>OX375884.1:12710669-13055622 GCA_947359465.1 Metellina segmentata | reverse complement strand
TAACGTCGTACTAGAGCAACACTACGGGCTATTGACGACGGTCCGGGATCAGTCCCTTAAGGGAAAAATCCGAGGACAACACCTCGTAATTTTGAATCACGGTCAGGTGACGAAGCAACACCTGAGCTGAATTGGTAATTGGTAATTTTTAGTTAACGTCGAACTAGAGCAGCACAACGGGCTACACCAGAGAGGAATGGACCAGCAACACAGTGGGATATTGGCGAAGATCCGGGAATAATCCCCGAAGAGAAAGCCCGAAGGACAACACCTCGGAATCAGGTAGGTGGGTACGTATTTTAATTAACGTCGTACTGAAGCTACACAACGGGCTATTGACGACAGTTCGGGACATCCGCGGTAATTGGTAATTTTTAGTTAACGTCGTACTAGAGCAACACAACGGGCTATTGATGACGGTCCGGGATCAGTCCCTTAAGGGAAAGAGGGGACATCCGCGGACAACAACACGTAATTTTGAACCACGGTCAGATGACGATGCAACACATTAACTGAATTCGTAATTGGTAATTTTTAGTTAACGTCGAACTATAGCAACACAACGGGCTACACCCAGGGAGGAATGGACCAGCAACACAGTGGGTAATGGTAATGGTAATGGTAATTTCAGTTAACGTCGTACTAGAGCAACACAACGGGCTATTGACGACGGTCCGGGATCAGTCCCTTAAGGGAAAGATCCGAGAACAACACCTCGTAATTTTGAATCACGGTCAGGTGACGAAGCAACACCTGAGCTGAATTGGTAATTGGTAATTTTTAGTTAACGTCGAACTAGAGCAGCACAACGGGCTACACCAGAGAGGAATGGACCAGCAACACAGTGGGATATTGGCGAAGATCCGGGAATAATCCCCGAAGAGAAAGCCCGAAGGACAACACCTCGGAATCAGGTAGGTGGGTACGTATTTTAATTAACGTCGTACTGAAGCTACACAACGGGCTATTGACGACAGTTCGGGACATCCGCGGTAATTGGTAATTTTTAGTTAACGTCGTACTAGAGCAACACAACGGGCTATTGATGACGGTCCGGGATCAGTCCCTTAAGGGAAAGAGGGGACATCCGCGGACAACAACACGTAATTTTGAACCACGGTCAGATGACGATGCAACACATTAACTGAATTCGTAATTGGTAATTTTTAGTTAACGTCGAACTATAGCAACACAACGGGCTACACCCAGGGAGGAATGGACCAGCAACACAGTGGGTAATGGTAATGGTAATGGTAATTTCAGTTAACGTCGTACTAGAGCAACACAACGGGCTATTGACGACGGTCCGGGATCAGTCCCTTAAGGGAAAGATCCGAGAACAACACCTCGTAATTTTGAACCACGGTCAGATGACGAAGCAACACCTGAGCTGGCACCCCACTCTCCAAACTTCCACGCAAACCCAACGTGATGGGATATTGGCGAAGATCCGGGTAATGGTAATTTTAGTTAACGTCGTACTAGAGCAACACAACGGGCTATTGACGACGGTCCGGAATCAGTCCCTTAAGGCGAAGATCCGGGAATAATCCCCGCAGAGGAAAGATTTAAGGACAACACCTCGGAATCAAGTAGGTGGGTAGGTATTTCAACTAACGTCGTACTGAAGCTACACAACGGGGTATTGACGACAGTTCGGGCCATCCGCAAACAACACCACGTAATTTTTAACCACGGTCAGATGACGATGCAGCACCTGACCAGTCACCCCACTCTTCAAACTTCCACACCAACCCAACGTGAGGACATTTAAGACCACTACAGATTAAACGTGCACCATCTCTCTTTGTACACTTTGACTGGATTCGAACTCGCTACCCTCAGGTTGCCAATCCGATGCTGTTCCAACGGGACACGACCATCCATTGATTAATCATGTCATTAGTCTTCACGACATGGCAGTCCACTTTGACGATTTCACCATTTTTTCGACACTAAGCGTCACGTTGGGTTGGCGTGGAAGTTTGGAGAGTGGGGTGCCAGCTCAGGTGTTGCTTCGTCATCTGACCATGGTTCAAAATTACGAGGTGTTGTCCTCGGATCTTTCCCTTAAGGGACTGATCCCGGACCGTCGTCAATAGCCCGTTGTGTTGCTCTAGTACGACGTTAACTAAAATTACCATTACCATCGACACTAAGCGTATAGACACAGACTACTCCTGAGAGATCGCCGAACGAGGCTATGAAATGCCGAATCGTCCTAACAAGTTTTCTTACAGAGCAGTCAAGTGACAACTAGTCGTCATTTTGGTTCTAGGGATGCGACATCGATGTATTGGAGTCGATGTTTTTGTAACATCGATGTTTATACTTGTCGATGTTTTTACGCTGTCGATGTTTCATTTTAAAATGAAAAAAGTACCGTTATAAAAGTAGTTTTCATAATCAGAAAATTGAACATGCTTTTTGACCAAAGTGGCCAAGGGTAAAGGGTCTGAACAGTAGGGATGCGACATCGATGTCGATGTTTTCAAAACATTGATGTTTTATAAAAAAAACATCAATGTATTGGAGCCAATGTCGCATCACTAGTTTCTAAACCAGTTTTAAGAAATGGGGGGAAAGTTTAAATACACTGAATTTTAAAAGCATCGATGATTTGGGGGCGATGTGTTATCAACTTCGATGTTTTAATTTTGAACATCGATGTCTCAAAACATAGAAGTTTTGCTGTCGATGTCGCATCAATAGTTCCTAAACCAGTTTTAAGAAATGGGAAAAAAAGTTTAAATGCACTGAATTTTAAAAACATCGATGTTTTGGGGGCAATGTATTATCAACATCGATGTTTTAATTTTGAACATCGATGTTTTGCTGTCGATGTCGCATCCCTAGTTGGTTCTTGAAGCTTCTCTCCATTGCAATACCCCATCGGGACACATCTTGTTTAGCTGTGTAAGGGATTCAGGAACCCCAGGTTCACTAGTGATCTATTATTTCCTCATGCGATTTGTGTGTGTGTGTGTGCTGCCTCTGGTAAACAGGGGGATCGCAACCCAACGATATCGAAGCAATCTTTCTTTCCATTCGTCTCCTTTCTTTTCTCAATTAATTGACATTGCCTTGTGTTCGGTGGATATTGGTCTTATATGGCCCTTCCGCCATAATATCCCAAAACAACCAACTCAATTGCAATGCTCAATATACTTGTATTTCACATCTATGGGATTGGTACGAGGACAACACCTCGTCAATTTCAGCCACGGTCGGATGACGCGGTCACCTTAGCTGGCACCCCACTCTCGAAACTTCCACACCACGAAACCGTCAGGACATTTGAGGCCACGCCGTATTTAACGTGCACTAGCCCCCATGTACACTGCGGTCACGGGTTGGGTCGAACCTCAGTTGCTAATCCGCTATTCTTGCCAACCCCTTACGGATGGTGAAGCGGCTGCTTAAATTGCGTATAATTTATTTCATTTCATGATTTTTGAGCTTTTCACAAATGTGTTAAAAATAATCTCGATACTTGTGGTATTGATAATTTTGAGTATTATTTTTTATTACAAATGATGGTAAATATATACCTTGTTTTGAAAAGCCGCTTTGGACCAAAAAGTATGGGAAATAATTTATATTTTTTTGAAGATCAAGCACAATTACAGAAACTCTTTTGTCACATCAGCAAAAAAGTATCGCAGAGCGAGCAAATGAATAAGACAGCAGGTGGTTACCTTAAAATGTAAGTTATCGCCGTTTTGTCGACGATTGGCGTATAATCTAATTGGCGTTGACCAACTATAATCAATTCGGAATTCAATATTTGGAGTTTCTGTTCACGACGTGCTGAAATCGCATTTGGGAAAAAGTCTAGTGACGTCACATTCAGAATACGTACAAGAAGCACGTTCCACCAAAACACTCCTTTTTGGCATCTCCATTTCGCTTCCCACAAAAGGATTCTCATGCAATATGAAGTAAATAGCTTTCATCATCGGAGGCTGTAAACACGAAAAGATTTTACGACTTTCGCCAAATTGAACAATAACTATGATCAGTTGGTAAACCCCTTAGCGAGGAAGGTGTTAAAGGTTCATGCGCAGTAAGTAACACCGCCATGTTAGGGTTGATTTTATGATACATCAGGGTTACCAAATGAATATTTATATATTTTATCAGCCTTGATATAGTCTGGAATACTTTTCCTTATAAACCTTAATACACAGCCTTAATTAGTTACACACCTAGTCTCAACTACTTCAAGGAGGAGAAAGATCCAAGGACAACGGGTAATTGGGTAATTAGTAATTAACGTCGTTCTAGAGCAATACAATGGGCTATTGACGACGGTCCGGGATCAATTCCCTAATTGAAAGATCCGTGGACAACACCTCGTAATCTTGAACCACGGTCAGATGACGAAGCAACACATGAGCTGGCACCCCACTCTCCAAACTTCCACACCACGCCATCGTGAGGACTTTCGGCCACGACAAATTTAAGGTGCACCAGCCGTCTCTACACCACACACGCTTACAAACATCCATGCCCGAACCCGGATTCGAACCAGGAACCTTCCGATCTAGAGGCTAACACCTTAACCACTATACCGGTCGGTCCCAGAGGATATGTTCGAATTAATCGAAGTTCAAATCATCGAGGGTAAAAAAGCCTATATTAATTTTATATTACAGGAAAGGAACTGGTGGAACTTCGAAGAAACTTCGACTTAAGCAGAAATTCGTTTTCACAAGGTTCGAGTTATTGGGAGTTTACTGTATTTTTGCAAAGCAAAATATGCAGACTAGCATAGTGATATACAAATTTGAAAATATCACTATATTAATATTTAACTATGATATAAAATAATTACAGGAAATGTTAAGAGAAAAATATTTGATCACATATAAAATAGGATGCAATTTTTTAGTAAAAATTTTAAGACCTTCCTCTAATATTTTCATTGAAATATTTTCCGAACTGCTTGACTAGAGAAATCCGTCTTTTTTTTGTAGCGCACACCCTTGATCTATTGTCTACTGATTGGTAATTGGTAATTTTAATTAACGTCGTAATAGAGCAACACAACGGGCTATTGACGACGGTCCGGGATCAGTCCCTTAAGGGAAAGATCCGAGGACAACACCTCGTAATTTTGAACCACGGTCAGATGACGAAGTAACACCTGAGCTGGCACCCCACTATTGTCTACTGAAGAGCAATGGTTGGCCAACCAAGAATTTACAAATTTTTTCCTGTTGAAAGTGTTCTATAAGTGGTCCATTTGCATTAATAAACATTAGATTGGAGGCGTTTGAAATCAATAAAGATGATCTCACAAATTTGGTACACTACGTTATTCACTAAGCCGACCAACCGATATAGTGGTTAAGGTGTTAGCCTCTAGATCGGAAGGTTCCCGGTTCGAATCCGGGTTCGGGCATGGATGTTTGTAAACGTATACCAGTTCAGGTGTTCCTTCGTCATCTGAACATGGTTCAAAATTATGAAATATAAATTGTTAGGGGTAATGATGGTCCTCCCACTGGATGCTCCTTCCCAAATGGCCATCTCTTCCGGCCCTGTAGTTGCAATGACTTAGGTCAAATGAGCCCGCCATTAGAAGAAAAAAAACGTTATTCATTAAACTAAACCCGCACTCGGCCGTGAAACATGGTAATATTTGAATTGTTCTCAAAAGAGGTTTAAGTTTTCTGGAACAACTTGGGCGTTTTCATTAGTTTCACAAACCCTGATTAGTGCACATTTCATCTATACCAAAATGTCGACAGATCTTTTTTACCTCCTTTTCTCCATCGCAAATATCGCCTTTTTTTATATTTTCTGGATCAAGCATGGATATATCCTTCAAAAGTTGATAATTTTCTTCATTAACATCAGAACAAATTCTGTATTTCACATTCTATCGACAGTACTTTGAATGAATTGCTTTTGATTAATAGGTACGAAATTTTGGAACTATGTACCAAGGTGATATCTTGAAATAGAAACTTTTATTTTGCTTCTACAGCTATCTGCGTTTCACGTGATGTTTTCTAGAAAAAGCTAAGCGTGTACGTAGTTTTTAAGAAAAAGCAGAGGTTATACGGAATTTTCTGGAAAAACCAGAGGGTATACGGCGTATATCGCCGTACACCCTCCACTACAGCCCTGGTGCCACCTCAGGGGTTGTTCTCGCCATCTGACCGTGGCTCAAAACTACGAGGTGCTGTCCTCGGATCTTTCTCTTCAAGTTTGATCCAGGACTGCCACCAGTTCGTTGCTCCAGTGCGACATTAGTTAACTATCCACCACAGGAGAGGTAAGATAATAACACTGAAGCAGCACAACGGGCAATTGGTGACGGTCCGGGTTTAAACCAGATGGGAAATATCCGAGGACGACATCGCGTAATTTTGAGTCACGCTCAGAAGAGGAGGTAACAGCAGAGCTGGCACCCCTATCTCCAAACAACCACCCCTACACCAACGTGAGGACATTTGAGGCTAAGACAGATTCAATATGCACCAGCCCCTTTGTACAGGAAGGTCTTTGGTTGGATTTGAAATCGCAACTGGATGGTTGCGATTCCCCGCATCTTTCCCTTAAAGGACTGATCCCGGAGCCGACCAACCGGTATAGTGGTTAAGGTGTTAGCCTCTAGATTGGAAGGTTCGTGGTTCGAATCCGGGTCCGGGCGTGGATGTTTGTAAACGTATGGTGTAGAGACCCGGCTGGTGCACCTTAAATCAGTCGTGGCCGAAAGTCCTCACGGTGGGTTGGTGTGGAAGTTTGGAGAGTGGGATGTCGGCTCAGGTGTTGCCTCGTCATCCGACCGTGTTTCAAAATTACGAGTTGTTGTCCTCAGATCTTTCCCATAAGGGACTGATCCCGGACAGTCGTCAATAGCCCGTTGTGTTGCTCTAGTACGACGTTAACTAAAATTACCAAAATTACCTAGGGTAATTTGGTAATTTTTAATCAACGTCTTACTAGAGCAACAATACGGGCTATTGACGACGGTCCGAGATCAATCCCTTATGGGAAAGATCTGAGGACAATACCTCGTAATTTTGAAACCACGGTCAGATGACGAAGCAACACCTGAGCTGGCAACCCACTCTCCAAACTTCCACACCAACCCAACGTGAGGACTTTCGGTAATGGTAATTTTAGCTAACGTCTTACTAGAGCAACACAACGGGCTATTGACGACGGTCTGGGATCAATCCCCTAAGGGAAAGATCCGAGGACAACACATCGTAATTTTGAACCACGGTCAGATGACAATCTTTCAGAGAGGTAATGGTAATGGTAATTTTAGTTAACGTCGTACTAGAGCAACACAACGGGCTATTGACGACGGTCCGGGAGCAGTCCCTTAAGGGAAAGATCCGAGGACAACACCTCGTAATTTTGAACCACGGTCAGATGACGAAGCAACACCTGAGCTGGCACCCCACTCTCCAAACTTCCACGCCAACCCAACTCTTTCAGAGAGAAAACTTGACTTCTGTCCAAAACAAATGTTACGCATTTGAAATGAAGGCAATTACGTTAAAATGTGCTAATTCGTACCTTATTAATTTGCGTTACTATATTAATTTTCGTAATGTTAATTTTTTATCGCAATTAATTATAGTGTATGCGCAAAAACGAACAAGAAACTTTATAAATGGCTCCCTGGACAAAGCAACGAAAGGCTCCCCTTTTTTTGTTTGCTGTTACCCACGGGGAAAGATAATTTTTCAAGCTGTCAACCCTTATTCCTCTTTTCTGGATAGGAATTTCGCTAAGGTTATGTGTGTCCGTAATGATTCAGGGGCTTCGCCCACAGCGCTAGCAACCTGAGAGCTGTAGACGGCGCAGATTCGATCTCGCTCTATCTCTCTCTCTCTGGGGGCATTTCTTCTATATCAGGGCCGTTGGAATATTAACAGATTAGCTACCGAACGGTCACCAGTTCGAAACTCGATGGTACACGTTAAATCTGTCGTCACCTCAAATATCCCCACGTTTCGTGATGTCGAAGTTTGTAGAGTGTGGTGCCAGATCAGGTATTGAACTCGTTATCTGGCCGTTATCAAAGTTACGTGATGTTGTTTGTTACGTACGTTAATTAAAAAATTATCAAATTACCCGGACCGTCGTCAATTGCCCTTTGTGTTGCTTTAGTACGACGTTAACTAAAAAATTACCAAATTACCCGAACTCTCGTCCATTGACCGTTGTGTTGCTCTAGTAGGACGTTAATTAAAGGTACCTTGCCTTACCTATTAAGACCATGGACCGCGGTGGCCCGGTTGGTAATTGGTAATTGGTAATTTTTAATTAACGTCGTTCTAGAGGAACACAACGGGCTATTGACGATGGTCCGTAATCAATCCATTAAGAGAAAGATCCGAGGACAACACCTCGTAATTTTGAACCACGGTCAGATGACGAAGCAACACCTGAGCTAGCACCCCACTCTAAACTTCCACACCAACCCAACGTGAGGACTTTCGACCACGACAGATTTAAGGTGCACCAGCCGCCTCTACACCATACGCTTACAAACATCCATGCCCGGACACGGATTCGAATCAGGAACCTTCCGATCTTTTGGCTAACACCTTAACCACTACACCGGTTGGTCGGCGTGGTCCGTTTGGAAGAATAACGGATTAGCAACCTGAGAGTTGCGGGTTCGAATCCAGCAAACACCGTCGTGTACAAAGAGGGGGCTGGTGCACGTTAAATCTTTCGTTGTCTCAAATGTCATCACGTTGGCGTGGTGTATAAATTTGGAGAGTGGGGTGCCATCTCAGGTGGTGGCACGTCATCTTACCGTGTTTCAAAATTACGTGATGTTGTCCTCGGATCTTTCCCTTGGGGATCGATCCCGGACCGTCGCCAATAGCCCGTTGTGTTACTCCAATGCGACGTTGATTATAAATTACCATACCTACCTACCATGAAGGCAGCCTATTAATAAATGTTTCTGAAATGCCACCGCTCTTGATACTAGATCTTGGTGTTCCTACCCCTTAGCTACACCACTGGTTTGAGTTCTTCTAATTTTTTCTAAATTTTAAGTAATTCGTGAAAAAGATTTTGAAAAAAGCAGAATTAGATAGCATGGTTTGTGACGGTTTGACCGCACTGTGGCTCGGATTTAGCTGAGTTCTTTTTTATCTATTCAGCCGACCAACCGGTATAGTGGTTAAGGTGTTAGCCTCTAGATCGGAAGGTTCCTGGTTCGAATCCGGGTCCGGGCATGGATGTTTGTAAGCGTATGGTGTAGAGGCGGCTGGTGCACCTTAAATCTGTCGTGGCCGAAAGTCCTCACGTTGGGTTGGTGTGGAAGTTTGGAGAGTGGGGTGCCAGCTCAGGTGTTGCTTCGTCATCTGACCGTGGTTCAAAATTACGAGGTGTTGTCCTCGAATCTTTCCCTTAAGGGACTGATTCCGGACCGTCGTCAATAGCCCGTTGTGTTGCTCTAGTACGACGTTAACTAAAATTACCATTACCATTACCATTTATCTATTCAACTACTCTCTCTGTCTCCTTCGTCCTTCTCTCTCTCATCTGTCCTCTATCTCCCTCTCTCCTCTGTCCTCTCTCTCAACAAACCAGATTCCTTTAATCTACGCCTCCATATTCTGCCATAGTTTGAACGTCCTTGACTGCACTCTATTTGAATAGATTGAATCTTGTCATTTTAGACAACTTTTAATTTTAGAACGAGTCATTTGTTCTAATTTATTTTTTACGACTCAATCTTGAAAAAAGTTTGGGTTTCTACGAACTAAATTTGAACCCATTCATTGCAAAACGCAAGTAAACGCGTGGTGTGTAGTGTATTCAGGTTTTTCATCACGAGTATACTCATCTTTGATAGTGTTTGGGTTTTCAATTATAATTTGTAACTCGTAGTTCGTGTTTTTTTCACCAGTATACTCATGTTTGATAGTGTGTTCCGGTTTTCCATCATCAGTATATTTGTAACTTGTAATTTTTGTTCAACTTTTCCACCAGAAGTATATTTGTGACTGGTAGTTCGGGTTTTTCACCATGAATGTACTCATATTTTATAGTGTCTTTGGGTCTTCCATCACAAGTATATTCTTATTTGTGGTAGTTTGTTCGTGTTTTCCATCACGAATGTACCCATGTTTGATAATGTGTTCGGGTTTTCCATCACCAGTATATTCGTGACTGGTTTTTTTCTCCGAGTTCACTCATGTTTGATAGTGTGTTCTGGTTTTCTACAGCAAGTATATTCGTGACTGATAGTTTCTTCGGGTTTTCCATCATCAGTGTTTGGGTTTTCCATCATCAGTGTTTGGATTTTCCATCACAAGTATATATGTGACTGCTAGGTGACTCGGTTTTTCCACCCCAATATACTCATGTTTGATAGTGTTAGGGTTTTTCCACCACGAGTATACTCATGTTTGATAGTGTTAGGGTTTTTTATCACCAGTATATTTGTGTCTAGTATAGTTTGTTCCGGTTTTCCACTACACACATGTTTGTGACTGGTAGTTAGTTCGAGTTTTCTACCACGTGTGTAATCGTGACTGGTAATACGTTCAGGTTTTCCACCACATGTATATTCATCACTGGTAGCTTGTTTGGGTTTTCCAACACATATATAATTAACTAGGGTTGTATGCAGGTTTTTCACCACGAGCATAATAGCATTTCTTGATTTATTCTATGAAAAGCGTTTTCATTGACAAGCCTGTATAAGTAATAAGAGCAGTTCTTGTGCCAAGATTGGGGGCTCGTTTGGTAGAGTTTCAGATTAGCAATCGGTTATTGAGAGTTTGAATCCAATCAAAAACCGTCGTATACGTGGTTGCTGTTGCATGCAAAATTCGTCGTGGCCTCAAAATGTCCTCACTTTTGCGTGGTGTGGAAGTTTGGAGAGTGAAATGTCAACTAATGGTGTTGATCTTCTCATCTGACCGTGGTGCGAAATACCTATTTGCTGTCCACGGTCAACTATAAGTTTCAAAATCGATGCTTGGAACTACATTGCCTTTATTCATGGCTTAAAATCGCTTCAATAATTAACTTTTTTATTCCTAAAAGAAAACTTATAATCCTACTAATAGAAAAACTAAATAAAATTTAAAACAAGCACGTGAGCCTTGAAGCCTACGAGTTCGTGCGTTTAGTAGAAACAGGAAACAATGTATGCCCTTTTTGAAATGTGAGTGTTAATATGGCCACTTCTGAATCCCGACAAAGCCGTTTGTGACTTTCGATCTCATAACACCTCTAAAGCATGAGTTTGGGCGAGTTCCCCAATGACTAGGGGGAGTTCTACATTGTTCTCTACCATTTTAAATTAGAAAGTGTGTAAAATATAATATAAATGGGCGATGTAGTTTCCAACAGACTCCAGCAAATGACACAACCAGAGGAATCCGGATTTCATCCACCTTCTCAACAGCAGTGAAACCTACGCGTCTGCAGCAAAAAGGTTTCGAGCAAATTATTCTTTCACCCTTTCTTAAGATCACAGTCCAAAAACTGCATGAAGCTATCTTTAAAGCTGACACCAAATCAAGTTTTTCTTCATTTCCATTAAAAAGAAAACCAATTTCACCTCCGAAAGGCAGAGCCTTTTTCCTCAACATATTTCTCCACAAATCAATATTCAGCCCTTTGCGACTTCCACGTGATGCTTAATTTATTATTAAAGCGGACCCCCTACACGGAAACTTGTTTTGATTCCCGATCCGCGGTGAAAATTCTGAATGGCACGGATGGCATAATTCATAGTTTGTGCGAGAACTGTCGGAATCTCGAAAACTTGAGCTGCTATCAGCAAGATTTATGCGATTTTTGCAGACAGAAAAGGAGCGGGTTTCCTTGCGGGAATGTATGCGGTTGGGGAGCTAAAAAGCGCAGACAACCTGTAGCTAACAGGTAAAAAAAGGCGTCATGACGTCAGGAAGGCGGCGGTATAAGTGTACATAGGTCAAGGCCCGATGTCACACCTCTGGCTTTACGAGTTTCGAATTAAAATGTAAGAGACGCACACGTCGCATGACGCCTTTTTATTTATATTTCAACAAGATAATTTTGTTTTGCTTTGTTCGCGAATCTGCCGTCAAATATGGTTTGTATTTCCCTTCTAACTCGCGAGATAACAGGCCGCAAGTGTCACCGATTGACGGAGCGGAAGGGGGAAGGGTTAAAATTTGTGTCTGGTTAAAATTGGACCTCTAACAATGGCCTTAAAAGCATTTTTATTTAAAAAAAGAAAAACCTATTTGACGCTTTTTCTTTGGGAGCAGGTTTAGACCGTCTACGTGCAAACATGTGGCCTGGCTGATAACAGGGTTGCAAGCGATGGCGAACTAATGACTAGGAATAAGAGGAATTAAGTCAATGAACAGTGCTCAGAATCAATCATGCGTCATTAGAGTGACGGAAAACTCTTGATCAAGTTTTTAAGTTGTTTATTACCCACGAGGAGCAACTTACAAAAACGAGAGACAGAAGCTTGAAAACCTTGCCAAACTACTCCCAGAACGCTCTGGTCTACTGCACTCCTCGAAGCAAAGACTGAGTATTGACCGTCGCAAGGAATGTGGTGTTCGTACATTGCAAAGGTCGGGCTAACCTTAAAGAGATTTTGTTGCGTTAAGAGAATTTAATTTGTTTCTCTATACGAGACTTTAATAGCTGAATTTACTTGGCATGGCAGTTCTCTCACACAGCTCACATCGATGACACATCGACAGAGTGCAGAATAGAAATGTATTACGTGTCTATATATATATATATATAGCGAGAGACAAGCTAGAAAACCTTGACAAACTAACCTCAGAACGCTCTAATCTACTCGTTGTGTAAGACTGAGTATCTACTGACTGACCTTTACTAACGTGAGGAATTACGTGTTTTGTAAAATTTAAGGGCCTTTTTAACAATTTTAGAATTTTTATTGTGTTCTCTTTATAATTTCAAAAATTTATTACAAAGGCAAATGAAAAGACAGATAAGTGGAAATTATTACAAAACAAGACGTTTTGATTTAAGTTTTTCTTTGCCTCATTTTATACACCTCTATATGAGCACCATTAGTTGCACGAAGCACATTTAGATGGTACTCGATTTCTTGTCATGTTCGCTGTAGCGTACCCTCATCAATGGTGGCAATGGCGTACACGATATCTTTAACATATATCCATAGAAAGAAGTCGAGGGGAGTGATATCTGGTGAACGAGGTGGCCAGGGAATTGGGCCACCCCTTCCAATCCATCAGTCTGGAAAGGTTTCATTTAGGAACCTAATGTGGTGGTATATCGAACAAAGGTACGGGTTATCACTAATCTAATGCAGAGTATCATTGATACTATTGCCACCATTTATGAGGATATGCTACAGCGAACATGGCAAGAAATCGAGTACTGTCTTGATTTGCTTCGTGTAAATAATGGAGACCACATAGAGGTGTATAAACGAGGCAAAAATAACATAAATATATACGTCTTATTTTGTGTAATAATTTCTACTATCTGTCTTTTTATTTGCCTTTGTAATAAAGTTTTGAAATTTTAAAGAGACTTCATGGACACTCTGTATTAGAAAATGCTGCCAATGTCCTGTCAATACATTATAAAAATATCAAAGCATTGTAAAGTATCGTTTGTACCTGGATTAAAAATGTAAAAACAAAAGTTCTAAATGCGAGATGTTATTAAAAACTTTTGCAAAATGGACATTGGCCTTTTTCTACAAAACTACATAGATACTTTAATTTATTTCTATGCATAAATGGGTTACATACACAAATATATATAAATTGAATACATAAATTTAATTAGAAATAATTACATAGACAGAATTAAATTTATTAATTTATCCTTGTTGATGTTATTATGTCAGTCCACAAAAAAGGGAATTGCAATTTGTTAATTGAACATTATTAATACATGTCAGAGCTGCAAATTGTTTTTATGTGGTTCTACTTTTAAAAAATATATGCACCCAAGAACTTACAAAAATAAATAGCAAAAATCCAAAAACGAAATTGAATGAACCGTCAGACACTATCCGAAAAGTGGACGGTCGGTCAACTAGTTATAGAGTTGTCCGACATGCTACTAAAGAGTTGGATGTTTGAGTCTTTTTAGGGCGTAAGGGCCGTATTTAAACAAGCTGTGCCTAACAACAACAGTATGTTGCAGGACTGGCTGCTACACTACCTACGGAAGCCACATTTCAGGAAAGAATATTTGAAGGAGCCATTTATTTTTTTAAATCTTTAATAACAAAACAAACGATGAGAAACTGAAGATTAGTTCAATCTTTTAAAGTTCATCCACAGATTCCCCCTCCTTCGGTCAGCCTGATTCATAGCTGAAACACAAAACTAAGTTGCTTTCTTAGCTGAGACAACTTTGACTCAAAGCAAAAGATTCAGCTTAATAAATGTGTAAAAATATCACAATATCGCTATCCCGACTGAGTGTTAGTTTAACAACGTAAGTTGAACATAACAAAGCTCACAAACGTAAGCAATTGCTGCTTAACAATATCTTTTGCTTGCTTCAATATGAGTGTGAGTTTTTCATTTCCTCCTCAAAAGAAAATAGCCAACAAAAAACACTGTTGTTGGTGCGATTGCCGGCAAGATTGTTGTATTCAACACTTAAATTTATTAAAAATAGGCATCCGTCTGTTTTAACTAATCGGCATTTAACTGAGCTCGTACGAACTGCAATACCAAGTCATCAACCAAACTTTCGGCAGCTAACTTCTAAGATGGATAACAGCCGTAAAGCATCCACAAGCAAATCTAATTTTTAAAGATTTCCCTTACAAAATTGTTTAAGAGAATCAGAGAAATTTTTTAATAACATTTTTATTTTTATGTTTTTGAATTACATTAGCTTTTATGCTTTTGAATATCTTTGTAACAAGAAATGAAATAAAATAATTACATTTGGATATTGATAAGTTCTATTTTACCCTATTTCACAAAATTATTTTATTTGCATAACAGCCACACCAATCACCTAAGAGGGCAACGCTATGGGCACCCTTGGTTATATTGCAACCCTTCTACAAAAGTACTGACTCCCAACAAAGTGGATTTTGAGTTCATGAATTATTAGGAAGGCCCATCTTATATATAATTATGTCTGTTGCAAGATTTTCGTAACTCAAATCGTGAAAGTAACAGTTCTATGACGATGTTTTTAAGTACTATATTGCAACGTCGCTACAAGAATACTAGAATCCCCAAAATGTCGATTGTGAATTTTTAAATGATTAGAAATGGGCCAATCTTAAGTTTGTTTTTCGTACTATTTTCGTTTCTCAGATCGTGGAAGTATCAATTCTATAACATTCTAGCACTCACAGTGTTTTCTATGTATTTTCAAGGCTTTTTTTAATTCTTCTTTTGATTGGAATAGAAAACCCTTTAAAACCTCTCTGAATACTTGGCTGTATCACTGTGTGTTTAGTTATGTAAAAAGTAAGAGCTGGTAATGGGTTATCTTTTATCAAGTCGTGTGAGACAGTCTACCAAAAACCACTACACGTTGGAGATAGGTTACACTGTTATTTATATTGTTGTATTAAAAGTTAATTTTTGCAGTGGCGACTACATTCATAATCTAAAATTTTCCAACATTACTAAGAAGTATTTTGCAGCTGATTAAATAAGAATTGTGTTATTCTTTCAGCATTTCAGGTTTTTTTCTAACTGGTAACAGAAAATAAGAGCCAGATCTTCACCAAACAGTTCTAAATATTTTACTGTCACACAGAAATGGTACTTGTCCACACGGAAGAAAAATAGCTCCAGTTACTTCTTAAATAGACACATAGACATTGCTTGCAATACGCATGCACAGTCTACTATCGGTATGCGTGTTACCAGAAATCTTACTACTTGTCTATTTAATCTTGTCTACTTGCACAGTAACTGACGGTATTTTGCTTGCATGTGGACATGTACCAAAAAGTTATTAGTGAAGTACGTGCAGTGTTTGCTATTTATTTAACATGTGGCTCCATAACGCAGGTAAGTTTCTTGATTTGCTTCACAAACTACTGTGTGATCCACTCTTTCCAAGACTATAATAAAAGAATGTATATTTTCCTTACATTTTAACCATGATTCAGTTTATCTAAGATTTCTTACTTCATATATAGACCCAGAAATTTGTTTTTGCAAGTCTAGAACAGAGATACCCACTACTCGTCAATCGAGTAATGTGTTACAATGTTAAAAAATTGTTCTTTTATTATAATATTAAGCGGTACACCCTGAATTTATTCCATTTCATTCTTCCTTTCAGAACTATTCAAAATCTAATCTATTTCATGTACCAGAAAATCAAGTCAAACCAGGATATAAATAATAAATTGTTTGCATGTTCATGGCGTATGCTCGAAATCTAATTTCAGAACAAAAGGATTTTCAGGTAAACAAATCACACAGAAGACGAAAATTTTATTTACTTTTATCTATCGAACTCTCATATGATAGTGTTAAAGCCTTAAAATGTAGTTCATCGCAATTTTGGTGGCATTTGGATGTTTAATATAATTGAAGTTTACCAATTTATAATCAATTTGGAATTTTCATTATAAAATTATTTTTGTATCATTATCATTCCTTGTATTCGACATGTTGGATTGTACTCCGTTGCCAGACACTGTTTCACCTTGTGCGCCTTTCAGCTATATATCCCGCCTTACGAAAGAGTTTCGAGGATTAGGGACAGCCTAGCAATCCACTATACATATAAAACATTTAAGATATGCATGAAGTAAAAGGTAAGTGAAGGGCAAAACATGTAAGCACAAAAATACAACATGACGTAAGAAAAGGAATACAAAATTTGTAAAATTTATCGAGAACAAAATGTTAATAATACAGGATCGAGTCACATTTTAATGACCACCTGTTAATATCAAGAATAACCTCCTTTAGCAGCACAGATAGCAGCTAGACGACGCTCTGTGTGTCATTTTTGATTCTAGGTGGACAAAATTCAATTTTCTTAGTGTCGCAGATTGTCAAAAAGGCATATCTTAAAAGTACTATGTCCCCTTAGCAAGACCACGGTTTTATTTTTCTAAATAATTCCTCTTAACAGGATGTACAGGGGTCCAAAGTCGAACTTTCTGCGTTGGCTGCAAAACCAATTTGGCGAATACGTATTAGTACTTTGAGGAAAACTGAAAAGTATAGCTCCTATATTTTCTTTAGCGCTATTTGGTGGATACTATCATTAACTTCTGTTCGTCGAGGTATGTTTACGATCTTTTAGTTTCTTGGGTACTATTTCATTAATTTACAAGATCCTTTTGAATTTATAGCAAATTAGAGTCTTACGCAACGGCTGATTTCAAATTTCAACTAGACTTTTAACATATTATACCACCGTATCCTACTAAATTATTACATATTCATTATAGCCTGACTCATTTTACGTACGCAGAACAAAACTTTATTTGTGGAAGTCTGCGGAAACGATAGATAGTGCTTAAATTTCAGAATGACAGGAAATGTTTCGTTAGTCCATTTTTGACATTTGAGTGATAAATTCGAAGTAAACGAAAATCGATGCTATTTTAACTTATATTTCTCAAGAAATGATTGAATATTTGTTACCAAATACTGTTTTGAATGTTTTAAATACTGTTAAAGCGAAAATTGTCGAATTACCCGCCAAAGAATTGAGCTAAAGAGGAGTAAAGTGAACTGGCACAGAGAACTATACCTTAGAAATAATTATTTTTGACTTCAAGGAAATCTTACCTTTTCTCACACTGCCATTAAAGATATTCCAAGTAATTCACAGGGAAGTTTGAAAAATAGGCCAAGAAGGCCTCAATAAAAGGTTTAAGCCTGTAGTTCCAAGTATAAAAACGAAACTCGTAACCTTGTAGAGACTATTAGTCAAAAAGAATTGACAATGGCCACTGAAGTAAAATTCGAAAGTCAGGTGTACAATATTCTATTTCAAATCGTCAGAGCTCTTTGCTGCTTTTCTGGAAGATGTACAATTATGAAAACGATCTGTGTCTTAGTAAAACGACAGCAAAATTATCTGAAAATCATGTGCTTGGGCTAGGAGTTGACATTAATCTTTCTATGTACCAATATAAAATTACATAAACAACATAATTTGTGTACTCCGTATAACACAAAAATGAGTTAAACGGTTTTTACTCTTCTGGGATGATTATCACGGAAACTTCAGCTGTACCACAACTCACTTATCAACTGCTCTGTTAAACGGTTACGTACAATTTATAAAAAATCCTTCATTATGATTTTATCGAAAAATAATATCAGAAATACAATTATAATGAGGGGCTGTGATGGCGCTGAACAGAAAACTTTCCAGCAATTTTTTTCAGAAAAATATCACTATAGACAAAGTGTGTTTAGTATGTCTTTGGTACCTTTGCTTTTTACTAATGAGGATAAAAATATTATTTGTCAAAATCTCAACTAGACCTTTTCGTTCCATCAAATTTCTTTTTGCCAAATAATTAGTAGATTTAACTTTAAGGGAAATTAATGGTCCCTGGGAATATTATTTCACTTCTTGTATTCTTCCAATTGGTAATTGGTCCGCTTCGTAAAAGCGCAAGACAAGAAAAGAACACAATATGTGATAAGATAAATATTTTCTTCAAGAACTGATACGAATAGATTAGTCAGTACCACACAGATCCACTAATAGTAAGATTACGAGCAAGGTCTAAAACTAAACGCAGCCAAATGTTTCCTAAAAGGTTAAACTTTTTTTTAAACTTTCCCAGTTGAAATTCCAAGTACATAATTTTGTAATATTTATCAAACATTTTCCCCTTTAGTTTTTGAACTATTTTTTATTTTTAAATGAAACTGTTATGGGTATATCTGACCATTGTTCATGTGTATATTAATATAAAATTGAAAAATATACGGTTAATAATTGATCGAAGTATATTTAATGTATGGAGCAAAGTTGACCAATTTCTTAAAATTCAGCATATTTCTGCATCCAAATATTGACTAAAAACGTTAAATATACACCAAATCAGTATTTTATCACTTATAGACTCTTATAATCACCCAAAAACAGTGTATTTTTGATGCAATAATTTTGTCCACCTAGATTGCGAAAATAACACACTGTGGGCATGGAAGTGAGTCAATAAGATTACGTGAGATTTCTACAGGTATACGGAATCAAAAAGACCGCAGTACGGTCGACAGCAGAGGCAGGGTACATAGTGGAGTGTCCATACTGCGAACATGGTGATCGAGATTATCCCAAAGATACTTGATTGGATTCAGATCTGGTGAATTTTGGGACCAGCGGAGCATTGGACGTCTTCGTCGTGCTCCTACAACTAATCGCGGACAATTCTGGAAGTAAGGCACGTGTTCTTGTAAAGCTGAAAGATCCCATCTTTCTGAAGAAAAACAGTCAACATGTATGGGTGTATATGATCAGCAACAATGGATACATAACACATTGCAAAGGTGCACATTAAATTGGTCACGGCCTCAAATGTCCTCACGTTGGCGTGGTGAGGAAGTTTGGTGAGTAGGGTTCCAGCTCAGGTGTGACCCCATCATCTGACCGTGGTTCAAAATTAGGTTGTATTGTCCTCGGATATTTTCCTTCGGGTTTGAACCTTGACGATTGGGAAAAAAGCCAAGTGATAACTTCCGACATACGCACAGGAAGCACGTTCCAATCACAAAAAAAACCACTATCGGCACCGCTATTTAGCCTAACAGGAAAGCATTCTCATACTCTAGAGTGAAATATTTCTCGAATTAACTCTCCAAGTGGTTTCGATGAGCTATCTCGTATATGAAGATAGGATGAAATTTTCTAACGACGAGATAACTCATCAAGGTATTGCCGATTATTTCATGATGAAGACTAAAATTCGGTCAGTTTTATTCCATTGACGATATATCTCGTCCATCAGTCTGGTCAGTTTTATTCCATTGACGAGATATCTCGTCCATCAAATTCTGGTCAGTTTTATTCCATTGACGATATATCTCGTCCATCAAGATCTGGACGTCATGAGTCTGGTCAAAAACGAGATATCTCGTCCATCAAATTCTGGTCAGTTAAATTCGATTGAAGAGATATCTCGTCCATCAAGGTCTGGTCAGTTTTATTCTATTGACGAGATATCTCGTCCAGTTTTATTCAAAAACGAGATATCTCGTCCATCAAATTCTGGTCAGTTAAGTTCGATTGACGAGATATCTCGTCCATCAAGGTTTGGTCAGTTTTATTCTATTGACGAGATATCTCGTCCATCAAGGTCTGGTCAGTTTTATTATATTGACGAGATATCTCGTCCATCATAGTCTGGTCAGTTTCATTCCATTGACGATATATCTCGTCTATCAGAGTCTGGTCAGTTTTATTCCATTGACGAGATATCTCGTCCATCAAGATCTGGTCAGTTTTATTCGATTCACGAGATATCTCGTCCATCAAGGTCTGGTCAGTTTTATTCTATTGACGAAATATCTCGTCCATCATAGTCTGGTCAGTTTCATTCCACTAACGATATATATCGTCCATCATAGTCTGGTCAGTTTCATTCCACTGACGAGATAGCTCGTCCATCAGAGTCTGGTCAGTTTTATTCCATTGACGAGATATCTCGTCCATCAAGATTTGGTCAGTTTTATTCAAAAACGAGATATCTCGTCTATCAGAGTCTGGTCAGTTTTATTCGATTGACGAAATATCTCGTCCATCAAGGGTTGGTCAGTTTTATTCAAAAACGAGATATCTCGTCCATCAGATTCTGGTCAGTTTTATTCGATTGACGAAATATCTCGTCCATCAAGGTCTGGTCAGTTTTATTCGATTGACGAGATATCTCGTCCATCAAGGTCTGGTCAGTTATATTCTGTTGACGAGATATCTCGTCCATTATAGTCTGGTCAGTTTCATTCCATTGACGATATATCTCGTCTATCAGAGTCTGGTCAGTTTTATTCCATTGACGAGATATCTCGTCCATCAAGATCTGGTCAGTTTTATTCTATTGACGAGATAGCTCGTCCATCAGAGTCTGGTCAGTTTTATTATTGACAAGGTATCTCGTCCATGAGTGTGTGGTCAGTTTTATTCTATTGACCAAGATATCTAGTTCATCATCGATCACCGTTCATCATCGATCATTGTTTATCATCGATCATCCTTCGTTCAATCATCGTTCGTCAATCATGCTAACTTCTGTTCAGTTTAGTTCTATTATTGAGATATCTCGTCCATCAGAGTCTGGTCAGTTTCATTCCATTTACGAGATATCTCGTCCGTCAAGATCTGATCAGTTTTGTTAGTAACGAAAATTAACTCGTCGATACAACCAGCCAGGAGTTAAGAAAATCATTTTTAAGGGTTGAATCTTTCTTTTTTTATGTCATTCTTGACAATGTAAAAAGACTTAAACCTTAAATCGAAATTTTTCGCTTTGTACTCGAGATTAATTTTTATCTGTTTACCTGGTTAGGAACATGTGTAGCAACAAAAGATATAGAGATTTCTCCTGATACCATGACAAAAACACGGAAATGGGAAAAAAGTATTCGTCATGATATATTACTTTGCCTGAAGCCACTTCGATAGAAATATGCTGTATTTTCTTGTACTGACGTTGCAAGACACGATGCAATTTTGCACAATATAGTTCAATCTTGATATCGATGATTTGATGTGTGGAAAAGTGCTATCTGGATTTCAAAAAGAAAGGTGACGGGAAAATGCACATTTTTACGGATGATTTATGTCTTCGATTTGTCATGCAAATTCCTGCTTATAAACCTTTTTCAAACTTTTGGTGTTCACGGTAACCTGTTCCTGAAGGCAAATATCACTTCTTTGTATAACGCGTATTACATTTAAGTAAAATATACTTCAATTAAGTTACATGCTTAAGAAAACTGAATTTAAATTCAAATAGTACATTCAAATTGAATGCGTAAAAGCAAATTCATTTTAATTAAATACTTGAAGAGGTAAATGGATTTTAATTAAATACTTGAAGGGGTAAATGGATTTTTTGAATGCTTAAAAAGTAAACGAATTTAAATTGAATACATAAAATTACAAATAATCTGAAATTGAATACATAAAATTACAAATAATCTGAAATTGAATACATAAAATTACAATTAATCTGAAATTGAATACATAAAATTACAAATAATCTGAAATTGAATACATAAAATTACAAATAATCTGAAATTGAATACATAAAATTACAATTAATCTGAAATTGAATACATAAAATTACAAATAATCTGAAATTGAATATTTAAAATTAAACAAGTTATAATTAAATATTTAAAATTAAACAAGTTATAATTAAATATTAAAAATTGAACGGATATTAATTGAATACTTAAATTTATTGAATTTTTATAGAATACTTAAAATTAAATAAACTGTAATGGAATATTTAAAATTAAAAGTAAACAGTAAATGAATATTTAAAATGAAGCAAATTTTGTTTGAATAGTTAAAAGTAAACGAATTGTAATTGAATATATTTAAAAATAAATTAATTTTAATTTAATAAAATATTGAAATTGATTGTTTTATTATAATTAAGATTAAAAATGTAACTTTTAAAAATAACATTTTAATGAATTCAGAGTACATTTTATGACATTTTTAACGTTGCTACGTCTTTTTTTTTTCTGAGCTTTAATCTGTTCATTTTATTAAATTGAAGTTATTTGCACATTTTTATTTTTCATGAGATAATTTTTTCACCATACAGAGGTGTGAAAATTATTAGAATAATTGTGATTTTTTCAGTTTTTCTTGATTCATTTTGTATATACTTGTAATATTTCATGAAAGGTAATTTTTTTGTTGATCCAATCAATTTTCACTCCTTTAGAATAGTTTTGGGGATATAATTTTGTTAAATAATACCATTTTTTAAAAAGAAAAAAATTTTATTCAAAGTAATCAAATTGTTTGCGTTGCATAAAAAATGTGTTTGATTAACAAACGAATTTAAAATAAAATTTTAAAATCGCTGCTTGCTGTGCTAGTATTTTGTTTCTTTTCTTGAGTTGGCATCGGTATTATTTTATTGTTAAAGCAATTCTTTTCGCTGCTTTGATTAGTTTATAATTAGTAGCTTTTTTTCGTTTGTCAAAGGATTATTGCGTGATTATGGGTAAAGCAAGTGATATTTCTCCTAGAAATCTAGCTGTGGTAAAGTGTCTCATCCAAGAAAACAACTATACACAACACGAAATCGCTAGAACAGCAAACATTTCTCAAGCATCTGTGTGTAGAATAAAAAGGATCTTTGGACTCCAAATGTGAATATGGAAATTTTAGAGTTGGGAAATGCGGAAGGAAAAGTAAATTTACTGCAAGAACTGAAAGGAAATTAATTCAAATTGCTAAATCTAACAGAAGAGTAACTAGTCATGAACTAAAAATCTCTCTTCAAGCGTATGGAGTAAATGTATGTGATTCTTCTATCCGTAGAAAGCTCATCTCAGCTAGACTCAGTGCTCGTCGCCCTCGAAAAAAGGCTAAAATCCCATCTGCTAGGGCAAAGAAGAGACTTGCTTGGGCAAAAGTTGTGCAAGAACAATTCGGAAATGACTGGATCAAGGTGAGAAATATTAATTTTCCTTTAATTAATCAGTTGAATTCAAGTTGTTCAATTCTTTTCCTGAAATCATGTTTTTTGCATACTGATTAAAAATACAGAACTGTTTATAAATTTGATTAAAAATTTCTTTATACGAATATTTCTCAATAAATTACATACCTTAAAGTATTTTTTATCTTTTAGGTATGTTTTCTGATGAACCAATGTTTACGATATCAGAAGAAAGCAGTCAGTATTTCAGGAGAAGTACCAGTGAAGAATTTTCCCCAAATTGCATAGCACAAATGGTTAAACATCCTACTAAAGTAATGGTTTGGAGCATAATGTCTGCTCAGGGTACTGGACGTTTATAGATTGTAGAAGGCATGATAAACCAGTATCAGTATAAAAAAGTGCTTGAACAAAGACTAATTCCACAATTAAAAGACTGGTTTCCAAATGGAGACTTCATATTCATGCATGATGGAGCTCCGTGCCATAAAGCCAAAATCTGTGACCAAATTTTTGGATGAAAAAAATATAAAACTCTTCCATGGCCTGGAAACAGTTTAGATATGAACCCTATAGAGAATTTTTGGGCCATTGTAAAGAAAAAATTAAAGAATTGTAACATCACATACAAAAATGGTCTGATAGAAAGACTCATCCAAATTTGGCACCATGACAACGAAATACAATCTAATTGCCAAAAACTCATACAAAGTATGCCAAGACGAATGGAATCTTTAATAAAAAACAAGAGGATGCACACTAAATATTAAATATATCAATATTTTTCAAAATAATGTATTATTTCTTTAATATAACAAGATTTTACTGTAAATTTCACAATTATTCTAATAATTTTCACACCTCTGTAATTTAAAAGGAAAATGAATGCTAATTCTAAAAGTATTCAAGCAATGATTTCTACTCCGATTTTTTCCGCTGAGCATTTGCCCCCCCCCCCCTTCCTTTAGAACTCTTCATTCGTTTGTGTCTTTAGAATTAATACTACTATATGTCATTTCATTTGGAATACAGCTCACCGGACGTTTGAACTAGATAAACAGAAACATCCTTTTATCTGAAGTTCTTCCGAAGAGAGATGCAGGTTATCGCAAACAGGATTGTTCATCAGCTTTAAATTCTGATTATACACATCAGAAAATGGTGGTTACTTCTAATGCTGTTAAAGCGACGACGAGCGAATTTTTGTCATTTTTTTAAAATAAGTATCACACTGGAGCAACACGACGGGCTATTGGTGACGGTCCGGGATAAACCCCCGAAGGAGGGAAAGATCTGAGGACAACACCACGTAATTTTGAACCAAGATTACATGACATGGTCAAACCTGAGTTGGCACCCAACTCTTCAAATGTGTTTCCTTCCACATATTCTTTATTTTTACAATACTGACATAAATATATAAGTCTGATAGGAACTGTGCTCGACAGCATTCAATTCAAAAGTTGAATTGGTGAATTGAAGAGATGAAATAAATATTGTCAAATAGGTTAACTTAAAGGAAAAAAACTACACGTTTCATTAGATAAGAAATAATTTCTAATTGAAAGATCGAAACTGTAGCTTCTATTTCGTTAGAAAGCTGAAATAAGATTAAAACATTTCGTGACTAACCGAACGCAAAGAGGTTAGTTAAGTCCATCAAAATACACCTCATTTTCACAACACTGACATTAATATTCAAGTCTGGCAGGAACTACTCATCTGTAGTCAATTCAGAAGATGAAAAGGCGAACTGAAGAGATGAAAACATGTTGTCAAATAGTATAACCTAAAGGAAAAAAACTACACGTTTTATTAGGTTAGAAATTGTTTCTAACTTAAACATAAAAATTGAAGCTTCCATTTCATTCGAAAGCTGAAATAAGATTAAAATATTGGAGTTTGTATGATCATTTGTAGTCCAAGAGCTGATGACGAATTTGGGGAAGGTATTTTAGGCATTGTGAAATTGTAAAATAGTAGTATATCAATGGTAGTTGAATAGGGAATCGAGAGTCGGGAAAGGCGTTAGGGGTTATTTCGCTACTGCGCAGCACATGACATTTGCAAAAAATTAATCTCACCAAGTATCCTTTAGGCCAGGGGTGGCTAACCTGTGGCGCCTGCTCCAAACGTGGCGCATTAGATGATTACAAGTGGCGCATTACATTATTGCGTGTACTTATTTTTTTTAAGTAAGCGCCCAACTGAGAGAATCCATCTTCTGTTATGTCTTGTAATATATAAATAAAAGTGCAGTCTAAAGTTCAACTAGACATTTAATAATTGTAAATAGACATCGCAACAGACAAGTATAAGAACGATATGATCAGCGTAAAGACACAGGCAATTGGCTCAATGCATTGCGCAAGACAAGGATATAGCTGAGCAGTAATGTAAACACAGAAATTAGTAACATAAACACTCACAGGTAATAGTAATATAAACACGTTTAGGAAATATGGAACAACTTCATATTTTCAACCCCCGAGTGCCCACAGTTCAATTCGTACAGCCTTCTTAGTGCGAAAAAAAATTAGCAAAAGATGTGAACCGTGGGAATATGAACTGTTATTTATAGCAAGTCAATCGGGAAAACTGTTTTGAATTGTTTGTGAAAGTACGTTTTCACATAATAGAAGACATGACCTTAATCGACTCTATAAAACACAGCACCAGGCTAACATCGAAGTAAAATTGAAACTTGTTCTTGGATCTGAGTTACGAAAAGAATATGTGATTAAGAAAATGGAAGATATCAGAAAGACAAAATTTTTTTGCTAAAGTAAGTTGTGAAGACTTGGCAATGACAGAAGCGTCTTGTGAAATCGCTTTAGCATTGGCGAAAAAAGAAGAAACATTTTTTTGATGAAGAAGAAATTGTTAAGCCTTGTCTCCAAATATTTGCACGCCATTTTAGTTATGAAGGTATTGAAAGGAAAGCAGACGAAATTGCTGTATCAACGCAGACAGTTACGAGACATATCGAAGAACTCTCAAGATGTATCTCAGCAACTGAACACCTTGTCCATTCTTGTACCTTCTTTTTTAGGATGAATCAACGGACCTATTTGATGTAGCCCAGTTAAGCATTTTCATAAGAGGAATTGATGATAGTTTTAATGTCTTTGAAGAACTTGCCAGTCTGGAGTCATTACACGGTAAAACAAGAGGATTAGACATACTTGAAAAAATAAAATCATGCCTAGAAAACTCATCAAGTTCTGGTCATTCTGACGGAGCGCCGTCAATGATAGGTAAAAACAATGACACTACAACTTTGCTTGAAAATTTTTTTAATCGTCCTGTACTAAAATATCACTGCATTATACACCGAAAGGCACTGTGTGGAAAAACTTTAAAAATGCAGCATTTTATGTTACCGGTTGTGAAAAGTGTGAATATAATTAGAGCAAGAGCATTAAACAGACCAGAATTCAGAGAATATTGTGAACTGTCAGATTTGGAATACGGTGAACTTATTCTTCATTGTGAGGTGCGCTGGCTTTCTAGAAGACAGGTTCTCAGTAGATTTTGGAAAGTGAAAAACGCTATTTATAATTTTTTAGAATAGGAAAATGAACTACCTTGCTATTTGATTTGGCATTTTTAGTTTATGTTACTAGATATCTCAATTATCTAAATTCGAAACTACAAAGAAAGAATAAATTATTTCCTAGCTTAGTAAATACCATCAATTCATTTAAAATGAAATTAAAACTCTTCATCTCTCAGTTAGAAAATCAGGATTTGAGTCAATTTTCACACTTAAAAGAGCAGAGTGAATGTGCTGCGGATAATAACGCTTTGACCAAATGCATTGAAAAAGTAAAGTTAAGTCTTTTGAAAGTCGTTTTCATGATTTGGCTAAAGAAGAAAACTGCAGGCTCGCATTTATAAACCCATTTTCACTTAGTGAACAAAACGTAATGAAGATGCCTATTAACGTACAATTGGAACTTATTGATTTTAAAACAAATTCATTATTAAAAATGAAATTTGATGAGATTTTTACAGATCAAAATGCTTCTGACATGATTAATTTCTGGCGTTCATTACCCTATAAGTATTTCCAGAACTAAAAAAAATTGCAAAAAAATTATACATGTCGTTTCGGAACGACATATTGATCTGAACAAGCATTTTCATCCATGAAAATTATCAAAGTAAAACGAGGTCGCGAATGACTGATTCAAATCTGAAGAATTCTCTGCTTCTTTCAGTAACAAATTTAACACCAAACATTGAAAAACTAGCGAAATCCAAACAGGCTCAAAAGTCTCACTAATGGTAAATAATAGTTATATGCTGTAAAAGATAGTTTTATGTACAATAATGAAATCAGTTAAAATGTTAATTATGTCTTCAACATACTTTTATTAAAAGGGTTGTTAAGGATATGCCAGGAGACCAATGAAAGTTAGAAGGTAGAAATGGTGCTTGAGTTGTATGGCGCATTTGAACTCGAATGTGAAAAAATTTGACGCATTGTATGTAAAAGGTTGGCCACCCCTGCTTTAGGCACTTAGAAATTTTTTTAATCTCTTATTTTAGCATTTATAGAATCCAGAAATAAAAATCCCAGACTGTTTAGACGGTTTTAAAGTATAACCCGATTGCCCCGAACTTGTATTATAATAAACGCAAAAAATATTCTTTAGGCACTCTGAAATTTTTATAGCATGTTTATTAATTAGTAGTGAAAATATCTGCAAAAAGCCAGACGAATACAACGGTTTTAAATAACAACCCCGACGCAAATAAAAATGTTACATAAGTATCGGCTGGATGCCGGCAGCTAGGGCCCTGGCTCGCCGGTCTGTGATTGGTTGCTGAGGAACCACAGACTCGAGTTTAGTGTTGAGCTGAGGCTGCTTGCAAAGCATTTTGGAGAAGTTTATTTTTTTTCAAGCAAATGTGACCACGCTGAAAATTATTTTGAGTTCATTGTTATACTGTTTTTTGAGGTTTTTTAAATACAGTTTTCTTATAAACATTTTAAGTATTAACATATGCACATGTGTATAACTATGCATACATAGTAATAATTAATTCTTATTGTGATAATAATTGTTTTACTATCCAATAAATTCTGCCTATAGATATATTGATGATTTAATTGATTTAATAATAGTAACTTTTCTAATATTTGGAAATTTATCTATCCAGAGAACCTTTCTTTAGATAAAACCAATTTAGACAATAATACAACTGATTTTCTCGACTTAAAAATTTATGTTTCGTGTGACATAGTTGACATTAAAGAAAATGATTCTTGAAACGATGAAAGAAAGTCAAAAAATTACCCAAGAACTTGGAGAACCTAGTATAAGTGTGACATATGATTTAGCTATTGCCAAAGTTGCGATGCAAATTCAATCAATATAAGAACCATTGTACGGCAATTTATGTATTCATTTAGGAGCGTTCATTTTTATGTTTGCTTATTTCAAAGCTATTGGGCAATTTATTATTGGTTGCGGATTAATGAATGTTGCTGTTGATTGTAAGTTGTTAGCTAGTGGATCTGTTGAATCATTCCTCACGGGCAAACATTCCAATAGATGTAAAAGATTGTACCCATTAATGTCACTGGGGTTAGAAATTATGAACTTTAAATTATTTCTCAGAAAAGGAGGATTTACAATTGGGGACGAGTTACGTTCGAAGCTTTTGCAATTTAATAAGGGTAGATTGTCTTTCACGACTGTATTGGAAAACCAAGATATGTGTCGGAGCTTATAAACTCTTATCTTGCTCATAGAGAAGCCTCTCTGAATGGATCATTTATAAAAACAGCACAATTTTATATGACTTTTATATACCTAATTAACTATTATCACATGTTAAGTCGTAGTATCAGAACAGGAGATTTTGCACTAGTTAAATATAACTTGCCAAAAATGTCTAATCTATTTTTTTAACCAGCCGAATTATGCTCGTTGGTTGGTTAAATATCACGACAACTTAAGGAAAATTGAAGAAACTCATCCTGAAATTGCAGAAGCTATGGAAAAAGAATATTTCGGAATCCGGAGAACTGATTAATCTTTTTCAAGACAGCCAATCGATCTGACTCTGGAACAAACAACCAATGCTGAAGCTGCAAAGAGATTCATCTGTGTCATAAATTTTACAAATTCCATCTCAGCTCGTCAACATTGGTGTAAGAGCCAAGAAATCCGATTTACTGTTATATCATTTACATATGAAACTACCGGTCTACAAAAGAAACAGGACGTAACATCCGATTTGGAAGAGCATAATATCAAGAGAGATACCAAAAATCGTTAAAAACTTTTATTGGCGGATTTTCAAAGTTTGTGGATTTATTCGATCAAATATTAACCAAAGTTTATTTTTCAATATTTCTAATGGAAAAGCAGCTTCAGAAAACGTGGAAAATTTTTTATTGAGAGAGATTTGAAAAATACAATTAAAAGAATACGCATTATGAATATTTCTGCTGAAACTGCAAAAAAAAGGAATAAAAGTGGTCATAAAGTACAAGAAATACGGATACAACGGGATTTGTTTGAAATTATGCTGGGTATATCAATGGATTACAATGTCGATTTTGAGAAGATTTTATGTTATCCAATTATACCGATTCCAATGTCTTTATGCCATTTCGATGGGACCATTTGCAAAACCAAAAAATCAGCAATAGTTGAAGTTTTTGAAAAAAATCACATACCTCCAAACATACCTAAAGATTTTGATATTGTAATAGTTGATGGTTTCTATCTTTAACATACCATGCGTGATATGCCAGCGACATTCGGCAACATTTCCAAAAAAATTATGAAAACTCTAACAGCGACCAAAGCTCCACGTGTTGACATAATTTTTGACCAGTATTTTTTCTCATCGATTAAAAATTACGAACGTGCACTACGTAATGAAGTAAACAGCATGGATTTAAAAATTACCTGTCCAATGCAAGTACGTCCAACAGATTTCAGTGAAGAGATTAAAAAAATTAAATTCAAGCAGGCTCTCGTAAGATGTTTAATACACCACTGGACTACACCAGAAATGGCGCCAGTTATTGGTAACACAATCATTAATTTAAGTTATGATCAGTGTTACTCTTACAGATTGGAAATAATACGGTAATTATGGCAAAAAATGATGAATTGTCTTGTGACGATCACGAAGAAGCAGACACAAAATTTGTACATCATGTGTGTAAAATTAATAATGATTTTATCACTAGCGTCCTAATTAAATCTTTGCGATACAGATTTTTTAATTTTAATGCTCGGCAATATGGATCATCTGCAGGCTGACAATTATCATTGAGTATGGCAACGGAATTAAAAAAAGGTTTATTAATATGTCACAATTGTCTACTGAATTAGGACCATCAGTGTGTTCTAGCTTGCCTGGGTTTCATGTCATTACGGGTTGCGATTACAATCCTCCTTTTATCAAAAAAGAAAGAATAATCTAAATAATATTAAAATATAACGGAGATTATCAAAAAGCTTTTACCGATCTTGGAGCGCGCCCATGTGTCAGGTTTGCGATACGAAACGTTTTCGGTAATAGAAAAATTTGTCTGTGATATTTATGGCTTCAAAAATTCAACCGATATTAATACTGCTAGATTCCATAAATTTTGTTCAACATATAAAGCTCATAACGCTAACGAACCGTTCAAAAGCTTTTTTGAAAAACTACGATGCATCAAATTTACCTCCGTGTAAAGCTGAGTTACACCAACAACTCTTACGCACTCAATACATAACAAGCATTTGGCGAAATGCACATTTACGGTTTCCAAGTAGCATATCGTCATTAAGGCATTTGGGATTTGCAAGATGAGAAATAAGAATTTTACTGGTTGGAAAGAGATTGTAAGCCGCCTTCTGTTTTAGATGCTTTAAAAGTAGAAATTGAAACAAAATAATACAGGTAAATATCGATATTTTTTATTCAATGAAATTTCATTATTTATTGGGCTCAAATAAAAATTAACCTTTTTTTTCAGACAACGAACAAAATATCGATGAAGACGGAGAGGCGTATATTGAGGATGAGCTTACAGACGATGAAGCATAGGAGAGTAATGAACAGCAGTAATATAAAGTCGAAAATATAAGTTTACAGCTTTCAAGAAGTTCAGTGAGCCAGGGCCCCGGCCATGCCAACGAAGCCGATAAACGTTCTCTCGTACTCATATCTACCAATAAGACTTTTTTGTCGCATTCATGTAAAATCCTTATTTGCGTCAGGTAGTTATTTAAAACCGCCGTGTTCGTCTGGCTTTTTGCAAATATTTTCGATAATAATTAATGAACATGCTATAAAAATTTCAGAGTGCCTAAAGAATATTTTTTTGCGTTTGTTATAATACAAGTTCAGAGCAGTCGGGTAATACTTTAAAACCGTCTAAACAGTCTGGGATTTTTATTTTTGGATTCTATAAATGCTAAAATAAGAGATTAAAAAATTTTCCAAGTGCCTAAAGGATACTCGGTGAGATTAATTTTTTTTAATAATGTCATATACTGCGCAGTAGCGAAATAACCCCAAACGCCTTTCCCGACTGTCGATTCCCTATTCAACTACCATTGATATACTACTTTTTTACAGTTTCACAGTGCCTAAAATACCTTCCCCAAATTCGTCATCAGCTCCCCGACACAATAGCTGTTTGAGAAACCTTCAACCGGTTGTCTGTAGAATTCATGCTGTTAAATGGCACTTCATTTAGAAGACATCGCTAACGGAAACATTCTTCCATCTGAATTTCTTCCAATGAGATATCCAAGTTATCATAACAACTGGATCATTCCTCAGCTTTAAATTCTGATTACATCCATCAGAAAATGGTTACTTCTGATGCTGTTATTAAAGCGACGAAGAGTGAAACGTAAAACGTGAGTTAACTCTCCAACATATTATTCATCATTTTCTCAACACTGGCATTAATATTCAAGTCTGATAGGAACTGTGTTCAGCTGTCAGTCAACTCAGAAGTTGAATTGGCAAATTGAAGAGCTGAAAAAAGAAAATGTTGTTTAACAGAGTATAACTCAAAGGAAAATAACTACACGTTTCATTAGAAATAATTTTTAAGCTGAAGATGGCGCTTAAATACGTGTCGATGTTTTCTCGGCCATTGACTTTGAGCTTTTCATTCTTAATTCCACGCATTTTTAGTGGTCGCTTGTTTTATTATTCTGTCAATCGCCTTTCAACGTCTGACTTTAACTCTTGACCAAACCAATTGCATAAAACCCTGGAGGGATTGGCTTATCGCCAATTAAAAATTGTGCTTTGAGATTGCGGTATTTGAGAATACGAGATTGTGAATTGTTTCTTTCACCGCATCAGTGGTTAATCTCGGTTTTATTTATTTCCCTTCGTTCGATCTGTCAGTGGTTAAGTAATTCCTCTTATTCAGATCCGGTTAATCTCATTAACCCTCTGTTGGAAATTCTTTAGATCTTAACAGAGGCGTTGCTTTCTGGAATATTGCCTTATTAAGTTTTTTTTATAGTTTAAAGTAATCAGTTTCAAAGCATTTATTGCAGTCTGACGAAAAATCTAACCTACTTCAAAATCAAATCTAAGAAAATGGTGTGGTTAAAATTATCGACCGATCGCGATCATGACAGTTATTTTAGCAGAAGCTAGTTTTCTAAATTCCTCTCTTTAAAAAGTTTTCTTTTTAAATTGAAGAGTAATCAATTCAAAGCATTTGTGTTACAGTCTGACCCAAACTTTAGCTTACTTTAAAAAAAAATTGTTAAAATAGTTCACTTTATGGTCGGTTGATAGTGTAATTCTTTTGTATTTACTGTTCAAATTAGTTCGTAGAGTTCCATTTTAGATCGATTTTCTAGGCTGATTGAGCTCACAAACTGATTGTTAAACAGAAAGTTCATTTTCATTCAAATTCTTAGTGAAATATGAGTCGCTCAGAAGGCCAATGCGTTAAGTCCAGAAAACGAAAATTGAGAAAATTAATTTTTTTAATACATTGGTTTTAAAAATATTTGGTTTATTAATTTGATCACACACACACATAAAAGTATATTAAGTCTTTTTTCGTAGGATCTGCAACGAAACAAGATCCACACATATCCACAAGATGTGCAAATAAAAGCGTAAGAAATTTATGCAAAAATAGATTGTTCGAGATTGTTCTGTGTTTTAACACTTCATGTATGGAAGCGTTTGTAAATGTAACTTCAGAACTAACGGAGCTCACATGACGTATTATTTTCTGGTTTATACTTTTTTCAAAGAATTGTTTACGAACATGGCCTCAGTGTTACCAACACATATCGAAAAAAGAAGAGTTTGGTTTTTATTTCAAAGTTTATGTAAAACAATATTGAAAAAAAGTGGACTTCTTCACAATGGCTTCTGAAATTATTATACAACTTATTCAGACGTTATATAAAAAGAATGGCCTTTCTGACCAAGAAGAAAAGAAGCAACGAGTTAATCCTTTAATAACTAGAAATAATATTATTTATTCCATTCAAATATACAAAAATCAGAAAACATCAAAAAGTGCACAAAACCACATTGACTGCTGAGTGACTCATGTGACCTGAATAATCATAGTTTGACGAAAATAATTGACCGTAGGATTGCATTCTAGAACCTTTCCGAACAAAAATGGTCATGGAATGCATTTTAAAACCGTTCCTGAAAGAAAATGAATGCCCTTAGGATTGCATTCTAGTGTGATTCTTTCTAGACTTTGACATTGATTATGTTTGCAAACTGAGTTTGAAACAGAAAATAAATTTATTTTTATTCGAATCGTTAGTGAAATGTGATATCAATTTAATACGTGTTAATGATAAGAGGTTTTTGAGAAATAGTAGCATTATACAATACTAATGATGAAAAATGAGGTATGTACAAAAAACAACAGAATTCCGAAATATTTAGTATGAATTACTTCTCAGTAGTAGATCATGGTCAAATTTTCTATCGTGTAAGAAAGTTACATCAGAGGGACAAACCAAATCTCAACTGAAACTAAGTTTCAATAATTTTTTTAATCAATTTCAGTTTTTAATGCTATTTGTGTGTGTGCCTGAGAGTCATTCAAAATTTTACTCGACAAATAACTTTTGAGCTCTAAGAACACCCACCCCAAGATTTTTACCAGATTTTTACCTTTCTTTAACTCGATTTAGAAATATTTTCGTACGAACAAACAAAAAAATACTGTTATTTCACCTTAGCTCAAATAGTTTCAAAATCAATTTTATCGAATAAGTAGTTCTAAAAATTTTCGAGATTAAAATTTTTTTTCATGGGAGGAAAAAACCCGAAACACTCCCTTTATTTCAAGCAAAATTCATACTAGAATTCATACTAGAGCAACTTCAAAGGTATCATTCAATATGGAATAACGTCCTATACAAATTCTAATCCAAAATAGTCGTATAATGGACTCTTCTTGTAATTAAATTTTACCACAAATGACAGAATTTTCAATAAAAACTTCAATAAGTGATCTCCGACAAGCTGTACGAGACATTGTATGGAACGGGTGGAGTATTGACTGAAGTGCACAACAACTTAACATACCCACTCCATAGTATTCATCCATCACTTTTACTTCGACCTTTACGAGTCCACGAGTTCCCTATAGTGATCACCGACAAGCTGTACGAGAGATTGTATGGAACGAGTGAAGTATTGACTGGAGTGCACAACTTAACACAAACCTCCATAGTATTCATCCATCACTCTCACTATGGCCATCCTCACGCACTCGACATTCCGATGTGCTTTTACACGCTTACGTATCGGACACACACGTTTTACACACATACATCTTTTCTTGGGTGAGGAGTCTCCTGTGTGCGACGTGTGTTATCATATTTTAATTGACTATCCAACTTTTAATCTTCACCGTCGTGAATATTTTAATAGATAGACATATTTTAACATTGCACGATTTGATTGGGAAAATCCCCATTAAAATCTCTTCTCATTTTTAAATGTCAATGGCTTTCTTAACTTCATTTGATATTTCTTACCTTTCACAACTCATTCATCATACTTTTTCCACAGTATTTATATCTAGTATTTCCATACTTTTTTATGTTTTACCATGTTGATCAGCATGTTTAATCATAGCCTTCCATCACTGGTTCAAAATCTTGCGCAAGACTCACATCTATCTTTTACTATATTGTTTTTATATCTACATTGATTTTATTTCTTTTATCTTGCGTTTGGCGCAGCTTGTCCGTTTTTGGACCTTTCGCCACAAAACCCCAAAATCCAATCCATTCATTGGCGTTGTGTGTCTTGAATTTGGTACAGCTTGGCGAAATATACCCCTCCCCTTGCGTCATTAGAAAAGATCGTCAATGGTCATTTCGATGGAGCAAGACGTTCACCATCACCTGGACAGAAGTAAGTGTGTAGTCTGTCACCTTTCTAAGTTTCGACATGAATACGTCTTTGAAATCAGATCAGTACTAAGTGACTAATACAGAAAGTTGATAATTGCGAAAATCGATCATCGTGTTCGGTTTAATAATTTCTATGCTATCAAACGCGAGCCAAATCAACCTAGTATCATTTGATAACTGAGGGAACAAAGGCTTGTGTTTGATTAGCGGGAAGAAGGGGAGGCGTTTGGGGGACTTTCCACTGCGCCCCGAAAACTTCAAATCAGTGTAACTCGGGACTAAGAAGCGCTATAACGTCCAAATTGGTCTCAAGCTAAAGCTAACCTCGAGGTCTGTCGATTTAGCACACTGGAAATGAAATCGAAGACATTGTTGGTTCTAAAACTTTGAATCGCAGTTGAAATTTTTTTTTTCTTCTTAATCTTATAATGCCGGCTTATATTTGTCGAAAAGCCAAGCAGAAAAACGTCGAACGTATTTTACGCAGAAGAGCAACTGTTCAGCTTTTGACTAACACTCAATCAACCACCTGAATTTGTTTTTCTTTCATTTGCTACATCCATATCAATACTATGTGCTAATGAGACGGATTCACGTTAAATATTGCGCTCATGCTCCAATATAGCCTACAGGGTACCCGTGTTCGGACCCAACACCCAATCTAATCCAATCCGACACAATCTACCGATTTTTTAATCGCCATCAGTTGTCGATATGAAGTTATACATTTTAAAGACCAATTTAGCAAAGGTTTTCATGTGTTTATAAACTAACCTATTCTTATTGAAAGACCGTAATGCTGAATGAACATTATGTTTAATGATTTCCTTTTGACTTCAGACAAATCGCTAGGTAGGTATTTAATTAAAGCCGCACTGGAGCAACACAATGGATTTACCCGGGTGCATTTTACAAGTGTGAAAACAGAGCTGATTTTATCCCTCAGCAATGGAATTTATCAGTTGCATTTACGTTGATCCAATTATTGTGTTATAGTGTATTTTTTTAATCAGTTTTTAGCATTCAAAATGCTTTGGGAAGGATTTGAACCTTGTGGGCACTTCCTCTGAATACGCCTCATTTTAGACGTATCTAGGTGTGTTTTACGAGTGTCATAAGCGGAAAGCTGATTTTATCACTCATCAATTGAATTTATCAGTTGAATCTACGATGATTAAATCATTATTTTCAGAGCCTATTTGTAAACATTTTTTAGCATTTAGAAAGCTTTAGGAAGGGCTTTAGCCCTGAGGGCGCTTCCTTTGAATAGTCTCATCTTCGGATATATCTAGATGTATTTTACAAGCGTGATAAAAACAGAACGCTGAATTTTATCACATCAGTTGAATTTACGTTGATCCAATTATTTTCAGAGGTCAGGTATTGCCTCGTCATCAAACTGTGGTTCAAAATTAGGTGGTGTTGTCACCGGATCCCTTCGGGATTGACCTTGGACCGTTGCCAATAGCCCGTTGTGTTGCTCCAGAGTGACGTTAATTAAAACTCCTACCTGCATACCATTTATTGTCCATCCCGCCGAACAACCGGTATAGTGGTTAAGGTGTTAGCCTCAAGATCGGAAGGTTCCTGGTTCGAATCCGGGTCCGGGCATGGATGTTTGTAAACGTATGGTGTAGAGGCGGCTGGTGCACCTTAAATCTGTCGTGGCCGAAAGTCCTCACGTTGGGTTGGCGTGGAAGTTTGGAGAGTGGGGTGCCAACTCAGGTGCTGCTTCATGACTAAGTTCTTAATCAGTTTGTCATGTTATTAGAAGAAATTAAGCTCTTTTTGAGTGAAAAAAAAAACAATAATTTTGACGAATTTTGAAATTTAGATTGGTTAAATGTGACCCACGAGCTAGTACTAAAAAAAGGATGAAAAATTTTGACCAACTTCTGAAAAAGGTTTGCCATCCCTGATGTAGAGGCTAACACCTTAACCACCGACCCGAAATAGATATAGGAAACTCGTTCCTCCGCAGAAATCCTCCTCAGCAAATGCCTTATGATAGGACTTTAAAGCCAAATTTAAAGCAAAGATTGATCACTTGAATTTTCTCCAGTTTGCTTTAAACGAGAGGAAGAGGAAATTTTATGCAAGACAGCCTGCATTAATAACCTTAAACAGTTTTAATGATGCGTTGAGGTTAAGCGTTGTTTTAACAATGACTCGGCGATCCAAACACTGTATTGTTGGAGTAATTAAGAAATGTCAGATAACTGGAAGTTTTGAATCATAAGTAATAAGTTAGGCATACATTAATATTTATCAACCCCAAATAAATTACGATTCCGGACGCATCGGTCACCATATCCTAGTGTATAATTACAAGTATTTGTTATAATTCGTATATAATACATTTTGAATCTTCTTTTTGTACTAATTTTTTAACTATGCAAAAAAATTCATTGATATTCCAAGAAAAGAAGAGCCGACAAACCGATATAGTGATTAAAATGTTAGCCTCTAGATTGGAAGATTCCTAGTTGAATCCGGTGCTGGCACGGATGTTTGTAAGCGTATGGTGCAGAGGCCGGCTGGAGCACCTTAAATCTGTCGTGGCCGAAAATCATCACGTTGGGTTCGAATGTAAGTTTGAAGAGTGGGGTGCCAGCTCAGGTGTTGCTTCGTCATCTGACCGTGGTTCAAAATTACGAGGTGTTGTCCTCGGATCTTTCCCTTAAGGGACTGATCCCGGAACGTCGTCAATAGCCCGTTGTGTTGCTCTAGTACGACGTTAACTAAAATTACCAATTACCATTACCATTTATTGTCCGAGTGTATTTTTAATCATTTTTTAACATTTAGAATGCTTTAGGAAGGGTTTGAGCCCTGAGGGCGCTTCCTTTGAATAGTCTCATTTTCGGATAAATCTAGGTGTATTTTACAAGTGTGATAAAAACAGAAAGCTGAATTTTATCACATCAGTTCAATTTACGCTGATCCAATTATTTTCAGAGGCCAGGTATTGCCTCGTCACCAGACCGTGGTTCAAAATTAGGTGGAATTGTCCTCGAATCCCTTCGGCATTGACCCCGGACCGTTGCCTATAGCCCGTTGTGTTGCTCCAGTGTGACGTTAATTAAAACTCGTACCTGCATACCATTTATTGTCCGAGTGTATTTTTAATCATTTTTTAACATTTAGAATGATTTAGGAAGGGTTTGAGCCCTGAGGGCACTTTCTTCGAATACTCCTTTGTCAACTCTTGTCTAGACAAGATTTTTCTCGTTTTGTCCAATTCATTTCCTATTTAGACAATCGCTTAGTTTGGTTTGCTCCTCTATGGTAATTCTTTGCTACACGAGGATTAATTAGACCGGAAACTACGGTTTATTGGATTCACTTCGCAGAAAAGTTTTCTTTGCTTGCTCTGGTAATCGATCAAATGGCTGTAATACTAACTACATTCCGTTTGTGATTACCATATTTGACTAGTTCAGATCTGCCCACTATTTTTCTACGTATGGGCTTAACCAGACTTCTGTTGACAGCGATTTAACTATTTTTACTCTTTATTTTGTAACATCAAACACTTTCCAGGGGGGGGGGGTACCCTTGCCTTCTGATCCCACCCCCTTTTCTGATGATGACCATTGAGCGCCTTAGCAAATATTCCCATATTTAATTAGGGATTTTTCTTAGATTTTCACATCTCCTTTCCAATGTTTTCGTTACAATCGATTTTAGCTGAAAAGATGAATTTCTGTTTACTTCTTGACGAAAGTCTCTCTCTCTCTCTCTCTCTCTCTCTTGTGAAGTCTGCAATAATATTGGTTTTGCCGAAGGAAATATTTCTATTAAAATGTCTCGGCATGTTTTTGCAAAGGGTATCGCTCTTCATTGGATGTCTATACTCCGGTTTTTTCTCGAATCGCTATCGCAAACAATTGAATATGTGTTTTGGCGTGACTCTTGGGACAAGAAATGTCAAGTTTTATCCAAACATAACAAACTGAAAAAACTTTGATTGAAATAATAGTTAATAATTTTTTTTAAATTGTAATTGAAGTTTTTATTTTCTACTTTTTATATATAAAGAGTAACTATGCCGCCCAAGCGGTATAGTGGATAAAGCACTCTGCTCCCACGCTTTGGGTTCGTTTCCCGACTAGGGCTCTTGGGCTGGTTGTATGTGATGTCCGAGGAACAAGTCAGACTCCCGCCCAAGTGGTTCCTCACCAAAAAGTGGATAGCTGCACCCCCTATGTCTTTACGAGTGATCAATGATTTGTGTATTTGTAAAATAAAACCTGTATTCTTCTGTGTCTGTCCTACTTCAGATCACTGGGCCTGATCTCGTGTTTCACAGTTCAGGAGACACACGTCAACAACGAAGGGTAGCCATTCAGTAATTTTCACTCTTTGAAGCTATCTGTTTCAAATAAGCCGACCAACCGGTATAGTGGTTAAGGTGTTAGCCTCTAGATCGGAAGGTTCCTGGTTCGAATCCGGGTACGGGCATGGATGTTTGTAAGCGTATGGTGTAGAGGCGGCTGGTGCACCTTAAATCTGTCGTGGCCGAAAGTCCTCACGTTGGGTTGGCGTGGAAGTTTGGAGAGTGGGGTGCCAGCTCAGGTGTTGCTTCGTCATCTGACCGTGGTTCAAAATTACGAGGTGTTGTCCTCGTATCTTTCCCTCAAGGGACTGATCCCGGACCGTCGTCAATAGCCCGTTGTGTTGCTCTAGTACGACGTTAACTAAAAATTACCATTACTGTTTCAAATAAATAGGCCGACCAACCTGTCTGGTGGTTATGGAGTGAGCCTCTAGATCGGAAGGTTCCTAGTTCGAATCCGGGTCATGGATGGTGTACCGGTAAGCGCATGGTGTAGAAGCGACTGGTGCAACCCAAATCTGTCGTGGCCGAAAGTCCTCACGTTGGGTTGGTGTGGAGGTTTGGAGAGTGGGGTGTCAGCTCAGGTGTTGCCTCGTCCTCTGACCATGGTTCAAAATTACGTCTTGTTGTCCTCGGATCTTTCCCTTGGGGGAATTGATCGTCGTCAGTAGCCCATTGTGTTGCTCTAGTACGACGTTAATTAAAATTATATTACCTTACCGAAATAGCCGACCAACCGGCAAAGTGGTTAAGGTGTTAGCCTCTAGATCGGAAGGTTCCTGGTTCGAATCCGGTTGCGGGCATGGATGTTTGTAAGCGTATGGTGTAGAGGCGGCTGGTGCACCTGAAAATTGTCGTTACCGAAAGTCCTCACGCTGGGTTAGTGTGGAAGTTTGGAGAGTGTGCCAGCTCAGGTGTTGCTTCGTCATCTGACCGTGGTTCAAAATTTCGAGGTGATGTCCTCGGATCTTTCCCTTAAGGGATTGATCCCGGACCTTCGTCAATAGCCCGTTGTGTTGCTCTAGTACGACGTTAATTAAAAATTACCCAATTACCTTACCGAAATAAACTACAATTATGATAATTGATGCTAAAAATAACAACTATAACACGTCTAAAAATGCTACTCTTAAAAATTTAAGAATAATCTGATCCGTCCAAAGATTTTATTCTTCATATGACATCTTCACAAACTACCTACATACATGGGTGTATTTCTCTCTTGTGTCAGTAAAACTTGCATTGTATGCGAGTCTATTACCTGATATTGTACAAGGTGATTTTTTTTAAACTGACACAATTCAGAGCCACATGTAGCTCGATCTAACATGTAGCTCGATCTAACAACCGAAATGGCACCAAACTCGGTATGGAGACTAACTATGACATGGGAGGTAGATGGTAATGGTAATTTTTAGTTAACGTCGTACTAGAGCAACACAACGGGCTATTGACGACGGTCCAGAATCAGTCCCTTAAGGGAAAGATTCGAGGACAACACCTCGTAATTTTGAACCACGGTCAGATGACGAAGCAACACCTGAGCTGGCACCCCACTCTCCAAACTTCCACGCCAACCCAACGTGAGGACTTTCGGCCACGACAGATTTAAGGTGCACCAGCCGCCTCTACACCATACGTTTACAAACATCCATGCCCGCACCCGGATTCGAACCAGGAACCTTCCGATCTAGAGGCTAACACCTTAACCACTATACCGGTTGGTCGGCATATGGGAGGTAGAATTCCGTGAGAAAAAAAAATAGTTCCAAATTCGCCGATAGGGGGTACTTATGGCGCTGTACAAACTAATGTTCCAAACTCACAAAGAGCTGGGGATGCTAATTTGGTAATTTTTTTTTAGTTAACGTCGTACTAGAGCAACACAACGGGCTATTGACGACGGTCCGGGATCAGCCCCTTAAGGGAAAGATTCGAGGACAACACCTCGTAATTTTGAACCACGGACAGATGACGAAGCAACACCTGAGCTGGCACCCCACTCTCCAAACTTCCACGCCAACCCAACGTGAGAACTTTCGGCCACGACAGATTTGAGATGCACCAGCCGCCTCTACACCATACGTTTACAAACATCCATGCCCGGGCCAGGAACCTTCCGATCTCGAGGCTAACACCTTAACCACTATACCGGTTGGTCGGCGAGCTGGGGATGCATTGCACTGATTAAGATAATACAGCTTCACCAGTAATGCGCTTTCTGGTAATGTGAGTCGTATATTCACTTGAGCAGGCTCACTTCAGCTGAGATTATTTTTCGGAGCTGTCTACATGTTTTTAAAGCCCAAATTATAGGTGTTGTCGCATACGACAGCATAAATTTGCATTTTGCTTTGATACCCTGTTTTATGCAAAATATTGATTTAGTAAGCTACACCAGCGCCATAAATAAAACTATCGGCGATTTTCGGAACATTTTTTTTTTTACGGAATCCTACTTTTTATGTTATTATTAATGTATATACAGAGTTTGGTGCCATTTAGGTTGTTAGATCAAGCTGCAGGTGATTCTGAATACTGTCAATTTAAAAAAATCACCTTGTATGTTTTGTGACTGGCGCAACATGGCCAAATATGACCCTTGTGCCTTAAATTCCTATAATCAACCACAAACAAACATTTCTCAAAATTCTACTTTAACCCTCCAATTGGTTTCAACGAGATATCACATCCATCTTGATCTCATCAACTTTTCTGATGACATCTCGTCATCAAGATGTTGCCGATTTCCTGTGATAACGAGATGACGAGATAACTAACTTCCAACCACCAGGAGGGTTAAAGCAGAACTGATTCTTTCTGTTTTAATCCTCCAGGTGGTCGTTTCGACGACGTAACTCGGTCATTAGAAGAATTAATACATCTTGATGGACAAGATATCTCGTCATTAGAAAAATACTGATCAGATCTCGATCTTAGTCGCCATAAAAAAGCAGGCTATATCTTGATGGATATATCTCGTCATTATTACAGTCTTCAAATATCATGGACAAGATACCTCCGCTTGGAGGGCTAATGACAAGGAGGCCGATCCGTCCCACGAAAGTGTTAGTTTCTGTTTTTTAACGCTCTGGGTCTTCACACGTATATATCCGTTCTGCAATCTGCAGTCTTCCCTGTGTGAACTCTCACGTTGGGTTGGTGTGGAAGTTTGTAGAGTGGGGTGCCAGCTCAGGTGTTGCCTCGTCATCTGGTTAAAATTTTTGGCGTTGTCCTCGAATCTTTTCTTTAGGGGATTTATTCCGGACCGTCGTCAATAGCCCTTTGAGTTGCTCTAGTACGACGTTAATTAAAAATTACCAATTTTGAGAGCTCCTCGTTGGTTGAATCGGGTTTTATGGAGCAATGACCATAGGAGAGCTTGTTGACTTAGGGCGTGAGATTTATGTCCGGCAATTGAAAAAACATTAAACTCATGTGAGCCGAAATCGGGTTGAAGTTTCCTGCTTCCTTGAAGTTTCCTTGCGCCATAAAAGCAAAACCAGACAAAAAAATATGCTACTGACGCGCTACATACTTTTCGCTTTGTCCACTTTCGATGAAAAGGTATAACTCTTATTGTTATCGAAAATGTATCTACATAATATCTCGTCTGACAGCAGGCTGAAATGTACCAACCAAAACACCTTGTTTCAGGAGATCGCGAAGAACGACAACAATATCTTCGCCATGTAATTTAGAATTCGAAGGACGGGTATGCAGAAAGTACCAAAACCAAACCCATGACAGAGATGGATGAAGCGAAATTCTAATCGAAGATTATTTTCCCTCCTTTTTCTACATTATTTAAGGGATGAGATTTATAACACTTTGGGGTTTCGAAGGGAAAATGGAAAACGCGAAGATTCTTTAATCTCGTTAGTCGTGTGATGTTCTGGCCAGAAGAAAATAATCCAGAACGTCGAGTGAAGTTTGATTCGTTTTTATTTCCTTCTATCTTTCAAAAATACCTTTTCAAAAATGTTATCGCTGGGAAGAGTATGGAATAGGTTTTGCGAACTATCGACATTCTCAATACCGCGGTAAATTACATACAATTATTTATATACGGAAATTCTCAATAAGGATATATTGCATTCGAAATTCTGTATACCGGTAAAATACAAACGGAAATTCTCAACACCGGTAAACTACATACATAAATTCTCAATACCCGTAAACTGCATACTGAATATCTCAATAGCGACACATTCCATTCGAAATTCTCAATACCGGTAAACTGCATACGAAAATTATCAATACTGGTAAACAACATCGAAAATTTCCAATTCCGTTTATGCCAATTTTTAGTAGTAGTAGTGAGAGACTGGGCGTGTTTATAGTACCTACATCTGGTTCCAGTTCAATATTACCACATTCAATTAAAAAAAATTTTAATTGGTAAGGTGATATGAAATAATATCAATATTTAGAAAATAGTTACTTCTGTACAGAAGCTTGCTGCAAATTCAGGCTGACTGGTAGTTTTGAACTCTAATCAATTGGCAAGGCTCTGGATGGGAAGATAAGTCGTTGAATTACCCGATGCAACTTCTGAAATACAAGTTGATGAATACTAATGAACAATTTGACAAATTTGTTTAAAATGGGCGTAGAAAAGAGCTATTCAAGAACTGCTTTTAAACACACTTGGTAAAAAGATAACAAATGCAGTTGTGAAAGCAGTAGGACGTAATTTTTTGTTGGCGTGTTAATAGTTACACTGCACTGTGTCTATGAACCCTATGTTTGCGCAGTTTGATCATGTTTGGACTTTAAGCCATAAAACCCAACCACTGCGTCTCTTGTGGTATAGTTATCCTATCATTACAAAAATTCTGAAAATAAAAATACAAATGTAAGGGAATTTGCTTTTTGTTGACGTAACATTTTCTAGATCTCACGGCAAAAATTGCTGTTCAGATTAGATTTCTTGAGGCATTCTCACAGAAGGGTTTCCCACTATACCATCTAATTATAAATAGATCCTGAAATATTATATAAAAGTAAAGTTAAAATAATATAATTCTATACCGGTGATGCTGTTACGCCCCTTTGAAGGAATACTGAAAAAAACAATCTCCATTTTTCTGACGTTTCTATTGCCTTAGATCTCACGGGAAAAATTGTTGTTATGATTAGATTTCTCAAGTCATTCTCTTATTGAGGTCATTCCCCACTACTGTCATAATATAAATGGATTCCTGAAATTTTATCTAAAAGTAAAGATAAGTAATAAAATACTAAGTAATGATGTTTCTGCAAAAACGGTACAATTCTTACCAATCTCTAAGACCTAGAGGCGAAGCTAGACTTTTTTGGGTGGGCAGTTTGGAATTTTAATCAACATCGCACTGGATTTTGAACCACAATCGGATGACGAGCTGGACGTTTTGGAAATAATTATTTAAATTATGTGGTAAAATATACTAACTAGGATCCTATTAATGTGGTTAGTTATTTTTTGCATTATTAAATTTTGATCGCATAAGAACTAGCAAAAAGTTGGGTTTTGTTGAAGACTCCTATTAAAGGGTTTTCAGGGCCGGAGGTAAGAAAAGATTCCAACGTGTCTTCTTTTGATTTTTGTAGATGTTTTACAGAAGAGAATTTTAATGTCTGGTCTGTTCTCTTTTCTAAACAACTATAGGGGGCTGAACGAAATGAAAAATTTAATTTTAAGCGTTGTATTTTGACGATGGATTACACATGAAAATGAAAGCATTCACTTTTTTGCATATCTTACCTTGGAACTCCTTGAATAACTTACCTTGAAACTTCTTGGTTTACTTACCTTGGAACCCCTTCCGTACCTTACCATGGAACCCCTCATATTCCTTTCTTTGGAACACCTTGCATACCTTACTTTTAACACGTGACTGGAAATAATACCTTACATACCTTAGAACACTTTAACTGGGAATAACACCTTGCATTCCATGGAACACATTTTGACTGGGAACATCTTGCGTACCGTTTAACATCTTAACAGGGAATTTCTTGCGTACCTTGTAACACCTTGACTGGGAATAAGAACCTTGCATGGCTTAAAACACCTTGACTCATAACAACACCTTGCATACCTTAGAACATTGCTCCCCAACCTTTTTATCGCTGCGGACCGGATCAACGTTTGATAATTTTATCGTGGCCCGCTGAGGGGGGAGCGACGTTGATTGTTTATATTTTAGATTGTTTTGATTTAATAATTTTAATTTAATTGTATTTAAACATGCCTTCAAAATAAAATACATGTTAAAATGAATATAAAGTGATTTAACATTTTAACTCACTAGAACGCTAAATCAATGAGAACCCTGAGCTTGTTTCTTTGCAACGAGAAGGTTTCATCTGGGGGTAATAGGAGACAATGACACCCGAAGTGTGTTGCCTATGTCCAGTTTATTCCGTTGTTTTGTTTTGGTTGCTGACACTGCAGAAAACCCTACTTTACACAGATAGGTTGTCGGAAATGGCAATAGGGATTTAAGTGCTGTGGTGGCAATCTCAGGGTATTCTGCCATGACTTTAATTCAGAACACCGGCAGAGTTGTTGTCTCGAATGTAGTTTTAAGACCGCCTTCATTTGCAATTTCCAGCTGTTGATCTTCTTCTTGCACAGACATGCTAGATTCGCCTGATTTGTTGACAAATGGGTCGCGGATCCATTCCTTACCACTTCGTGGGTCTTTTCTGGTTGGGAAGTAGCGCTCGAACTCTTTTAAAAGCAAAGACAGGTGATCGTGCACCAATTGGGAGAATGAATGTTTAGGCTCAGTCTCGCCTAAAATCCCTGCTAATGTCTGAAACATGTACAAAATGTCTCCGTTCACGCGTAGTCCACCACAACTTCAGTTTGTCTTTAAATGCAGCTAATTTGTCTGCCAACTTGAAAACAGCTGTCACATTTGTCAAAATTGGAAAATTGAGACATACAGAATTCAGAAATCATAGTTGAAGCTCTAGTAACAGAACAAATTTCAAGTTCTGATTTACCGCTTCCTAATTTGAGTGGACATTTCATTGATAAGAACCGCACAAACCCGAGAGAAATACACCACAGTAAATAAAATGGAAATAATTTAATGTTTCTTGGGCGGCCCGGTGCCATTTGATCCACGGACCGGTACCGGTTTGCGGCCCGGGGGTTGGGGACCACTGCCTTAGAACACCTCGACTGAGAATAACTGCTTGCGTATATTAAAACACCCTGATTGGGAATACCACCTTGCATACCTCAGAACACCTTACTGAGAACACACACCTTCCATACCTCAAAACACCTCGATAAGGAACAACATTTTGAATACCCTAGCGTATACAATACCGTCTTTATATGGCCAAAGAATTCGAATTGCGTCTCAAGAAGTATAAACCCTCGACTTCAGAGAAGGTCTGTTAAATTTCCTATGCAAAACGCACGACCCATCTGCCAGATTTAAAGCTGAATTCAAACGCTTCCTGGATGCAATCAAGACTCGGTATTTAGTTGAGCAAAATTCACTCTTCTCAAGGCGATCCTTGCCTCATCTGTATCCATTGAAATTTTTCAATGCGTTGAACAAAATGCAAACTCAACACATTTTCTCTGTCGGAGAAATTTCAAAGGGAAGTGAAAGGTTGGTAATACTTTTCCTTTGGAGGAAATAGCGTAAAAATAAACGAAACAAAAAAACTTAGAATTCGAGCAACCCCGCATAAAGAAATGCAATTCGAGAGTAAATCTTTTCATTTGTGTTCTCACTTTTTTTATTCTGCTCTTTTTCTTTAGAGACAGGAAAACTTTCCCAGAACATAAATGTTTTCATTGCACTTTCCTCAAGATTTTCAGAAAATATCCTAAGTAGCGTGGGATATGATGGTCCAGAATGGATTGAATTCTTTGAATTCCCCAGTGTATGTTGTGATTTTCTTCCTCGTTCAAAAAGGGAACGAGAAATTGTGCCCAATTTTCCATGGCATACAAGTATATTACGCAAGTTTTGCATCTTTGTTTTTGTTTGCCAAAGCGAGTATGACACGATGGAGAAGTTTCGGAGTTAACTATCGGTTTGCGAAACTTAGAAAATATATTGAATTCCGTTTCGAAATCACACCGGTGAGAGTAACTGGGAATAACACTTTGATGCATGGCCGTCAAGTCCTAGGAGACCAAATGGGTAATACTGCCTCTGGTAAACACGGGGGTCAAGATCAAATGATGCCCAAGCGTCTTTCTGTGCTTCTCTCCGTCCTTTCTTTTCATAATTACTTAACATTGTATGCCTAGTGGTCGGCACAACATGGCCAAACAGAGCCCTTGAGCCAAAAGAAAACAAAACCAACCAGCCAACCTAGAAGTCCACCCCTACAGGACCCCCCCCCACACACACACAAAAAAAAAAAAAAAAAGAGGGTGGGATAGTTGAATTAAATTTCCACTGGAGCAACGGGCTATTGGAAAGATTCGAAGACAGCACTTCGTAACTTTGAACCACGGTCGGATAACGAAGTCTACACCTGAGCTGGCATCCCACTCTCCAAAATTCCACACTATTACAACCGAGGGCATTTCAGTCCATAACAGATATAACATGCACAAACCCCCTGATGGTCTTGGTTAGATCGAGTTTCGAACTCACAGCCCTCCGGTTGCTAATCCACTTCTCTACAAACCAGGCTATCGTGGCCTCAAACAGGAGGGATAAATATGACAAGTATGGATGGCAAAATAATCTGGATCGTAATCAGTCAATCAAAATACTGAGTAGTTGTGGAATTTCTTTGGTTTCCGATTGGTTGATTTTTAAAGGGGTCAAAGTTGGGCCAAGTAGACTGAGCATTGCTATTGAGAGGAGCTTCAAGAAGAGTAACTAACATGTCGACTAGCAGTCACGTGACTGCTATGTGAAGACTTTATTAGCCAATTTGATATCACCTCTTTTGCTGTAACATCTTATGAGATCGTAGGTGTGTGAATCCGCATTTCCATAGAGTGACGTCAAAAGTAGTGAAATCGGAAAAATATATTACTATCATGTGATCAATCCATGGATGAGGGTCTTCTTCCATCCCATGAGCCAATCAGATGATGACTATTAGGTTTCACCCATCAGACTAGAGCAGTCTAAGGGCCACGTTACTACTAGGGATGCGACATTGATGTCGATGTTTTCAAAACATCGATGTTCTTTAAAAAACATCGATGTATTGGAGTCGATATTTTTACGTTGTCAATGTTTTATTTTTAAATAAAAAAAGTACAGTTAAAAAATTTTAAAAATAACCAAGTAGAAAATTTTTTTAAATCAGCAAATTGAACATACTTTTAATCCAAAGTGGCCAAGGGTGAAGGGTCTGAAAAGTAGGGATGCGACATCGATGTCGATGTTTTCAAAATATGGATGTCTTATAAAAAAACATCGATGTATTGGAGCCGATGTGTCGCAGCACTAGTTGCTAAACCAGTTTTAGGAAATTGGAAAAAAAGTTTAAATACACTGAATTTAAAAAACATCGATGGTTTGGGGGCGATGTATTATCAACATCGATATTTTAATTTTGAACATCGATGTTTTGCTGTCGATATCGCATCACTAGTTACTACTAGTTTCACACAGGGATGTGTCCACACGCTCCATCTGGATTTGCTAGAGGGCGCTGTTCCTCTGCCCCCGGTAGTCGGCTCATTTGTACGGGTATCTATGCGTCGACAGTGTCAGGCATGAGAAATTGAGTCTATAGCCACTGTCAAAATATAAATGTTGAACTAATAAAATTGTTCGCACAAGCTGTCTTTCATTTCTGTATTTTAATATACCCTCTTCCACAATCATTCAAACAATCGGAAAATCTTTTGATCCTATTGAATATTTTTTCCTTGCAAAACATTTTGGTTGCTTATCACTATTGCCCGGAGCCCTTCATTTATTTAAATGTGAAAAATGTGAATAGGAGTGGTAATTACGAGGCATTTATCACCAAAAATGCATTTGTAGCTGTTTTCGCTTCATTTTAATGTTGGGCCAAAAAATACTGTCGATGAAAATATAGCACTTTCAGATACATCGTTTGTTTTTTCATTATACCTGTTACATTCAGGGGCAAACCTACGTAGGGGGCAATAGGGGCTTAAGCCCCTCTCAGACCGTATTAAAAGCAAAAAAATCTTTACCTAATTAAGGCGGTCCGGGACACATTGAAAATTTTTTTTTATTAATTAATTTTGAATAATTTTTGTACTGATTACCCATTTAACTAATAAGCTAAATCACAACACAAAATTTTTCCTAAAGTTTTTTTTAAATTTTAAATTAAAGTTTTGTGAAAAAAAAGAGGGGTCATTTTAAATTTTTAAAACTCAAAATATTCTTGATCAATTTTCAAAATTCTTGCAGTAAATTATTCACAAATTTATAAACTTTAATTTTAATTCAGGAATTTTAAAAATATTAATTTAATAAAAAATAAAAAAGAATTGAATAAAAAAATTTGAAAATTTTAAGGTGCTTTTTTTTTTAAGTCATATTTTTAGAAGTAAATATTTGTTTTCAATTTGCTGAATCAAAATTAAAGTATAATGTTTGAAAAAGATATTCTCAAAATTTCAACCCTTTAACTTTGTTGGTTTTCGACTTATAGTAATTTGAATACAGGAAATCTTGAAAAAAATGTATCATGGAGAAAAACACATTTAAAGTTTTAAAGACAGATGTTATTGCCATGACAACACCTGTCAAGAGTGTTAGATTTTCAAAACAACGCACCACAAAAATTATTATATCTCTAGTTCTAATTAAGATAGAAACATGATTTAGAAGTCATTTTAAGCAGAAAAACACAGAGAATTTCTTAAAATAATCAAAAAAATTTCGAAAAATTGTTGACTTTTGTGTCTCGGACCCCCTTAATTGATTGCTACTTCAAAAAGAACTTTTCCCTTAAATGCAACTTCTATTCCTCTTGGAGTAGTCACTCTAAAACTAGTCTGTAGGTAACACTAAAACTAGTCTGTATGTAACACGCACCAAAACTAGTCTGTATGTAACACGCTCCAAAACTAGTCTAGGTAACAAACTCCAAAACTATACTCAAGGTGACACATTTTCTTGGAACACACTCTAGAACTAGTCTCTGGCCGTGGTGGCCCGGTTAGAAGAGTAACGAACTAGCATCCAAAGGGTTACGAGTTCGAATCCAACCAAAGACCGTCGTGTACAAAAGGGGTTGGTGCACGTTAAATCTGTCTTAGCCTCAAATGTTATCATGTTACAGTGGTGTGGAAGTTTGAAGAGTGGGGTGCCAGCTTTGGTATGATCTGATCGTGGCTCAAAATTACCTGGTGCTGTCTTCGATTTTTCGGATTTGATCCCGGGCCGTCGCCAATAGCCTGATACTCTAAAACTCTAGTCTCTTGGAAAAAAAAAACCTAAAACTAGTCTCTATGTAACATACTCTAAATCTAGTATCTAGGTAACACATTCTAAATTTAGTCTCTTGGGATCACATTCTTAAACTAGTTTTTAGGTAACACATTCTAAATCTAATCTCTGATTAAACACCCTCTAAAACTATCTTTTATTTCGAATAAATTTTTAAATTTCAAAATCACCCTCTAACTTGTAAAAATTTAGCCCCTCCAGGTATTATACCCTGGTGCTCGCTTATTACTTTCAACATTCAGATAAGCAAAAACTTATTTTAAACGCTTTTGTTAAACCATTGTTCAAATATCCACTCAGTTATAAAAATATTTTTGTACAAATCCCTTAACTGCAGGTATATGCTGCGATTGCATCTGAATTGGCTTCATGTGCAATTTAAACTTTATGTACAATGGTTATGAGTTCATGAATATATTTATTTTACAGATTGTTATATATACAGAGCGTAAGATCATTTGGGCAATGCAGATATATAAAACTCGCTTTAATACTGGAAAATAAAGATAAACTATCAATCCCTCCCGCTTTTATGAGCAATTAGCAGTAAAAGTTGCTCTCTTTACTGATGCATTATTGATTCAAAAGACAAGAATGAAAGAATGAAGATATCCGTAACAAAGGCATCGGTTTTACTTTCTGGAAAATGAATTGAAACGCATGGGTAGGTCCAGATCTTAAGTCTTCAATTAAGTTAAATATTACTTTATTGAAAATCAAAACTTTTTGCATTTGAAAGAAATGTATATATTCGTTACATAAATAAATAGGCTAGCGAAAGAACATATTGGGTTCTTAAACCTGTTATTAGTATAGGTGATAACCAGGTTTTTTATTAAGAAATCTTCTGTTGTAAAAATCGAATGGTTATTTGGGTAGGTAGTTGATTAACGGAGCACTGGAGAAACAGGACAGACTAACGGAGAAGATCTAGGATCCATTCCGTAGGGAAAGATTTGAGGACACCTCGAAATTTTTAACGACGGTCGAATAATAAGGTCGACATTTGAGCTGTCACCACACCTCTCCCAACTTCCATAACACGCCAACGAGAGGGCATTAAAGGCCGCGATGAATTTAAGGTGTACCAGCTTCCGCGTACACGAGGGTCTTTGGTGGGATCGTGTTTCGAACTCATAACCCTCCGATTGGTAATCCACCCTCCGGGTCACCGTCCCCAAATTTTATTTGGATAAAAAAAATTTATAGTCGATATTTTAATTAACGTCGTACTGGTAATAGTAAGTTTAGTTAACATCGTACTAGAGCAACACAACGGCGCTATTGACGACGGTCCGGGATCAGTCCCTTTAAGGGAAAGATCCGAGGACAACACCTCGTAATTTTGAACCACGGTCAGATGACGAAGCAACACCTGAGCTGGCACCCCACTCTCCAAACTTCCACGCCAACCCAACGTGAGGACTTTCGGCCACAACAGATTTAAGGTGCACCACCCGCCTCTACACCATACGCTTACAAACATCCATGCCCGGACCCGGATTCGAACCAGGAACCTTCCGATCTAAAGGCTAACACCACTGGAGTAACACAGCGGGCTCTTGACGACAATCCCAACGGGAAAGATTCGAGGTCATCACCACGTAGTTTTGAACCACAGTCAGATGACGGGGCAATACCAAAGCTGGCGCCCCACTCTCCAAACTTCTACGCCTCGCCAACGTGAGAACATTTGAGGTCATGACTGATTTAACGTGCACTCTCTGTACGCAACGGTATTCTGTTGGATTCAAAAGGAATCAATACGATATTCCAGTTAAAAATTTTTCTCCTTAACTACTAGTGGTAGCCCGGTTGGTAATGGTAATGGTAATTTTAGTTAACGTCGTACTAGAGCAACACAACGGGCTATTGACGACGGTCCGGGATCAGTCCCTTAAGGGAAAGATTCGAGGATAACACCTCGTAATTTTGAACCACGGTCAGATGACGAAGCAACACCTGAACTGGCACCCCACTCTCCAAACTTCCACGCCAACCCAACGTGAGGACTTTCGGCCACGACAGATTTAAGGTGCACCAGCCGCCTCTACACCTTACGCTTACAAACATCCATGCCCGGACCCGGATTCGAACCAGGAACCTTCCGATCTAGAGGCTAACACCACTGGAGTAACACAGCGGGCTCTTGACGACAATCCCAACGGGAAAGATCCGAGGTCATCACCACGTAGTTTTGAACCACGGTCAGATGACGAGGCAATACCAAAGCTGGCGCCCCACTCTCCAAACTTCTACGCCTCGCCAACGTGAGAACATTTGAGGTCATGACTGATTTAACGTGCACTCTCTGTACGCAACGGTATTCTGTTGGATTCGAAACGAATCAATACGATATTCCAGTTAAAATTTTTTCTCCTTAACTACTAGTGGTAGCCCGGTTGGAAGTAATTTGGTAATTTTTAGGTAACGTCGTACTAGAGCAACACAACGGGCTATTGACGACGGTCCGGGATCAGTCCCTTAAGGGAAAGATCCGAGGATAACACCTCGTAATTTTGAACCACGGTCAGATGACGAAGCAACACCTGAACTGGCACCCCACTCTCCAAACTTCCACGCCAACCCAACGTGAGGACTTTCGGCCACGACAGATTTAAGGTGCACCAGCCGCCTCTACACCTTACGCTTACAAACATCCATGCCCGGACCCGGATTCGAACCAGGAACCTTCCGATCTAAAGGCTAACACCACTGGAGTAACACAGCGGGCTCTTGATGACAATCCCAACGGGAAAGATTCGAGGTCATCACCACGTAGTTTTGAACCACAGTCAGATGACGAGGCAATACCAAAGCTGGCGCCCCACTCTCCAAACTTCTACGCCTCGCCAACGTGAGAACATTTGAGGTCATGACTGATTTAACGTGCACTCTCTGTACGCAACGGTATTCTGTTGGATTCAAAACGAATCAATACGATATTCCAGTTAAAAAATTTTCTCCTTAACTACTAGTGGTAGCCCGGTTGGTAATGGTAATGGTAATTTTAGTTAACGTCGTACTAGAGCAACACAACGGGCTATTGACGACGGTCCGGGATCAGTCCCTTAAGGGAAAGATTCGAGGATAACACCTCGTAATTTTGAACCACGGTCAGATGACGAAGCAACACCTGAACTGGCACCCCACTCTCCAAACTTCCACGCCAACCCAACGTGAGGACTTTCGGCCACGACAGATTTAAGGTGCACCAGCCGCCTCTACACCTTACGCTTACAAACATCCATGCCCGGACCCGGATTCGAACCAGGAACCTTCCGATCTAGAGGCTAACACCACTGGAGTAACACAGCGGGCTCTTGACGACAATCCCAACGGGAAAGATCCGAGGTCATCACCACGTAGTTTTGAACCACGGTCAGATGACGAGGCAATACCAAAGCTGGCGCCCCACTCTCCAAACTTCTACGCCTCGCCAACGTGAGAACATTTGAGGTCATGACTGATTTAACGTGCACTCTCTGTACGCAACGGTATTCTGTTGGATTCGAAACGAATCAATACGATATTCCAGTTAAAATTTTTTCTCCTTAACTACTAGTGGTAGCCCGGTTGGAAGTAATTTGGTAATTTTTAGGTAACGTCGTACTAGAGCAACACAACGGGCTATTGACGACGGTCCGGGATCAGTCCCTTAAGGGAAAGATCCGAGGACAACACCTCGTAATTTTGAACCACGGTCAGATGACGAAGCAACACCTGAGCTGGCACACCACTCTCCAAACTTCCACGCCAACCCAACGTGAGGACTTTCGGCCACGACAGATTTAAGGTGCACCAGCCGCCTCTACACCTTACGCTTACAAACATCCATGCCCGGACCCGGATTCGAACCAGGAACCTTCCGATCTAAAGGCTAACACCACTGGAGTAACACAGCGGGCTCTTGACGACAATCCCAACGGGAAAGATTCGAGGTCATCACCACGTAGTTTTGAACCACAGTCAGATGACGAGGCAATACCAAAGCTGGCGCCCCACTCTCCAAACTTCTACGCCTCACCAACGTGAGAACATTTGAGGTCATGACTGATTTAACGTGCACTCTCTGTACGCAACGGTATTCTGTTGGATTCAAAACGAATCAATACGATATTCCAGTTAAAATTTTTTCTCCTTAACTACTAGTGGTAGCCCGGTTGGTAATGGTAATGGTAATTTTAGTTAACGTCGTACTAGAGCAACACAACGGGCTATTGACGACGGTCCGGGATCAGTCCCTTAAGGGAAAGATTCGAGGATAACACCTCGTAATTTTGAACCACGGTCAGATGACGAAGCAACACCTGAACTGGCACCCCACTCTCCAAACTTCCACGCCAACCCAACGTGAGGACTTTCGGCCACGACAGATTTAAGGTGCACCAGCCGCCTCTACACCTTACGCTTACAAACATCCATGCCCGGACCCGGATTCGAACCAGGAACCTTCCGATCTAGAGGCTAACACCACTGGAGTAACACAGCGGGCTCTTGACGACAATCCCAACGGGAAAGATCCGAGGTCATCACCACGTAGTTTTGAACCACGGTCAGATGACGAGGCAATACCAAAGCTGGCGCCCCACTCTCCAAACTTCTACGCCTCGCCAACGTGAGAACATTTGAGGTCATGACTGATTTAACGTGCACTCTCTGTACGCAACGGTATTCTGTTGGATTCAAAACGAATCAATACGATATTCCAGTTAAAAATTTTTCTCCTTAACTACTAGTGGTAGCCCGGTTGGTAATGGTAATGGTAATTTTAGTTAACGTCCTACTAGAGCAACACAACGGGCTATTGACGACGGTCCGGGATCAGTCCCTTAAGGGAAAGATTCGAGGATAACACCTCGTAATTTTGAACCACGGTCAGATGACGAAGCAACACCTGAACTGGCACCCCACTCTCCAAACTTCCACGCCAACCCAACGTGAGGACTTTCGGCCACGACAGATTTAAGGTGCACCAGCCGCCTCTACACCTTACGCTTACAAACATCCATGCCCGGACCCGGATTCGAACCAGGAACCTTCCGATCTAGAGGCTAACACCACTGGAGTAACACAGCGGGCTCTTGACGACAATCCCAACGGGAAAGATCCGAGGTCATCACCACGTAGTTTTGAACCACGGTCAGATGACGAGGCAATACCAAAGCTGGCGCCCCACTCTCCAAACTTCTACGCCTCGCCAACGTGAGAACATTTGAGGTCATGACTGATTTAACGTGCACTCTCTGTACGCAACGGTATTCTGTTGGATTCGAAACGAATCAATACGATATTCCAGTTAAAATTTTTTCTCCTTAACTACTAGTGGTAGCCCGGTTGGAAGTAATTTGGTAATTTTTAGGTAACGTCGTACTAGAGCAACACAACGGGCTATTGACGACGGTCCGGGATCAGTCCCTTAAGGGAAAGATCCGAGGACAACACCTCGTAATTTTGAACCACGGTCAGATGACGAAGCAACACCTGAGCTGGCACACCACTCTCCAAACTTCCACGCCAACCCAACGTGAGGACTTTCGGCCACGACAGATTTAAGGTGCACCAGCCGCCTCTACACCATACGCTTACAAACATCCATGCCCGGACCCGGATTCGAACCAGGAACCTTCCGATCTAGAGGCTAACACCTTAACCACTATACCGGTTGGTCGGCAGCCCGGTTCGAAGAGTAATGGATTAGCAACCGACGGACTGTCTTCAATAACCTCTGATGCTCCAGCACGACGTTAAGTAAAATACCTACCCATGTACCGTAACTACCAGGTTGAATAAGTTGATTTGGGCTGGTTACAACTGGAATTAAACCAATCCTGGCTTTGAAAAAACTTTTCAATGTTTTAAGGTAATGGTAATTTTTAGTTAACGTCGTACTAGAGCAACACAACGGGCTATTGACGACAATCGAAGTAAGGGTAAGGGTAAGGGTAATTTTAGTCAACGTCGTACTAGAGCAACACAACGGGCTATTGACGACGGTCCGGAATCAGTCCCTTAAGGGAAAGATTCGAGGACAAAAACTCGTAATTTTGAACCACGGTCAGATGACGAAGCAACACCTGAGCTGGCACCCCACTCTCCAAACTTCCACGCCAACCCAACGTGAGGACTTTCGGCCACGACAGATTTAAAGTGCACCAGCCGCCTCTACACCATACGCTTACAAACATCCATACCCGGACCCGGATTCGAACCAGGAACCTAGCGATCTAGATGCTAACACCTTAACCACTATTCCGGTTGGTCGGCTTTCAATGTTTTATGAGCTGATTTGCCAGGTAATTGGTCAAGTTGTGTTGCTGTGGAAGTTTGGAGAATGGGGTGCCAGCTCAGGTGTTGCCTCGTCATCTGACCTTGGTTCAAAATTACGTGGTGTTGTCCTCGGATATTTCCCTTAGGGGATTCAAGACCCTCGGGAAAAGAACACGCCAGAACTCGAAGTGGATTAAAAGGTGCGAGTGATTTAAAAGCCAATAAGGCTGAACGAGGAAAGTGGTGGCAAGATATGGGAACTCATAAAATCATTCAGAACCCCTTAGGGGATTGATCCCGGATCGTCATCAATAGCCCGTTGTGTTGCTCCAGTACAACGTCAATTAAAAATTACCAATTACCTTAAATTAATAACGGGCCGACCAACTGGTATAGTGGTTAAGGTGTTAGCCTCTAGATCGGAAGGTTCCTGGTTCGAATCCGGGTCCGGGCATGGATGTTTGTAAACGTATGGTGTAGAGGCGGCTGGTGCACCTTAAATCTGTCGTGGCCGAAAGTCCTCACGTTGGGTTGGCGTGGAAGTTTGGAGAGTGGGGTGCCAGCTCAGGTGTTGCTTCGTCATCTGACCGTGGTTCAAAATTACGAGGTGTTGTCCTCGAATCTTTCCCTTAAGGGACTGATTCCGGACCGTCGTCAATAGCCCGTTGTGTTGCTCTAGTACGACGTTAACTAAAATTACCATTACCATTCAATTTTCTTTTTAAAATTTTAACTTTTTGTGTACTTTTGGTTGAAGGGTTTGTGTATAACAGCCAGCTGCGCTGAAAGCAAAATATAAAAACCTTCTATTAAAAATTGCACTTTTAACTTTGCTCCGAAATAAAATCCCGACTGCGCTTCTGAATCAGAAGTTTGCATCATTACAATGTGATGTGGTCGCAGTAATTCTCTCAAACAAAAACTTTTAAAATACGACAAAAAACTTTTAAAACTTGAGTGATTTGCATAGAGATGTCTACCACTGAGCGATTCCGTGATAAACGTGCTTGCCTCTCCTAACGCCATCTATTGGCCAGCAGTTAAGGTCTGAATTTATTGGAGGATTCTCCTCAGAATTCTCAATGCGACAATCCCTGAATTTATGGAGTTCGTCGAACCTGGGCTAACATCTATTCACATGCGGTGTAAAAAACAATTTCTGGGGCTTTCAATTTGCTCAATTTGCATCAAATAAATTTCAGCAAAACTTCTTCCACGAAAATAGAAGAGTAAAAAGAGAGAATTAGTTAAGTACTTGGGGCCACAAGAGGAATATTAAACAAAACAAAAATCTACTTGGAGCGAATATCCCAATAACTCTCTATATGCTAAATGCCACTCCGCACACTTTTCTTTCGCTACATTTTAAATTAAAAATTTTTAGTTATATTTTTTAACAGTTCCAATTTTTTTGTAATGTCCTATAACCTCAGCTCAAGGCGTTTCCATTTTTAACACTACACATTTAATTATTTAAAAAAAATTTGCGTTTAGAAAGTTATTTCTTCATCAAATTCCGTCAATAAATCGCGGGCCTGATAAATCTATTAGGAGGGCTGTGTTTTGTATGGGATACGGGTTAACCATAATCGGAGTGCTGTATCTGTTTTTCAGGCTGAATAAAAATAGTCGGAGACCCGGATCTGGTCTCCTACTATTTTTATGTCGGAGACCAGATCAACTGAACCTATTCGGAGGTCATATCTGACCTGCAGGCCGGTAAAACCTATTCAGAGGGCCGTATTTTGTTTGCGGTTGGATAAACATATTCGGAGGGCCGTATCTATTCTCCGGGCCTAATGAATTTATTTGGAGGGCTCTATTAATCTATTCGAGTTAAGGCGTACGTACACACTAGAACATTTTTTTCTTAATTTTCACTTTAAAAATCCTGTTTTTTCACAGAATGTCACTAATGTGTGCTTAAAATCATTTCAGTGTGAAAAAATCAAATTAAACTAATTATTAATTACCTAATTAACATACAATGAACTAATTAGTATGTTTTTTGAAACGTGATATCTTAAATTCTAATTTGTTCAGAAAGATAATTCTAGTTGCAAATTATTGGTAATATCTTCCTTCATGTGGTCTCCCTCAACCAAGTTGCTAGAGAGAATAGTTTTTTTTAAATAAATTTTTTTGTCAAAAATGGATAGAAAATCAAAAATTTTTCTAGACGTTTAACTTTTAAAAATTCATTAAAAATTTATTTATTATCTAAAACTCTTAATTGAGGGAGACTACATCCACTGTGTTATACAGATTATAATGGTATATAAATAATTATGATAGGTTAATTCATTGTTGAGATATCACGTTCAGAATGAAACATCATACTGCAAAAACATGATTCTTCAGAAATTGAGGTTAAAGTTTTGGAAACATGTTTTCATAATATGTTAACAAAATTGATAAAAGTAATGCTTTTTATTGCTTGCTAAGCTACTTACTAACAACTAAAAGCCCCCTGAAGCATATGTCAGACCTTCTTTTTCCACTTTTTTATCTTCTTTTTTTTTTTTAATGCCTCGTAACAATTTTCTTCTTTGTTTCTGGAGCGGTGTTGACTGTCGCAAACTTTCAGATAGGCGCAAGTCATTTCTACTTTCAATGCCGGCAACCATGAAATGACCAGGACTGATGCCCATCTGTCTCATGATCTCAAGTTCGGGCTTATATCCACTGTTAAAATGGATAACAGCATCAAGAACTGAAAGTTTTAAGGTATCAGCACCTGCAAATTTAGTTTTTGGGCATCGCTTCCATATCAGGGAATGAAGGCATTCATTGTTGTTCTGGGTTTTGCCATGGAGACACTTTTGCAGCATATCGGCACTAGTTAGCCGTGAATAAATAGGCTTGATATGCTTCAGTATCTCCAGTGGCAATCCTCCTTTATGATGATATGTACTCTGTTTTCCACGAGCTGTGGCACGTTGGTATGAACACCAACTATCGAGTCCCTGTGGGCATTTAGTATGGAGTGGATGAGTATCCCGTGCACTCAGGTGATAGAAGGTACTCCAAATTGCACGGGACATTGCCTCCACTGACGCAGTATTGTTGCGTAAAGCAAGACCAAAATAATTTTGCATCGTGTTTATTTTGGCATCTGTAAGCTTGCCTTTACCTCCAATGCCCTTCACCGTCTTTTTTAATTTTCTCAAGGCGGTTCCCAGTCTTTTTTGATAGTGACCGATGCACTCCTTCTTTAAAATTTCTTTTCCGCCGTATGGATCCAGCTCACACACAGCAGAATAGCTCTTGCTGTCCCCATCACCGTAAAAATCCAAATACTCCAATCCTCTAGTCTGAACGGACCGCTGGAATATCCGTCCTGCGCCGATAGGTTCCATGCTAGCTGATGATCCACTATAATTGATGGAACACTGGTGATCGGCTTTCCATGACTGGTATCGTACGGAAGACTTGTCTTTATTGATCCATTTACGACATCCAATGCACTCCTTAGACAAGACTTCAACGTCGAGTACCTCACCTGAGTCGATGGAAATGGCTGTGACTACTCCATTTAACGAGGAGTAACCTCGCCTGTGCCAGGTCCCATCAATGGATACCCCACATTCTTGTGTACCCTTTAGCTGGCCAAGACGATGAGCCGCCATTCGCATGGTTTTATCAGCAAGAGGCTGCACGACACGCAACAACGCTTTCATATGCCTGTTGTAGGGAACTTGGTTTGGTGGGGGAGGCATGTTCATCACCGTCATGAAATGGGACGCTTCTCGGTGACCACAACCAATCTGCCGCATGGCATATACGAGTCGTCTATTCACTTCGTAGAACTGGCCATGTCTTTTGGAAGTAGGATAGGGAGTGCTTGCAAAGTCACAATTTTGACATGCAAGATTCAGTTCTACACAGCATCCCATTTTCCTTGAAATATTGCTCTGTATGTACAGAGTCTTATCTGAGCAGTTAGGGCAGTTAAACAAGCAAAATAATTCATTCAAACAATCAAGCTCAATAAAAAAACACTCTCCCCGAGAGTCACGAGTTGTTTCATCGTAGATAATATTACCAAGCTTGACTTTTGAAGCAGATGAATTTGCTTCACTACTATCAGTAGATTTGGCCTTTATATGCTGATTAGAACAAAATGTCTTCTTCTTAGAACGCTGTCTTCTTGAAGAAGAACCCATTTTTTTTCGAAATAAGATCTTTGAAATGATCGCACAACAGAAAAAATAGCAGTGATAAACACGGGTGTAGAAGTAAACAAAACGTGCTAAGCATATAAAGTTACAGTTAAATATCGTTGCCAAACGACAGAAATAAAATAAAAAATATTTCAAATAAATAGTCTTTAAATTAAACATATAATTTCAAGCGAAAATGCAAATGAAGTTCTGGAAAATTGTGTTTGTTTACATCTGGTTTAGAAACCGAAACTAGAATTTTTAGTGGCAGTACCTCAAGAAAAATCCTCATAACTTGAGAAATATTCCGAATATTTACAAGATCTTGGTATCGTTTGAAAGATGAAGAATTGGAGAATATTTTGATGCAATAAAAAAAAATTCGATATCTTGGTCAATTTTCGCAATTCCTAGTGTGTACATACACCTTAATCTATCCACAGATCATATCTTGTCTGTAGGTCGAGTCAACCTATTCGCAGGGCGTATCTTGTTCGCGGGCCAGGGATCAGACTCGAAGGGTAGGTAGGTATTTTAATTACCGTCGTACTGGAGCAACAAAGCGGGCTATTGACGAAGGTCCGGGATCAATCCCCCAAGCAGACTCGAATTGACAGACCCGAGAACACCACCACGTAATTTTGGACCACGGTCAGATGACGATTGAGGACATTTGAGGCCACGACAGATTTAACACGCACCAGCCCAACTAATTTCCATCCAGCCCAATTTCAACGTCAATTTTCAACAGTGAAGTGAACGATGTGCAATTTTACGCTTGTCATTTTTTGTTCTATGCCCTTGAAGTAAAAGATAGATATCACACCTAAATAAAATATGTGAGTTTCGTCTTTTCTGGGATTATTTGAAAAAGTAAAATACCCCTCTTGATTTTCTTTTGTTAGAGCTCAAAAAGAAAGTCATTTGTTACCTTATTGTGCAATGCACATGAAAACGCGCTACTTGAAACTGTGGCCACGTCCTATGGAGGGCTGCTAGGTTCTTGACGTGCTTGACATAACTATTTACGAGAGCCATTTTTCAATCCGAGATGTTTTTGCGCTCACACGATTGAAAGATAAAAAGCGTCTTTGAGCTGGAGAGAAAAATGTTTCACAATACATTTTGTTTGTGGACGAAGCAATCCGGTTGCTGGCATCGAAAGGTTCCTGGTTTGGCAGGTGGGTAGGTTTTCTTTGACGTCGTATTAGAGCTACAGAACGGGCTATTGACGACGGTACGGAATCAATCCTAAAGGGTAATGGTAGTACTAATTTTTAATTAACGTCGTACAGAACAACACAACGGGCTATTGATGATGGTCCAGGATCAATCCTAAAGAGAAAGATCCGAGGTAGGTATTAGGAATGCGACATCGATATCGATGTTTTATAAAAAACGATGTTTATACTTGTCGATGTTTTATAAAAAAAACGATGTTTATACTTGTCGATGTTTTATTTTTAAATGAAAAATGTACCATTAAAAAAATTAAAAGGGTGTGAAAAGTAGGGATGAGACATGGATGTCGATGTTTTCAAAACATCGATGCTTTATTAAAAAAAAAACATCGATGTATTGGAGCCGATCTTTTTTTAACATCGATGTTTATACCTGTCGTTGTTTTATTTTTAAATGAAAAATTTACCACTTTAAAAATTAAAAAATAACCAAGCAGCATAATTTAATAAGCAGTAAATTGAACATACTTTTAGACTAAAGTGGCCAAGGGTAAAGGGTGTGAAAAGTAGGGATGAGACATCGATGTTTCATAAAAACATTGTTGTATATACCATCGATTTATTGGAGCCGATGTTTTGTGTAACATCGATGTTTTAACATTGCCGATGTTTTTACGTTGTCGATGTTTTATGTTATGTCGAAAAATAACCGTGCAACTAAGTATTTGTCAGTGATGGCGACATATGTCCCATCAGAAAGAGCTTTACCCTAACTGGTGAAAAAAGAAGTCGGCTTAAGGTGGAGAATGTTAAAAAACCTTTTTTTTTCCAAACTGTACAAAAAAAATAAGTTTGTGTTTCCATCCCCCCAATAAATGGATAAATAATTTATAAAAACTAACAATAATTATTGTTATGCACACACGTAAAAAAAAAACGACTCACCCGATCGCAATTGCACAATTTACATCACAGGTATGGAAGGTAGCAATCGATAGGGGTGAATGTTATCTACAAATACCAATATTTCAAATTTGTCTAAGGGGTCGTCTTCATATTAAATTGGGTGCTTGCTCCGATATTTTCAATACGAACCCCCATCTTTTATCACAAATTTGGATTCTACACATAATTTCAGGCGGATTTAACGAAAAAATAATGAAAAACGACGTAAAGTTGACCGAGAAAATCCATAAAAACCATTGAAGGAGCGTGTAAATGTGTTGAGTTCAATAAAATTATAAATATTAATAAAGACGTTCAGTGGCTGTCGCAGTCAATGAACTGTTGCAGGCGCCTTGGTATGGAGTCGATGTTTTCCAAGATGGTGACAAAGTCATAATCCATTCTGATTGAATCCCACGATCTGTTGGCAGAGATTTCTGTTTTCACTTTGTGAACAATCACCAATAACGATAATAATCATCGAATTTTGCAAACAGTCTCACTACGCTACGAATTATGCACGTGATGAGCTGGAATTTGGAATTCTGATGTTTCAGTAACAGTTGAATCGCATTGAGTCAAAATTTGCCCAGGTTTCTATTTATAATTTTTATGAATATTAATTTCATAATTAATAAAAAATAATAAAATTTAGTTTGATAATTTAAATGTTTATAGATTGTGTTTGGGTTTTTGGGTAACAAAGGATGGAAAAACAATTTCCAAGGAAAATAAATGTTTTTAGCAAATATAACAAAAAACGTGAAACACCAATTTAACATTAGGAGATCTAATTTTCAGACACTTACAAATAGGTAAAAAAAAAAAAAAAAGTGATTAATTTTTTTTTTTCCCCGCCTGAAATTGTGTGTAGAATCCAAATTTGTGATACAATATGGGGGTTCGCATTGAAATTTTCTTAGCAAGCACTCAATTTAATATGAAGACGGCTCCTTAGACAAATTTTAATATTGATATTTGTAGAAAACATTCTTCCCTATAGATTGCTACCTTCCGTTTTGTTCTGCGATGTAAATTGTGCAATTCGATTGAAACATCCTCACGAAGCTGTTTTTGTTCAATTGTGAGTAATCGCGGCACCCATCTTGAGCACAGCTTCCTCATGTCCAAGTTTTCAGTCAATATTCGATGTACAGCAATTTTTGAAATGCCTACCATATCTGCTAGCTCGCGCACTTTCAGTCGACGGTTATCCAATACCATTTTGTGGATTTTCTTCACCATTTCTGGCGTGGTCATCTCATTGGATCGACCACAGCGATGTTCGTCTCGGCAGCTCGTACGGCCTCGTTTAAACTCCGACACACAATATTTTAATGTTGTGAATTTTTCAGGAGCAGTCTTCTCCAGAGTAGAATAGAGTTCCGCTTTGATATTGGTAGGACTGACGCCTTTCAAATTAAAGTATTATATCACATAATGGTGACCAATTTGTTTCCATGTTTACAAATGCACAGAGAGCGTTCATTATTGATGACTGCCGAACATATACTAAACAACGTATCGTCGTCAAACTTAAGCTTTATAAGGTTGGCGCTTTCTACCATAGTCATTCTTTTCAAACAACAACCGCTATCTATATATCAGGTCGGGTACTTCTGGGACTACCCTCGTATCATCAACATTGATGTTTTATTTTTGAACATCGATGTTTTGCGGTCGATGTCGTTTCCCTACTACGTAGACGACCAACCGGTCTGGTGGTTAAAGCGTTAGCCTCTAGTTAGGAAGTTTCCCGTTTGGAATCCGGGTCAGTGCGTGGATGTTTGTAAGCGTGTGATGTAGAGGCGGCTGGTGGTACCTTAAATTTGCTGTGGCCTAAAGTCCTCACGTTGGGTTGGTGTGGAAGTTTGGAGAGTAGGATGCTAGCTCGGGTGTTGCCTCGTCATCTGACCGTGGTTCAAAATGACGTGGTATTGTCCTCGGATCCTTCCCTTAGGGGATTGATACCGGACCGTCGTCAATAGCCCGTTGTGTTGCTCTAGTACGACGTTAATTAAAAAATTACCAATTATTGGCCTCGAATCTTTCCTTAAGGTTATGATCCCGGACCGTCATCAATAGCCCGTATTGGATACTGAAGACGGTCCGGGATTAATCCCCCAAGGGTAAGATACCTGATGATGTTAGATGGGTAGACAACGCCTCGTAATTTTGAACCGCGGTCAGATGACGAGAACAACACATGAGCTGGCACCCCCACTCTCCAAACTACCACACTAAACCAACGTAAGAACATTTGAAAACATGACGTATTTAACGTGCATCAGCCCCCGTGTAAACGACAGCATTTGGCTGGATCGCGTTTCGAACACGCGCCCCTGCGGTTGCTTATCCGTAAATGTTCAAGTGGACTACCGCGTCATCATTTATTTTGGATACAACATACACCACTATACAATAATGAACCTGACGCCAGCGGATTTGCATAAAATCCGACTTGTTTCGGGGTGTTTTCGTGGTATGGCGTGGGACCTTTGCATGTTGTTCCTTGTCAATTGAACGCATATACGAACATTTTGGACAGTCAGGTTCTTCCTACGCTCGGGCAATTTTATGGAATGGACGAATGTTACTTCCAGGACGACAACGCTTCGTGTCATGTTGCAGCCTCTGTCAAGCGGTGGTGTCGAGATATGGATGTAAAACGTCTTACCTGACCTGCTCAGAGTCCCGATCTAAACTAGATAAAACATTTGTGGGACGAGTAGAGCGACGCTTACGGACCAGGGAACCACGTCCGAAATCTACAGCTGAGCTGGCGACATTTTTGCAGCAGGAATGGACACAAATCCCCCGTAGCTTAGTGTCAAAACCTTGTTGAAAGTATGCCCAGAAGGGTTCCTACTGTAATTGCAGCACGTGGGGGACCATCCCCTATCAAAGCAAGTACTATTTCCCTTATACCAGGGGTTCTTAAACTTATCCAAGTCGTGGCACCCTTAAAAGAATGAGAATTTTCTCACGGCACCCTCGTAGCCGACCAACCGGTCTGGTGGTTAAGATGTTAGCCTCTAGATCGGAAGGTTTCTGGTACGAATCCGTATCATTGCATGGATGTTTGTAAGCGTATGGTGTAAAGGCGTCTGGTGCACCTTAAATCTGTCATGGCCGAAAGTTCTCTTGTTTGGTTGATATGGAAGTTTGGAGAGTGGGGTGCCAGCTCTGGTGTTGCCTCGTCATCTGACCGTGGTTCAAAATGAAGCGCTGTTGTCCTCGAATCTTTCCTTTAGGGGATTGATCCCGGTCCGTCGTCAATAGAACGTTGTGTTGCTTCAGCGCAACGTTAGTTAAAAATTACCACGGCACCCTCGTCATATAATATCTATCGGTGGTATATTATTTGCTTAGCAAAATGTACATTAACCTTTCTTTGCATGATTTTTTCTTTATTGGTGAAATAAATCAAGGTAGGTAATGGTAATTTCAGTTAACGTCGTACTAGAGCAACACAACGGGCTATTGACGACGGTCCGGGATCAGTCCCTTAAGGGAAAGATCCGAGGACAACACCTCGTAATTTTGAACCACGGTCAGATGACGAAGCAACACCTGAGCTGGCACCCCACTCTCCAAACTTCCACGCCAACCCAACGTGAGGACTTTCGGCCACGACAGATTTAAGGTGAAACAGCCGCCTCTACACCATACGCTTACAAACATCCATGCCCGGACCCGGATTCGAACCAGGAACCTTCCGATCTAGAGGCTAACATCAAAATTAAAGGGAAAATGGTTAAAAAAATCTTAGTATATATTTATAGTATAAATTTAGCAAAAAACTATATGATGGTATCATGTGGTATTTTTTAAATTAAACGCAAACTTTTTCAGAAATTGCTCTAAAAATAACAGAAACACATGTTACAAACCTTTCTTCCACTCATTTTCACTTTTTTAGCAATAGAAACTCAAATATAATAAAACAAAATTAAAAACGAAATCATACGTTTATTGCAACTACAACAAACAGCGGAATGACAACTTCAAGCTCGTTTTACTGATAGTGACATTTGCTTATTTTTGACAGCTATGTTTTTTTGTATGCAATGGACATTAAAAAGGTATCCAGACACGATCAACTTAAAGTGAACTTGTTCTTTTATATAATTTTGGGGCATTCAATGTTATGATGGAAATTTCCACCATTATGCAAAGAAGGGTTGTCTTTTACTTCGCAAAAAATTCGATTAGAGATCATGGGCGCTTCGCAGCACCCCTCATCTCTCTACGTGGCACCCCAGGGTGCCGCGGCACACACTTTTGCTGTCCAGTCCATTATTGTAGGGTAGTGTATATAACAAGCAAACGCAAGTCAAACGATCTCAAAAGGGGCTTTAGAATTCAGGACGTCTCCTTTCATTCTTTTCCTTAGCACGATTCTGGGTAGCGGTAGCTCGGTAGGAAGAGCAACGGATTAGCAATCGTAGGGTTGCGATAAGGGGGCAGGATCACGTTAAATCTGCCGTGTCCTCACGTTGGCGTGGGGTCTAAGTTTGGAGAGTGGTGTGCCAGCTCAGGTGTTTACCTCATCATCTGACCGAGGTTCAAAATTATGTGATGTCCTCGGTGCTTCCTCTTGGAGATTGATCCCCCAAAGGAGAGGAAAATATTTCTAGATAAATCGAATAAATTTAATAGCTCAGTAAGTTTTTCCACTGCGCTAACAAACTCCCGAGGTTTTGGCAAATATGATTCCTATAACATACCTTGGGGACTCCATCATGCCTTTCAAGAACTGTTTATATATCTGCTGCATCACATGTTCATGTTCAGTTTATCCATGCTTTTCAAGAACTGAACATTTCAAAACCTGACAGCATCCCATGAACTCTGCTTCTGTCGTTGAATTGGATATGGCCTGTAGCTTGCTTCGCCACGTAATTACACTTCCACAGTAGAAATAACTACACCTCTGCGAAACCTGCGTGTTTCTGCACAGCTGTTATCTGCATCACTAAGCAACATCAGGCTTCTGTAATCTTCATTATTGTACACAGTGCCATGTCCAATGGTATTGCTAAGGTATCTTAATGTCTGTACGATTTCCCAATCAGTCTGTGGGGTTGTCCAACTTACGAAACACCAAATTCACTGCGTAAGCAATATCTGGTGTCCCCATTGCCAAACAAAGCAAACAGCCAATTGCTCATCGGTATGCAATTTCACTTCTTGGCCGGGCATAAAAAACAATATTACTGAATTTACCAAAATGTGCGATAAAAATAAAAGCTATTGGTATGCGGAATCAGTCCAGCAGAAATGGTGAAATCAAAACTCAAAATCAGTGATTCAAATACGTCGTCAGAGCCATCGTTACTTTATCTGCGCAGTTAAATGTCGCTAAAACCCATAACCTGTTGCAATATTAACGAAATAAAGTGATAGCTAGTTGAATTCAAGATTTAATAAATAGAAAGTAAGATGATAAGAACAGTACGTCTTACTGTTCACATAAATTTTACTGGAATGCAGAAGAAAAGGTCAGATACACATAATATTATTCTGTATTCTATTCAAAAGAGCGATTCATAAATCCTTTGCCCCCCATCATGAAAAATAACTCTTTCATGAAATACCACACAATAAAAACTGTATTAAAAATTGTTTTTGTGAAAAACGCTTCACAAAATACAATATCACAAGAAAAAAAATATTAATATATATATATATTGTGGTTTTAACCTTCTAATATTTTTATTCGGCTTATAAAGTGATAATAATACAGCACTGTACAAAAACATGAGTTCTTCAGCAATATCTTATCATTTGAAAATTATTAGGCTTTCAGCATAATTGAGACCCATGGCACATGTACCTAAAATGTTTAGAACCTAGGATGCCACTATCTAAAAGAGGAATTTGCTTGAGAACTTTGAAGTATTTCATATTTACCAGGAAAAAAAATTATATGGTTGGTAGTTAAGAGGTATGAGTTTATCTGCAAAGTTTTATGTTAATTTAATTGAAGCTGCAATTTTTAAAACTATATTTCAACATCCTACTATAATAATTTCATGAATCAAATTGCTTACTAGTACTATTTAAAATCAGATACTTATTTTAAAACCAATTTTCTGGAAGTTTTAATGCAAACGATGAATTAACCCGTTTTATCCCATTGTCCTATTTAAAGGACAGCTGAAAAATAGCATGTGGAAATCAGTATTTGTTTTTTGGGATTATTTTCTCAGTTGGAACATGTTGTGGTATGTATAAGCTTCTGCTAGCATGAGTTGTGTCGCAAAGTCTGGCACCTCCTGTTGGAAACTTTGTTTATTCCCAGAATTAGTTGGCTTGGTTTGTATCCTCTTTTTGCGGTTGCATAATTCCTTTTCACTTTACTTTGAATACTTGTATGGGTATTTTTTTATGTGAGAGTACTCTTTTTTATCATCCTGTTAGTTAATTAAAGCTTTATTGTTATTAGGTAAGTTGTAGCGCATTATTTTTAACTGTCTTCTATATAACAGTGGAACGATAAGCATGCAATCGACGCGTTTTTTCTAACCTTATAACTGAAAGTAAAATAACTTGTTCCCTCCCTAGCGTTTTACCCTAGCTGGGTCATATCAATGCAAAGGTTTCTGAAGTTAGAGGAAGCATTGTAATTATTAAATAGTTTAAATATAGTTTAGAAATAGTCTGAAATAGTTTATCCGAGACAAGCCAATACATTTGGGATATAAACTTTGGGCTCTCTGTGAAAGCGAAGGATATTGATACAAGTTTTCTCTCTACTACGGTAAAGAAATCTGATGCAAGAAATGATACTCCTCTTGGTACCCGGGTTGTGATGCAACTGACAGAGAATATTGTGATACCTTCAAGCTGCACTTTATATTTTAATAACATTTTTACCAGCATTGATCTTTTGAAAAATCTTGGTAAGCAGGGTTATCGAGCCACAGAACCATACGAGAAAATCGTAGAAGACTTAAGAAGAATCTAAGTCTATGCGGAAGAAAGAGGCACGTCTGATTTTGCATTTGACAATAATTCCGAGATCTGGTGCGATGGAATGACAATAGTACTGTCACTGCACTTTAGAACCATAGATAAAAAGGACACAAAGATAAAGTTAACGTGAAGATGCCTAATTTGATGAATTCGTACAACAAACATATGGGGTGGGGATCACCACGACTGGTTGGTTGGACTATAAGCGTTCCCCTTGTTTGTTATGTTAACAAAAACTGACACAGATTAGATTTTTATGTTAGTATGAGACAAGGTAAGGTACAATTTATAAATCATTTGTTCAATGACATTAGAGATAGACTACTTAATTTTAGATAAATAAAAAAGTATTACGTATAAAACAAACTGATGTTTATTGGTGTAGAAACTAGTAAGTCTTATCATCATCAATCGTTTAATACTTACTACTAGTAGTTACTATAATTAATTGTTGATTGATTTTTTACATATGGATAAGTATTAATAAAGTTGATTTTCTAATACCAAAATAAATGTTTTGTTCGTCAATTTGGAATAATATCCTTTTTATGTAATTCACTCAGAAGATTTTGTGGAAAAATACATACTGGCTAGATAGACTTATTAACAAATTACAAATCCAGGCGGATCCGATCGGATCGAAAATCGTATCGAATTGCAATCTCTAGTTACACGTGGTAACCAGCATCGAGGCCCCAAAAGAGATATAACCTTTCCAATCCACCTTGCCATATACAGCCTCCACGTCATGCAACCTACCTCCTGAGGACAGCAGGTTGAGGGGAAGAGTGTAGCAGATCAAACTCTTGACACTACTCTATAAACATTCTACCCCCTTCTTGGCTCTTTGCCAAGTGAGAACTGATTCTTGGACCTGTGCCGAGTTCCCTTTCCTTGTAAGATAAGTTTGGTAGTTACTGTCCATGCGCGCTGTGGTCCTAAATAATGTTAATAAAAATGTGGTTAATAAATGTTAATAAATATGTGTTAGGTTTATCCCGAGATGTTTAATCCACATGCCAACCTGTTACAAATTTAGTTTATTCAAAAACATTTTGATTGATCTCTTGCTGAAAAACTACGTAGTTTTGATGTATTTAAAAGTTCAAATATTTAATTTATTAAATTAAAAAGTTATATATATATGTGCCTAATAGTATTCCTTAAAGCTGGTTCTACATAAACTTAATTGTACATTTCAAGTGAAGCTAGGGTTGTTTAAAATGCAGCAGTAAATGAGATGGTATTACAACAATAGTTTCACATAAAGCAAGTTAATGAACAGTTCTAAAGAATTCACATATTCTACAACTGAAGAGTTGTGCTGTGCTTAGCACTCTCATTGATGCTCACCACCAAAATTGTATTAAAATTTAAATTGTATCAGAAAAGTAAATTTTGAAACAATCCTAAATGTTGATAACTTTAAGAGTTCAAAAAAGAACAGAAAATAGCAATTGTTTCTAAATCACTTAGACCTTGGATTTCTCTTATATTATAGCACTCAGAATAATTAATGCATTATATAAGCATAGCCACAATACTTGAGCAATAGCTTTTTTTCAATAAGATAATATTTTATTTCAAAACCTGAATAAAAAGTATTAATACAAATACAGTGAAAAAAAATCATGCAGTGAGTATGTATAAGTGGGTTTCTAGAAGATCAATATTATTGTCAATGATGCTCATTGAAGCAACCAATTGATTGTGAAGGAGGCGATTGTCACACATTGATAGAAATTTTGATTGATGGATATAGATGGGCGCCAATTGATCATTTAAAATACGAATTGTAAATCGTTCAGGCAGTAGGGCTTTTCTATCTTTGCAATCGTTAAAGATAGAGAAAAAAATTCAATGGATTGGAAATCTGCGGAAAATTTTACACTGATAGATACCTTAAATGTAAATTTCTGTTAATAAATAAGTTTTCAATTGAAACTTTTATATTTTTTTTGTAAATTACACGCAAGTTAAAACAGTAAATTAGGCTGTTTCATTGTGACAGGCACACTAATTAAAATACGCAATTGTCAATCGTTGGGCAGTTTCGCTCAAAATGCAGACATGACGGATGCATCGAGCCCAACGAGAAGCAATTCTGTCTGGGAACAGGAGTTTGTGAAGCTTTTAATTACTACGTTTCCTGAGTTGTGAAGTTGAGTATTATCCTGAGTTGTGGTAAGTTAAGCCAAATGAATATTTAAACAAAAACAAAAGAAATATTGCTTTGCAAAAAATGGTTAATGTGGTTTAAAACAACACAAATCAGATTCCTCAGTATAATCTGATTCAGTATCTTGTAGAATGTTTAATAAATGTTCGTGTCTAAAGCGTCTTTTCAGTTTATACCACTCTTTGGACCAGAGTCTTTTCCTCTTATTTTCTTCTGATTGCAGACAGCCAAAGTCAAAGCAAGAAAACCCAAATCTGAATTTGAAACCATTTTAAAACTCAAAAATAAAACACGTCACGTCCCTTCGAAAAACATTGACTGAATGAGATTGACAGGTTGATTGAACATATATTGAAGCACCTATCAATCAAAACCGTCAACCACACTGACAATAAAATTGATCATCTTGGGAGCCCTTAAGAGGAATGAGGTTCTTGTTCTTCACTTTAGATGGTGAGATTTAAAATCTTTTATTTCTTAAGTTGGTCCAAATCTGCAATCAAATTTCAGACAAAAATAAAAGTTCATTATTCAATAAATATTCACATGAAGATTCACTTTAAATATTTCAAAATTATTAAAAAAACTTTGCATTGACATGTTTACTATAATTTAGAGCTAAAACAACTATAAAATTTTCTTACCAACTTCATGCCTGTTTCACTGTGTATCGTTTCGACAATTGCATTCTGGTTAAATATGTATTTTAATTTTCAACAGTTTACAATTTTGACTTGTTATACAAAGAAAAAAACTTAAAATAATGTCAATTTCTTACTGATAATGATTAAAAAGAATGAAAGCTACAATAACAAGATACAAAAACATTTAACAGCTGTAATATAGATTATCAACAATAATTTAACTTTTCAAAATTTACACTCAGCTAGCACATGAGGTAATGTTACCTTCGTCAAAAGATTGCAGCTGTTACATACACATATGGCCTCCTCCGAAGCCTTCTAAATATTGAGTATTTAGTGAATCGTTTTAGCACCATGTTGCAAGAGCCCTGGATTGCCAAAAAACATCGAAATTAAATCTTGTGTATTGTTATCTTAAGGCCAAACAATTGGGAAGTATTGTCACACTTGTGCAGTAAATATTTCAGTGGTTTAATGGCAAAAGAAGGGCAATGCCTTTTGCCCTGCCCATGATTTGGAGGGAGACGACCAATCACACCAGTTTCTGGAGGTATCACCAAGAAAAAGAAGGACAGTTGAATACCCTAACATACCATCTACTCTGCATCCTGTCTCTCATGGAGAAGGACTCCCTACTCCAGAGCCTCCTATAGATTTTTCTATCAGTTCAGATGAGGAGGATCGCCATGTGTTTGCAAAATCTCCTATATCATCAACGTCAGCATGTGGTGGTACAATGGATGATGACTTTTCATGTTTTGATGAAACATATATGTGCCACATAAATTTAACTCCGATGCGCTGAACAATCATGTTTGAGATTTGGATCTGTCCAAAAGCAATGCGAAATTACTAGCCTCAAGACAATCTTCAACAGTGGAATTTTCTTGAACAAAATGTCCGAGGGACTTCATTTCGCCATCCTCAGTAGTCCTTCGAATCTTTCTTTGAAAAAGAAGAAAGCTTTGTGTTATGCTGTGATATTGATGGCCTACTACAAGACATCAGCATTGCACTTGAGCCCCATGAATGGTGGTTGTTTATAGAAGCGTCAAAACTGAGCCTCAAGACGGTTTTGCCACATAACTGGAACCAGCTTCCATCAATTCCTATCAAACATGCTGTCTACATGAAGGAGACATACGACAATCTAAAGCTGCTATTGGAGAGGGTTAACTACAGCACATATGGCTGACAGATCTGTACTGACCTGAAGGTAGTGGCTTTGTTGATGGGTTTGCAGCAGGGATATACAACGCACTGCTGTTTTCTTTGTTTATGGGATAGCAGAGCAATCAATTTGCCCTACATCAAGGAAGACCTGCCTTTGAGAGCATCTTTTAAAGCTTGGAGAAATGAATGTACAGTACACACCATTGGTAGAACTGCACAAGATCATCATTCCTCCTTTACACATCAAGCTTGGCCTAATCAAAAACTTGGGAATAGCCACAGATAAGAATGGACTAGCATTCAAGTACTTGTATGAAATATTCTCTCATCTCAGTGAAGTCAAAATTAAAGAGGATGTTTTTGTGAGGCCTGAGATCAAACAGATCTTTAGATATCCCAAGTTTGAAAAAGTTCATCAAAGTAAAGCAAATAGGTCTGGAATGTGTTCTGTCAAGTGGCTAGCAATGTTGTGGGGAATGTGAAAGCCAAAAACTACAAGGAACTGGTTCAAGATATGTTGGCTTTGTTTCATGATTTAGGCTGCAATATGTCCATTAAAGATTCACTTTCTTGACTCCCACTTGAATTTCTTCCCTAATAATTGCGGGGAGGTCAATGATGAGCATGGAGAATGTTTTCATCAGGACATTGTCATTCCAATGGTACCAGGGTAAATTGTCCACGTCAATGCGGGCCGACTATTGTTTCATCAAAGATGCTCCCCTTGTCCATCTAAAACAACAGGCTCCCCTTGTCCATCTAAAACAACATGGGGCCAAAAGAAAGCGAAAATTCGAAGAAAATTGAGATATTCTTAACACGTGTACTATAATATTTACCTATATACATTTTTTTTTGCAATAATGTGTACACATAATTAAAAAAACGTAGCTAATTCAGCCTTTTCTTTTTCATATTCGTATTCAGCAGAGAATTAGGAAATGACCATTTTCATCTTGAAAGCAGAAAATATTTTAAACTTTGTTGTCCAGTGTTATCAAAGAATTTCTACCTAGCAAAATAGGATATTTAAAAAAAGACCCTAGAAAATGACAAGATAGAACGATTTTGGGTACAAAAAACAAATGTTTTAGCTTTTAAACCTTTTAATTTAATTTCAAATTTTTAAATTCTTTAGTATCAAAATGTCCTGCATTTAAATCCTGAATTTTTTTTAACTCATTAACATGCCATTTTTAGACATATTGTGAACCTTTGAAAAAAGATAAATTTGTTAGAGTTCCTGAAATAGTGTTAACAATTCCTCATCAAGATTTGAACATAGAATTAAGGGCAATTAAATAAAATTAAGTAAAAGGATCATTTTTACCCATCTACAAAGTTAATAATGTAGAATAGCTTGTATAGAATAGCTCAGAATTTTGACTATAATAATTAGTAGGAAAATATACTAATTTCATTTTGTATTTTGAAACTATCTTAGAAAAATATTTTTACCTACATAAACACAGAATTAATTTCTAATTTGAATATCTTTTTATAAGTAATTAACCTTTCCAATAACAATATTAATTACATAAAAACAACATTGAAAAAATTTAGTGACCTTATACCGAATATCCAATTTCCTTCAATACATTCTAAGTACATCTTTTAATTTTAATTAGTGCACTGATGCTACAAATCTTAATTTAGTACTTTGTGGTATTCACTATCATTTTATGTTACTTAACTTATCTAACAGACTTAAATAATCATGTTTTCAGTCACAAAAACCAATTCAATTAGAGAAATCAATTCAGCAGACCCAATTTTCTTTTTATTCAAAATTAATTTGACAATTACTGAATATCTGACAACTTAAGAGTTCCTAACCCTCACTCAAAATTATCTTTGGTAGTAGTTACCTTAGTGTCTGTCACCTTTCATCCTTTTTTTACCTATAGCAGAGGTGTGATTTATATAAATGTATAACATAGATAGATATGCATGAAAAGGATTTGTGTCCAAAGTAGGTTGTAGAAGCTATAAAAATGTTGAAAAGATGTTACAAATTATTTTATACTCGAACGATTTGTCATATTTCTACAAAAGAGGAAAGTTATTATTTTTCCGGTCACTTTCAATCTATAGTTACCCAATTTAACCCGTGTGAGGTCGGGTATTTTGCTAGTGAAGAATGATTGCTGCAACTGATATTTTCTTTTCGAATCAAACCAAAGTAGTATTTGTCTTGTGGCAGTCAAAATGACTGTTGCCCGAGATATTGAGATGAATATTTTGACCAAGGTAATTCAAAATATTCATTGTTCTAATGCTGAATTACATTAAGACAAAAACAAAGAGTGTAACAGTAAAACAAATTTGAATTTGTGTCAATAACTTATTGAAATATAAGGTTGCAAACAGGCTACTTTAGAGCTCAAAAATCTACATTTTTCATGACCTTTGAACATTTAATGTCAACAAGTAACAAAATACACATTCGTGAAACCTAATATTTTAGTTTCTCAGTAAGTGTATTTGACCCATCTAAAAACTTATTTCATAAAGATCGGTGATACATCAGCCACAGCTGCAGTTTAAACCACAATCTCCAGAAATAATTATTCGTCTAACATTTACATGAATTCAAAATATTATGTAAAACACATCTGGTTTTTACCTTTGCAACCCCAATATCCTCTTTTTGTCCCAAAGAAATACAGTCAGCCTAATCATTGATAATTAGTTTATGAAATACAGTAGCATAGTTATGGTTGATTTTGGGTTTTATGGCACAAAGGCCATATCTGGCTAAGCTGCTCCGTACACAAGACAATAAACAGATAGGAAAGATAAGCAAAAGGATATGTCAGGGTAAAGCAGAAGGGAGAACAGATCAACCTTGGGCTTACGTAGTTATAGAAGAGAGAATATTGCTTTTCAGCAGAATTTACTCACTGAAGCATAAATAGTATAAAAAATGAACTTGACACAACACAATTTTCAACAATAAGAAGAATCTTGTGTCTCATTGATAGTTTTGTTAAAGCTAATGTATTAAAAATATAAACTTGCACATTTACCTGATGAGGTTTCGGTGACGACAATTTTAGAGTTGAATAAATTCTCATCAATTGATGTTGCAGATTCATAGACAAAAGCTGCAGAAATGTAAAATGTTAAGTTGCATCTTATACTTTCAAATATTGCAAATGCAAAATTTTTTTATGAAAAGGCACAATTGGAACCTGAAAGTGCAAAAACTAAAAACAAATCTTTTTGCAAAATTAATTTCAGAGTACCACTGAATTTTACGTAGATCACTAAATAGTTTGAATTAAGATGGTTTTGCAGTAGCCTCTACTATTATAAAAGGAAGTGTTTGTTTGTTTCTTAGCCGCAAAGTCCTGACTTATCTATGGCACTTACAGTAATGAGATTTGGCACACAGGTAGTCCGAATTTTTTGCAATTTATGGGTCGAAGCGAATTTTAAAATTCAATTTAGACCATTTATAAATGAATTTAATAGTTTTTTTCAACATTCTTCCTTCTTTCAAGGAATGAAGAAACATCAAAATTTAGAATTTCAACCTCACATCACCTTGACATTAACCTTTGAAAACATGCCAAGTTTTTTTCATCTCCCGTCTCTAGAATGGAAGAAAATACATTCAAACGACCATCGTTTACTTCGAGATTCATTGATTTTGATTTCTTGCAAAACGGATTCCAGTGAAGCAAAAGATATTACTAAAGTTATCACTGGCGTTATTCAGTGCTTTTTTTCTATCTCAGTGATAGTTAAAGGTAGAATAAAAATTTTAACGTATTTGAAATCTGCGGAAAATTTTACACCAAATAGACACATTTTACGTTTGATTTTCTTTTATATTTTCGCAAAAGATTGTGACATTACGTGAGCTTTCCTTTTCCAAAAATAAACAGATTGCATTTCTTGCCCTTCGTTTTAACCCATTAAAGCCCGAATTATTTCTGCTCAAAATATTTTCATGATTATCTCAAATCTATGTAAATATGACCCTCTGAATGCAAAAAACCTAAAATTCAATCAATTTGTGATTTAGTTTTAAAATTATTGCCTGTCCTCATTTCAGGACGCTTGGCGTTCCGGTGAAAAAAAATTATGAAATTCAGTGAATTCAGAATATTTAAAAACAACATGTAATAGATGTAAAAACGGACTAGTTACAGTATTCTATTAAATTTTAAGATAAAATTAATTTTAAACTGTTATTTATTTAAACCCCCCCCCCCCCCCCAATTTAATAACAATTTATCTCAAACGGAGTGATATTCAAAGCTACAATTTCAGTTTTGTGCGAAATATGACAGTTGATAAAAAGGACAGTTTTTTATGCGGAATGACGGAGAACAAGATGCATATATATGATACATTTACAAAATACATACAAATTTATATAAATTCTTTGGATGGGTATGATATATGGGGAAACAAGGAATGCAGAATTAATGTGTTCAGAATTTGTTGACAAAGTAACAGACTTATTGTCGTTCTGTGTGACTATTAAAATTTAATTTTTCCTATTACATTTATGCTCATAAAACACTCTTGTTTCTTTTTCTATTTCTTTCCGAGATTTCAGAGGACATCCTGCCATTCTGTTGTCTCTTATAGTGCCACAATTTTAGTTTTTGAACACAATTCTAGTCACAGAGTTTAGTTTCAGAGGAATTTGCATCTTCGGAAATTTCGATTTCATCTGTTCCTGCAATATCGCGTACTTCTGCTAAAGCTGTACTTTTCGTCAAAAACCTCTTAATCAGTAAGCTCATCTACGTTAGATGGAATTCCTATGATGTCAGTTTCAATTTGTTTGGAAAATAAATATTCATGAGCTTCTGCAGTCATTAAGAACCTACGAGTCATTATAATTACTTATACTTTGTTTTGTTTTAGGAAAGTAATGACTATTTACCATATAAAATTTGTAATTCATTTATAACACGAAAAAATACAAAAATTGTAATAACTTGAAATTTGTATAAAATTTGACCGTAACGCCCAGCATCCTCAATTCAGGACAGCAAAATTCAATGTCATTTTTGAAAACGAAATTTTTTTTAATAAATTAATTTTATATTATAAGTTTATATAGTACTCTAATTTGAAATGCTAGCAAAAATAAAATGTTTTACCTAGAATTTAGGCGATGTAGCTAGACAGAAAGCAAATGCAAGTGTGAGAAATGAAAAAACATGAAATTGGCGATCCATATCACAGAGTTCTAAACAGCCACATATACTTGGTAATTTGTGGAATTCTTTCTCGTAATACCTACTACCGTCGTGCAGAACAAACAATCGTTTCAAGAAAATATAAAGATTTTACACGCTCTTTTATCTACTGTCCTCAAATAAGGACACTGGGCATTAATGGGTTAAAATAAAAATAAAAACAAAAACAGATAACATTTACTGCCCTATTCCATTTCAGAGAAGGAGAGCAAAAAATAAATAACATCTTGACTGGGATTTCTAAGTTCTTTTTTTGTAAAATCAGAATCGTTAAAGATAAATTGAAAATTTCAACGGATTTGAAATCTGCGGAAAATGTTACACCAGATTAATACCTTAAGTAATCTTCCGGCGTTGCCCGTGCCAAGCACGGCATGGGGAATGCCGGACTAAGCCACGAATTCATCATATACAACTTAGAATTTCAATCTGAATATAATTGAGCCGTTGATGATGAAAAGGAGGTGAGCGCTCAAAACTAAATTTTAGTTGAAAATTTTACCAACTCGTTCTTAAAGATAAGAGTGATCGAATTTCCGTTAATATCTTGTGGGTATTTTTTAGAACTGGACTGTTAGTTACAAACTTAACTCCTTTTTTCAGTGTTACTGGCATTGGAACAGAGAATCATTCCAATGAAATAACCGATTTGAATCATTTCTCCTCTTCAATATCAACGCCTCAATTATATTAGTTAGTCTGAAAATCGTATTTTATGTACTTAATTTATTTCTAATTGATTAGGATGTAAAACATATTTCATTTACTTATTGCACAATGAACCGTACAACATTAAATATAGTAGTTCCAAAATTTAAAAGAGTTTTTGGATTTAAAATTCTATCATGAATTCCAACAAAGTGCCTATTGAGTTAATTAAATAAATTCAAATATTGTTATCACATCTGGTCTTTTCATGTTTTGTCATTTGTTTTAAACAATTGTTGCATTTGGAAATGTGATGGCTTAAAAAATTAACTCGAAATTCATTCACTCTCTCCCTGAATAAATCACTGACAAAAGTGGGCAATGAGGATTCTTTCTCTTTAAGACCAGCTTGCGTTATAGTGACACACAAGATGATTTACGAAGCATGACCCAGGTTATGCTTATTTGAGTGACGAGTCGACTCCAAGCAGTTTGGACGTTTTTCTTCCCTGTCGGGAAGAAAAAGCTGACTGAGGTCGTGCTTCTGGAGCACTTTGTGTGTCACCCAGCTAAGAAAACAATAAATTGGCAACACAAATTGGGGATGGGCAACCAAAATTTTGTATCTGTCTGGAATAGGATATTGAATAATCAAGTTGACTGCATACAGTAAATCTTGAAAAAACATTCCACTCACTTGATTGTAACTGTTTCTAATAACATAGTCACAAGCCTTCAAAGACTTGCAGAGAGAGGTGTAGTCTTCCTGTTGAAAACAGATAATTAATTACATTAATAAATTAATTCATGAGAAAAAACTTAATTGCATGAATTAGGTAACCAGCTATCCAATCTGGAAGGATCATTTTCCATCAAAAATAACAGAAGATAGAATAGGTTTAAAATGTAGTTGCGAAAAAAAAAACCAAGAAAAACCCCTCTTCATTCAAGCAATTTTAACAGCAGAGCAAAGATGGTATTTGACAGGAACTAACGTCTTCTATTAATTAATTCAAATTTATAAAATTTGAATAATGATCAAATTTTAAATTTGGGTAACGATAGATACAATTAATCTCGATCTATGCATAGTGTATTTCTATGTGGATGATCCCTGAAATTATGACTAACAAACACTGAATATCTCAGGATACATTGAGAGTAAAGTCATAAAATTTTATATTTAGACTAATTTAACAATGCAGAATCTGATTATAGCATCAAAACAGTGTTTTCATTAGAAATTGGGTTATTTGTGCAAAATTTGATATGAAGACATCCCCTTATGCAACCATTTTTGGATTTGAATTTGTAGAGGACATTATTCCCCATTGAATGATACTTTTTTTTAAGACCCGTCCCGGATTCTCTCGCCAGAGGTTTAGAGCACCTTTTAGGACCTGAGGAGGAGGGCCACCATTAAGGCACGCCACATTTATTAAAAAACAATTATTTAAGTTTACAAGTGGCAACAGGCCAGAATAAAAACACGAACAACGGCACAACGCAGGAACTTGAGAGTAAATTTCTGTTAAAAAATAAAAACCAGAATACATCATCGGTCAGAAAAGGCATGTATAAAAACACTGAACAAACAAGAACACACAAAAGGAACATGTGTGGTCGATATTAGAAAAAAAATACATGATAAAACGAAAAGAATTTAAAAGGTTAAAATAGATCTGAACATAGTTCCAGACCCTTACAAAAAACCAAGTTCGGAGGGGCACGAGAAGATCATAGGACCACCTGTCTCCCCAGAAATAGTGCGATTGGAGATAACCCTGTTGCAGATTGTAAATAAATATAAATAAACATGGCTCCTCAACATTCACAACCAAGAGACAGCCCACCAGCACAACAGTGAAATCAACAGGGAAAGATAAACTATTAGAGGGAAAACACCAGACAGTGGTCCAAAGGAACAGCGGACCTCTGTTGTGGTCCAAAGGAACAGCGGACCTCTGTTGTGGTCCAAAGGAACAGCGGACCTCTGTTGTGGTCCAAAGGAACAGCAGACCTCTGTTGTGGTCCAAAGGAACAGCGGACCTCTGTTGTGGTCCAAAGGAACAGCGGACCTCTGTTGTGGTCCAAAGGAACAGCGGACCTCTGTTGTGGTTCAAAGGAACAGCGGACCTCTGTTGTGGTCCAAAGGAACAGCGGACCTCTGTTGTGGTCCAAAGGAACAGCGGACCACTGTTGTGGTCTACTGCTCCTCTTGGCTGAATAATACTTTTAAATTTGATCTAGTATGAATAGTGATCGAAAAAAAGGAGGTGGGGTTCAAGTTCTTTTCCGCGACTGTACATACACACACTGTAAATTCTAATTCATTTCAATTCTAATTGTATACAGTAGGTAGATATTTTCATTAATGTCTTACTGGAGCAACATAACGGGTTATTAGTGACAGTCCAGGATCAAATCTGAAGGGAAAGATTCCAGGACAACACTGTGTAATTTGAAACCACGGTCAGATGCTGAGGCCACACCTGAGCTGGCACACCACTCTCCAAACTTCTACACCACGCGTTTGCCCTAAACGATTGTTCAATGCACATTACCTCAAATCTAAGAATCAAACTGTACCCTCATTTCCTGTTACTTGCGTTCGATAACAGCAACTGCCAAAAACACAGCTGTGCATAAATACAATATAGCAAATGGATTATGATTTTCTGAGCTTTACCTCAGTAGCTATAGATATTAATATTTCAGATGCTTTAAAGTCAGTTCCATGCAGGTAATTGTTTTCTTCAGTGTATTCAGTTCAGTTAGGGGTTTGTACAATGTCCAATAAATGTCCTTGCTATCATCGAATTCATGGTCTGATTTTAAAATGATGTGGTCTGTGTTATTCATTTCAGTGAAAATATCGATAAAAGCTACAGCACACAGTTTGGGAAAGTAAAAACTACACATGTAAATGAAGGCTACAATAGAAAGTGTCCCTATCACTTACATCAGAAGTAAACTCCAAGTGCGTCACAAGTACACCAACAAAGTCAAAAGAAATGGTTTGAAGATTTTGCTCAATATAGCAAATGGATTTCAAAAGATCTTGCAACTCTGCGATCTAAAAAGCAAGTAAAAGAGAAATAGCAAAAAAAATGCATAAAAATAAAAAGGAGTATCTAAATTATTAATAAGCATTTAAAAAATATTCACTAAACTAAATAATATAAACTTTTCAAAGCACATCACAGATAATTGAAGTCTTCAGTTTAACAGTTTTATGTGTTCACATGTAGATGATTTAACTGCTAAATAACCATATTCCTGGTGTTATGCTAGAAAATTAGAATATGTTTACTAAATTAAAAGGTAACAGGGCTATACTATACTAAGAGTCCTCTTATACAGTTAATACATTCAGACATGCAGAAATGGGTTGGATGGGGGTTTTATGTTGCAAGGACCATATTTGGTCAAACTGTGACAAACACAAGACAGACAATGAGGCAGGAAGAAAAAGCAGAAGGGTAAAAATTAAGGGGAGGAAATATCACTGGCTAGGAGTTTTGATGCCCTAAAGATGTGCCCCTTGTAGAAATGGGAAACTAAAATTGTAATGGACTAATAGTAATAGTTGTGGAAGACCTCCAGAAAAGTTGGCATGCATGTACTGTATCATTTCACATAGTAAGGTAAGTAGACATATAACCAAATTAAAATGTATACACTTACAACACAGCTTTCATCTGGGTATCCAAAAGGAGAATCCTCAGGAACATCCCCAGACAGATGCCTCAGAGCAATAAAACAAATCTGCTTCCTCAACTGCACTCCCCTACAAATGATGTAAGGAATAGCTCTTGTCATGTTAAGCACATAGCTCCATTGTTTGCTTACAGGCAGACTGCCTTTAGCCATCAGGATTTGTGATATATGAGAGAGCTGCAAACAAAAAGTTGTAATAAATCAACTAAAATAATGAAATCAAAACGACGGGTGAATAACACTGTACCTGTCTACAATGACAACGGCTAATGCCACTAAGTCTGGATGATGGGGAGCAGGGCTCAATAGGAGAACTGGTGACTGCCTTAATTTTACATAGTACAGAAAATGTTAATGGAAGACATAAGAATTACTTGTATAGATTTTGTAGTGTGATCTTCATAAAAAATAATCATGACTAATATAAATTTTTAATCTATCATTAAATGCAAATGCAACCAACTTGAACACTGACATTTCGAAAAACGGAACAAATTTTGTTTTTCACCAGGAATCTGTTACGATCAAAGGACTTCCACAAAAGTTTCAGTGCTTTTTCAGTGTTAGACATTCTGCAATGCCCATAAACAATCAACGAAAACACCTCTAGGTTACCACCCCTACTTCACTCTTAGTTCAAATCTTCCTTCAAGCTGTTCAAAACATGCAACCAAAAGGCGGTACAATCCAATGGCAGAAGAAGCCTGTGGGTTAATATTGTTTTCGCTACATGAAAATTTAAAAATAAAACAAATTACGTGCTGTAACGCAATGGTCGATAGTCAGGTTGAAAATTGTGAATAAACGACAGCACATGGCGCTGCCAGTCTGGCGACGCATATTCGCATTATATTGTCTGCCATTGCCGTAGAACAAGTGTTGCTAGTTCTCTCAGTTTTGCCTTGGCAGCTCACATGGAATTGTCTTCTATGGTGCTCTGTGATATTTTGTTCATTTTATTTTAATTATTACCGACCATTGCCATGCCACTCTCAAGACCAGACAAGAAGTGAAAAGTGGGCTTCAAATGTCGTGCTTTTAAAGCAGAATGGAGTGCAAATTATTTTGTCATAGAATTAAATGACTAAGTATTATGTTTATTACGTCATGACACACAATAGCGGTGCGAAAAGAGTACGATATACATCGTCATTACCAAACTAAGCACATGACACAATGTTCCACTCACAGAAAATCAATGATTGCTAAATTTGGAAAGTTTAAAACGGAATGCTTCGTCACAACATAATTTATTCTTAAAAATAAAAAAACGACAATGAAGCAGTAACTAAAGTCAGCTTACAAATAAGCTCATTTATTAGCCACAAGAAGAAAACCATTTCCCAATGGTGAATTAATTAAATTATGTTTGCTGGTGGTAGTCGAAGAAATGTGACAAGAGAGAATGGATTTGTTTTGATCTGCAAGTCTTTAGGCGAGAACAACAGTAAAAATAGTTGGGGACATTGGAAGTCACATCAAGAGTCAATTAAAAGACAAGGCAAAAAAATGTCAAGTAGTTTTCATTGACTCTTGATGAGTTGACAGACATTACTAATATTGCCCAATTGCTGCTGTTTATTCGAGGGATCAATACTGAGTTTGAGGCGACTGAAGAATGAGCTTCTATGAATAGTCTGCATGAAACAACTACAGGCAAAGATATCTTCAAGGAAGTTGAGAAAATGCCAACACAATACAATTTGCAATGGAATCAATTAAACTGTGTCACAACTAATTTGTGGTAAAAAGTATGTGTGGAACTGGGAAATGATTAGTTGGACACATTTTTAAGGCTTGTGAAGAAGTTAAATGTTAAAAACCTCTGGTAATTCATTGTAATATTCACCAGGAGGCTCTTTGTGGAAAACACCTCTATCTGCCATGTGTTATTGAACCAATTGTGCCAGAGGTTAGCTTTATTTGCTCTTGTACACTTAACCGTCAGTGTTGTGATTTTTTATTAGAGATCAAAGCTGAATATCCTGACTTGCCGTACCTTACAGCAGTTTGAAGGCTCAGCAATGGAAAAGTTTTATTGAGATTTTTTGAACTCGGAAGTAATAGAAAATTTTCAGAATGAGAAAAGAAAAATTAGCAAAGAAATTACCATTTGCTACAGACCATCATGGGATACTTTAACAAATTTAACATAAAATTACAGGGAAAAACAGTGCTCATATATGAAACGTATTCTATTGTAAAATCATATTGCCATAAATTTGTATTGTTTCAAAACACGTTTGACCATTTTCCATGATGTAAAAATATCAAATATTAACAAAATCCCCATTAAAAAAAAAATTTGCTCCTTGTATATTTTCTGAACTTAACCTACAGTTAGAACAGAGTTTTTCGGATCTTCATCCAAGTACAAAAGTCATTTCCATATTTTAAAATCCACTTGACTGAACAATTGAGGAGCTTCTGTCAGACCTTCAATTGTAAGTGATTGATCTACAAAATGATGATATGATAAAAATGATGTTTAAAGAAATGGATCTAACAATTCTACAAATATCTTTCGAGAAATAAATACAGTCAATTAAAAACATGCACAGGGATTTATACCTGTATTTGGGTGTACTTACCATTATGAAAGGACACTTTCGAAAATGAAGTATGTAAAATTGCAATACATTATTGACAGAAGACAATTTGCAAACAACTTTAATGATAGGAAGTACTAACAAACTTCGAACTCCAGTATAATGAAAAAGTATCTCAGAAAAAAACAATTACATTCATTGCATTAGTACAAAATTTAAACTGTTGTATAATATGTTCATTAGTAAACAGAAATAATTTATTTGTTCTTGTAAGTGTCAGCAAAATATGTAAATATTATGTTAAAATATCACTTCCTAATAAACAAATTTTGAACCTGTATTTTTTGTTGCTCTGAGTAGAATTTTAAATACCTTTGAGTTTGCTACCTAATCCGCCAAATCTAGAATTTTTATGATCTGGCATTTTCCAAAGTTTTTTGCTAAGAAAGCAGTGAAATCGTTGGAGCTGAGCAACAACATCGGGACACTGGAAAACCGTGAGATCGGGAAAAATCGCAATGTCACGATGACCGCGAGATCTGCACTAGTTGGGATGGTTGTGTAAGATCGGAAAAAATCTCGATGTCACATTGACCGCGAGACCTGAGCTAGCTAAGGGATAGCTGTGTGAGATCGGGGGAAATCGCGATGTCACGATGCATCGCCATCATGAAAATCGCCCACCACCGAGTATATAAAAACGTCATTACGACATAAGGTTCTTCAAAGCTTGAAATAAACTATCATTGGCTAGAAATACTGATGATGTCACATTCTTAAAAACGGCCAAAATCACGTTAGAAAAACGCGGAAAATTACTGAAAAGCGAAATACATGAGGAAAAAAAAGCGGAAATCCGCGGAAGATTATGCTTGTCTTTAAAAATAACAGCTTGAATAAAATATTTTTCCAGACATAAAAAGTAAACACAGGTGAGAAAGAAGTGCAAAAATTTCTACTAATATTTTGGAAGGCAAAAGTAGGGATACCTAAAAATAATTATGACTTAAAAACTGCTTTCTAATGCAGAAATCAAATAGTTCATTAAAAAACTGGTATTAATATGTGGTAGTGCTTACACAAATTGGCCACAGTTGGTCTGTAAAGCTGAGTATGACATTGCACAAACATGTCTGGAGTTCTTGGTAAATAAAAGAGGCTTTTAAAGTACTATCAGTACACATCCATAGCAAGTAAATTAACATATTGCATAGATCATCTTTATTAAATTTGCAATATTGAAATATGTCTGCCAAACAGTTTAGTACTGTTCTGAGGTTATACTTCCACTGTACTGGCAACTTATGAGCACAGCTGAGATTTACTTCAATTGCTTCTATAGAAGGGAACATCTGAAAAATTTCATTTTTTTGGACATCAACACCTAAAAATAAAAACTTCAATAAAGCAGATGCAAATACAAAAATAAATTTAAAATCGAGCAAAAAGTAAATATGTTCAAAATATCAAGTACAAGTTCAAATATGATTCACAAGAACTTTTAGCAATTAGTTTTGAACTCTAACATTGTGCTATATTAGTATATTTCTTAGACATTGCAAATTGCTACTCTGTCCCAAGTATGTGGTAGAGAAAGTCAACTATGAAAAGAATTCTCATGCTTAACATCAAAAGAATTTAGAAAACTAATTGTGCCAAAGTATTCCATGCGTCTTTATTAACCCAAATCAACTGTAAAACTATATGTAGTTGCTGGCAACACAAACCAATAAGCGTTACCATAAACTTTGGTTTCATGTAATAAATTTATTATTTCCGTAGTTGGTTTATGATAGTGACGTCTATTATGTATAATAGACATCATGTGTATAAAAAATGACAGTCAATTAGCCAGTGAGACTCAAAAGGCCCTCAAGAACCAGCTGAGGATGGTGATAAGCTGGCCTCAGACATCTGAAACCAGAACCGAGTTGCATTTAGGTAGATATTTAATTAATGTCGGCACTGGAACACAGTGCTATTGCCAATGGTCCAGGATCAACCCTTGAGAGAGGAGACACTAGGACACCACGTAATTCGAACCATGAACAGATGACACGGTCACATCTCATCTGGCACTGCACTCCCCAAACCACCCCATCATGAGGACATTCAAAGCCATGATGAATTTAACATGCACCAGCACCCTTTGTACCCGACAGTCTTTGGTTGGATTCAAACTCGCAACCCTCCAGTTGCTAGTTCGTTTGCCAATCGGGCTAACGCAGCCCAAATTTCACTTAGAGCAGAGTAAAATGCTTGCAACTAAATTTGATCTTCATTGGCTTCAAAGTGTCCACTGTGAAACCTAGAGAGCAGTGTGCTGCCCACTTTACCAGACTAGATGTTCCAGTTGTGAAACTGAGTAGTTTTCCTAATTCTGTTCATACACATTTTAATTTTTGAAGCAATTTCTTTATAGGGAAGTTGAACAAAAGATGGCAACATATCTAGAAAGCGAGATCAAGTTCTACTTTTTTTTACGTCATCTTTCATTGTTGGTTTGAGTTTTGTGGCACAAGGGCAATATTTGGACAAGCAGTGCAAAACACAAGACAGGTAACTTCAAGTAATGGACAAACACAATGAAAGTTTTACTAAAGCTACGGTTTCCTAAGAAAGATGGTGTTGGTTTTCTAGAGAGCGTTGAGTAAGAGAGGAACCTCAAATAGCAGTGAAAAACAGTTGAGGAACGTTTTGTCTGGTGAAGCGGTGAACATTTTTGAATAATTTTGTAAGAAATCATGAAGTCTTATATAACGTGAAGAGCAAAGACTAGAAAAGTTCAATATACAAGGTGGGTGAAAAGTCCACGACATATTTCAAAATTTTAAATAAAATCAACTAATTGTCATACGAAAGTGTGATTTTTACAGAATTTTGCTTTACATAGTGGCATTAAGTATTTTTGGCATAAAAAAATTTAACGCAGATGGCACTGTACCGAAAAACAATACAAAAATTTTGCACAAATAATTACAATGCATATTAGGATTATTATTAGAGCATTTTTGTCACTACATACTTCCATATTTTCAATGTGGGTACCCTTCGTGGCTGGAGCCATATCTAATCGATACTCCATTTCAATCCACGTATTTGATAACATGGATATTGGAATAATGTTGACTACTTGCATGATTCACACACACAGTGTTTTCAATTCTTCAAACAGTTGAACTATATTTTTTTGGCAAAAAAAAAAAAACTTGATGCCATGTAAAGGTATTTAGTGAAAAACCACACACTAATGTGACAATTGGTTGATTTTATATTAAATTTTGAAATATGTCATGGACATTTCACCCACCTGAATTATTATAAAACTTTACATTGTAAGTATGCATAACTTTTCTCCTGTGCATATTGGTTTTTGTGTTTATCATAGGGGGTTTTGAAGTTAAGTCATCTCTTAAGGCGCGTTCTATCGAATCAAGTTTAATTGCCCGTTTATAGTTGATCGATAAAAGTTAAAAACGACTTGAATAAGTTTTTGTTCATACATTTCAATAAAAACTTATCAACAATTTAAATAAGCGAAAATACAAAAGTTACAATTAAAGAATTATTTATTTATAGAAAATCACATTTAAGGTATCAAACTGGTGAAAAATCTTCTGCAGATTTCAAATCCATTGAAATTTTCACTCTATCTTTAACCATTGCGAAGAAACAAACTTAGCCTAGAGAGTAAAAAAGCACTTTTGTTTCGTTTCTCGAATAAAATAAACCACGACAGATCGTTTGCAGGGAAATAACTCGAAAGCAGATGGTAGATGACTCATCACTTAAACGATAAAGTTTGAATGGGTGAAATTTGTCTTGATTCACTAAAAAGTTGATCAACTCTATTGAAACAAAGGTTCTCACTATAGCCTTCATTCAACTTTTGTTGATCAACTATAATCGGTCAATTAAACTTGATTCATAAGAACGCACCATTATGGGATTCATAACATAATCAAACAATACTGGTGTTAGCGAAAGTATTGACTGAAGTTTTCATCATTGCAGTGCAGATGGTGATGCACCTAAATTTTGAAATGCAACTCTAGCACGATTTTAAACATCACTCTCCTTCAAATGATAATTTTCACCTTCCGATGACTCTTTATCTTCCAAATATACTAATAATGTGTATGTCTAAATCATCTATTTTCCACCTTTGTATGTTCATCTAAGCTGACACCTCTGATCACCGTTAAAAAGGGCGAATTATGCCCACCACATCATGACGTATCCCATCCGCTAGATAACAGCACCGCTTTCTTAGGAAACCGTAGCTTAACACAGAAGAGAAAAATACACTCAGGAAGGAAACAAATCTGACGGGAATGGTCTATAACTCCCAGGTTTCTAGCACAGTGGACGAATCCAATGAGCCACAATGGCTGTAAGTTTCTGGAAACGATGCCAGCATAGAAAGAAATTTGATGCGTAGTAGCTCGATTCCAGATAGGTAGTTTTTAGTCATTTTTCGTTTATTTATTAGGATATTTCTGTGGGCCATTACTTTAGATCTTTAGGTAATTGTTTGGTCACTTATTTTTTAATATGTTTGACTTCTATCTAGGGTTTTAATCAAATTTTTAATGAAACTTCATTTTTATTCCAAAATATATTTCTAAAGACTCATCTGCTATCTTCTGTATAATAACAATAAAGAAATTGATAACTTACCATAGTTAAAAAGGACCATGAAAACCTCTGCACTTGAGAATGAAATGCTTGCTACATCTGGATGCAATGACAACATTTTCTGAATAAACTGAGCACAGCAATTAACAGTTGCAATGTCCTCATGGATAGACATAAGTTTCAAAATGTAGTGCATGATTGGGTTTAAGTTCGGTACATCGCCTATCGAGATGCCTTTCACAGCTTGTCCAACAGCATCCAGAAGTTCTTCCTCAGACCATAATAGCAAAACCTTTTCCATCTTTGAGAGTTCCTCCAAAGGTACACAATAATAGCCACATCTCCAGAGGCTTAAATCAGACACATTGAAGTACCGAAGAGTGCCGAGCTTCCCAAACAGACGCTCATGTACAGGGTCTTCGTTTTCCTCAAGGGATAATGCTGGCGAGGCTTTCAAGACTACTTCTTGAGGCAAGACATCATCATCCAAAGGTATATTTTCTTTGTACTTTTCCTTTTCTGATTTTATGTTGTCTTTTAAAGCAATAGTTTCACTCAGCAGTTCGCCTAAGGACTAAACAGAAATGGAGAAATTATTTTTTGTCTGGGAATAAATAAAATCTTCCCCATTACATGTTTCATGTTGGTAAGTAGTTAATGAACACTCGAGCTGGCACACCTATCTCCAAACTTCCACATCACACCAATGTGAGGACAGTTGAAGAAAATTTTGAGATTTTTGAGATTTAACATGCACCAGCCCCCATGTAATTGAGTATTTGGTTGGGTCAAGTTTCGAACTTGAACCCTCCTGTTGCTAATTCGTTACTCTTCCAACAGGGCTACAGAGGCCCTTAAATGTTTCAGGAATGTGTTTTTCAAAAATGTAACTCATTGACATGTTTTCTACAGTATTTTCTATAAATCAGTGATTTTCAACCAATGTACCACAAGAATGGCACTGGTGTGCAATAAGGATGGTGGAATGGTTTAATCCCAAGGGGTTCATATGCATATATTCGTTCCTCAACATGCTGTCTATTAACCAGTTTCGATTTTGAATAAAATCTCCCAGGACAGTTTCAACCAATAAATGTGGTGATTTAGTCATTAAGTATATAAGCAATGCTACAGTACTCAGAAATATTGCAATGTTCAGTCGGTAAAATTTTGAAAGATTTATTTTTTACTTCAATGACTTAATTTTTTACCTTTTTTGCAAGGGTGCTCACGAAAAATTTACAATGCAATCAGGGTTCCCACTCTTTTTTCCTAACTCAAAATAAGGATTTTCTAGGACAAAATAAGGACTTTCTAAGGACTTAAAAACATTGAAAAAACCGTATTTTCAATTTAATACCGACATTCGACCAAGTGGAGACGTTCTAACAGATTAGTTAATCTTATAAGAACAGTAGTACTTAAAAAATTTAATATTCAAGTCTATTTTCTAAAAATTATACAAAAATAATGCCATACTAAAATGAGATTTTTCAAAATAAGCAGTTGGATTTTTACAAAATTCAGAAGTTAATAAATGGGCATATACGTGTATGCACATTAATAATATGTAAGTACATAAACAAATTATAGAATGGAGACCGCAAGAAAAAAACTTTGGATGTTTTTATTTTATTTTTTCGCAGTACATTTGCTTTTATAAAAAGGGAAACAAAGAGTCATGTTTGATCAGGACCGGGCTTGGTATTGCTGGTCTCCCAGCTGCTGTTGCGAGTTTGATTTCGTTTTCTTATTATTTTCATACTAGGGGGTTTTCCCCCAGCTCGCCAACCCCCATGGATTGTTATGCAGTCACATTTGGTTTGCTTCGCAAACCAACATTCCAGTCGCAAGTGATTTCGCTTTTTTTTTAAACACTTAATGCAATCTAACCTAATAACTGCATCAGTAAAAAAATCACTTCCATCTTGTTCCCTGTACATCTTTGAATAAACCATGTTAACCTCGTAATATTTTGATCTATTCTTAATTTGCAAACCGTCTGAGAATCAAGCGGGAAAGCGAGCATGACGTCACAGCGAGTTTCAAGGGCATCTGGCAAACCCGTTTGTCAGAAAATGTAACCTTAATTTCTGTGAATAAGAATGAGCACGTATCGCTTCACGATCTAAAAAGTACAAAATTTGTAAGGCCAACTTTTGATCGCATTGAATGTATTTATTAACCAATTTCAAAAATAATTGTACAGTAAGAAAGAGTACATTTTAAGGTATTCTGTGATGTTTATCGATTTAAAATTTAATAGTAATACGATATAGATATGACAGTTTTAACAAAACAGTAACAAAAAGGTCCTGGTTTTTCCCGAATTTCAAAAAATTATTATCAGGAACCAAATTGAAATTTCTAAAAAAACTCGATGAGCTGCAAAAATTCACGTTTAGAGGTACTCTAAAAAAAATAACAAATGAAGATTGAAAATTTGTACGTCTTTCGCTTTTTCAATTTTGACACTAAATAAAACCTAAACTAATAGCCACATTGGAAAAAATCTTCAAAATTATCAAGGGAACATGAAGAACAAACCATGTTAATTTCATAATTTTCTGATATGTACTTTCTCGGGAAACCGTCTAAGAATCGAGCTATACAACCCAGTTTTCAATCCCGCGGCAGTAACTTTTTTGTTAGAGATTGTTTTGTATTTGCTTTTTAATGGTTTTTGGGGAGTGAATGAGCAATTTTTTAGCATACTGCTGCTTATACGAAGGAAACACAATTTTGTGTTGTCTGGGTCAGGCTCTTCCCTAATTCACCAACACTGTTCATTTTTGAAATTTTTTTATTTAAACTTCTTATTGTTTTTGAAATTATATTGCTTACCTTGTTATGTCTGCAGCTTCAGCTTGCTATGGAATGGAAATTACCCCGGTAATTATTTTATAATACACTTTCATAAATTCATAATGAAAATAAGAAGTAAATTTTATTTATTGGCACATCGGAATGTCAAAAAAAAATTAGTGGCAAACGATTCCTTTAAATACAAATTACTAAAAGCATGGGAAAGGATTGCAAGTTGCAACTGTCAGAGTCAAATTTGACTGGATCGGAGACCGAATGAGTTTCGAAGAAAACATTTACCCATGAACCGAAACAAATCATAAGAGCTATGCAAAAACTGTGATAAATTTATAAAAAATATGATATGGTTAAAAAAATAAAATGGAAAGAATAGATATATTGTGCATTTTAATAAAACAAAATTAATTTGAAAATAATTATCTAGGCTGACGATGGAAACGGATTGCGCATGGCATAACAAAAGCAAAGTGAAATTTAAGCACAATCAGCCATTGAGTATTTGTCACCCGGATACTAAGAGACAAAAATTATAAAGCACATAAAATTACTTTCGTTTTCGGGCAGCGGCCAAATACGATAAGAGTCCAAAATTTTCAGTTTTCAAACGACTTTTCCCGGTAGTCTAGCACTCTGGTTTACGCTTTTGCGATATTTTCCACCAAAGTTTTTTCAATTGATCGGGTTGAGTTTTTTTTAAAGAACTGAAAACTGATTGCTTCAACTTTTTAAAAGCAGAATCAACCTCGAAAATCTTCAAAATTTTTCTTTCTTCGACTTTACTGAGATAGTTTTTACAAAGAATTAAAAGTATAAAAAAGCTAGATTTAAAAAAAATTGCAACACATCATGTTGCTACTCAGGTAGCAGTATTAATTAAAATAAATTATCTTTATATTGTTTTTGAATCACCAACCAACTTAAAAATTCCCTTCCCAATAATTTTAACAACTTTTTAAACATTGCACTCACAGGTAACTCAAAAAAAAATTAATTAACATTTGATGATCCTATTCTAGTTTGTTTAGCAGGGCAACTATTTTGTGCGTTGCGAGTCACACACATCGCAAGTCGAAAACAGACCGATTTTCATGAGTTTTCATGTCTTTAAAGTGTATTTACGTGCTCATCAAGAGGCGATCGACGATTTATATATCGCGTATGAAGGGTTGCCATTCAGCCAGTTCCTGAGTCATCGCAAATGCCGTACTCGTAAGCAGTTTTATCGCTAAATAGAGGTCAGAAATATTGTGAAAAAATACTGTCATTTGAAAACTGAATTTTGTTTTCAAAGGAAAATAAGCCCTTTCTAAGGACTATTGACGAACAATAAGTACTTCTAAAGGGCTCTTAGAAATGGAAGGTCAAAATAAGAACTTTCTAAGTACCTGTGGGAACCCTGGCAATGCCCATACAAACTTCTGTAAAAATAATTTTTAGTACTATTTTTTAAAAGTTGAGAAAAAAGCTTTAAAAAGTTGTTTTAAAAAGACACCAACAAAATAGGTAGGTAACTGCTATTATTTTTTTGTAAATGAAGCAAAATCACTCATTCTGTTTCTCAAATAGGCAAAAATATTTTTTGATGTGCTAGGTTTTTAATAATTAGCTTACAGACATCACGAAATGAAAATTGCCACCCCACACTATTTTTAATGACATTGTTAACTATACAAACAATAAATAGTAAAATTTTTAGTTCTGGTGCTGTTTAGTGTAGTTACATTAATTCTCCCTTTCAGAAACAATTTTATACAGTAACTCAATCTAACCATGAAGTTTCAACTACCATAAGCAGTTTTCAAGGAAGGCAAAGTTTTCCTGGTTATAGGTAGGGCTTTCCGAACAAAAATAGCTGTATCATTTTGCAACCGTGCAGAAATGTTGATGTACCATTCACTTCGTGCTCTTTATTTTCCCCTTGGATTAGAACGGCAAGTTGATTTGTGTTGTGTTAATTTTATAGTTAGTAAAAGGTGTTTGAAAATATTTTTGTGGGATGACTGTAGAATGTAGGAATTAAGCACTTGTGAAAACAGTCACATAAATTATTAAAAGTATTAGCACAAACAGTTTTCTCTTAGACTTCATTTTAGCTGTAGTTTTAGTTGCCCAGATAACCAGGTAAAAATTGTCTATAAAACACAAAATACACTAATTTTGAAACAAATGGTGAAGTACACAAGAAATATAAATTTGAAGTGAAAACAAGAACTAAAAGAAACTAAACAAGAAAAAAAAACTAAATACAGTTAGAACTCTAATTATTCGGATTGCCAACCATCCAAATCGCTTTGAGAAAATAAAATCAGCAAAATCTGCATTTTAAAAGTTTCTTATCGGTGAATGATAAAAACGAAGAGGACGAAGTGTCAGTTGAGGACATAAGGAATATCATAGTAAAAATTCATGGTTGTTCTGAGTGCAGCGCAGAGGATGTAGGTGAGTGGTTAGTGTGATTATTCGGACCCTGGACTCCAAATTGTTAGCGACAATGAACTCATTCAAAGTGCGAAAGAACTCATTGATGACCAACCAGATGCGAACCATCAGCTAGTAAGGCGCTTGAGTACCTTGACACAGCGCTAAAATGGATGGAGCTGCAGCCAGAGAGCAACCATCTAACTCACCCAAGTGCATGAGAGACTTGGCTGCACAAAAAAGAGTTAAAGACAGCAAAACAACTGACTTTGACCGATATGTTCTAGCAATAATGCATTTTAATACAGTATGCAAGTCGAAAATGTAAACAAAATTGTTTTCAGTCATTAAATTACAAAACACACCAAGGCAAAATTCATTTTTTTGCTACGAAATAGCCTTTTTGGGGGTGAATTATCCCATTATCTGGATGGGGTCTGGTCCCAATTGAACCGGATAATTGTTCTACTGTACTATGTTGATGTGAAATCCTAAGATCCAGCTAATGACGGTATCGGCAAAAGCGTTTCCAGCTAACACATATACCATTGTTGACAAACAGCAGTATACATGTTAAAATATATTTTAATTATGCTAAAATAAGCCATTCAACTGATGAGTTTGTTGCGTTAGGTTTTATGGCGGAAGAGCCACATTTCATTAAGCTGTGCTAAACACAAGACACTGTAAAGTAATTTAAAAAAAAAAAAGGATGAAGAGAAGTAGAGAATGATAGCTTAGGCCTCCTGGAGACAAGATCCCCTTGTTTATCAGAGGCAGTAAACCCTACAGGAATAGAATAGATCACTAGGTTACCACAGATTTGTGAAGCCCGTACACACCTAAAGACGTGCTCCAAGGGATATATTCATTTATGTATCTTTGACACTCATAGGGTAAGTAAAATTAATTCATAAACAAAAATTGCATGGGAATACAGCAAAAAAAAAAAATTTATGCTTTTTAAAACTGCAAATTTTACAAATTGTTTTCAAATGATTTCACCAATGGGCAACAAATTATACAAATAATTAAACTCTTACTTTTTCATTTGTATTAGCAAAAAACTCCGATGGGATGAAAACACCCAGAAGTGAAGGAAGTTTGTCTTCATCGGACTCATCAGTTGAGTAACTTTTCGACATGGCTTCATATCTTCCGAACATCTTCCATTACTTTTCAAATCCTAAGAAAAATGGTAAAAAAATATTTACTTATGACAGGGTATGCTTGATTTGAATCAAGTTATTTTTTCCACAGCTAATAATTTTCAGATCGTATTGATATATAATTAAAGTATACATGTGGGAAGGATCAGACTGGAGCCCTCTTTTTTGTGGTAAGGCCATCAAACTCAGCCCCACAAATTGGAAAGGAATGACGAAGCAGTGGTATACTCTAAACCATTTATTTTACACTGAAAAATTACAGTAGCAAGGGGTCTAAGGGATTTTTAACTAAAGAGAGATTTTAGGTGAATATCTAGTGACAGGGAGTGATGTTGTGACGCCAACTCGTGGCCTCCAGTGCTCTCATCAGTTGAACCTCATGTAGGGGGAAAAACCCTACATATATCATGACTGTCCGGAAACTACACTGAGATAAATATCTGTTTCAAACAATTGTTTTAATTTTTTTCACACCTTTTTTTTTCTTTAACATTAACACAATTTTAATTTATTTCCATGAACAAACTTTTGTGTAAATTTTAAAAGCACTAAATTAAAGCTTGAAAAATTGTCGGCAGAAACCTATTTTAAAACCTAGAGGAATTTAATTTTTAAATGATAAAATTTCCTTTCACACATCAATAAAATTATTAGCATAATCTTGGTACCCTGAAATTGAATTGATGAAGAATTTGTTTTCAGAATATAATCTTAACTAATTGTTAATGGATACAATGTGTGAATACCAAAGAAATAAACAGAAATAATTTTAACATAAGTTTAATACTAAACACTATAGCATTTACAAAAGTTAACTACTAAAATCTGGAGACAAGTGTCAAAAAAAATACAATCATTTTAGAATTCCAGGATAAAAAAAATTATTGTTACTATGAAACAACTGTCAGAAATAATTATATCCATGTAAAAGAAATCAACATTTCTAAAACTTTCCATTTATAATAAGAATTGTAAATGGCAGCTTATTACACAAACTTTTTCTCAGTTGAACAGAAACAGTGTTGGACCCAATTGGTTAGGAACCAATGAGTTTTTACAAAAAAGCCCATTTGAAAAAACCCACAATTTTGTATACACATTGAGTTTTTTCAAAAAAAAAATCTCAATTTTGCCCATATTTTTAAAATATAAGCAAAAGTTTCAGTGATTAAAAAAATACATACAAAATTGTAGTTTGGTCATTCCACGCAAAATGAGCAAATTGGCTGTGGCTGACGCATCACCAATTTTAATGAAAATTAGTTTTTAAATAGATCCCATATAGCAAGGAGGAACTTCCGAATATGAAATGTCTATTTAATTTTTTAATAAACTAGGGGGCTCCTCCCCCTGCTCGCTAACCCCCGGGGATTGCTACGCAATCCCATTTGGTTTGCTTCGAAAACCAACACTCCTTTTACATATGGCATTTGGTTTGCTTCTCAAACCAACATTCCTTTCGCAGAGTGACACTATCAGAATAATTTGTATTATCCTGATTTCTTTACGGTCCATGACGTCACAGCGAGGGCTTCGCCCCCTGCTCGCCGACTCCCGGGGATTGCTACGAATTTCCCGTTTGGTTTGCTTCGCAAACCAATACCTCTTACGCAAGTGATTTCACTCTTTTTTACTTTAACACTTAATGCACCCTAAACTAATAGCCGCATGAGTAAAAAATCTTCTGCATCTTGTTCCCTGTACAATTTTAAGTAAACCCTGTTAATCTCCAAACTTTACGATGTGCACTTTGTACTTTATCGGTAAACCGTCTGAGAACAGAGGGAAAAAAGCGAGCCTTTTTCCTCGCCAAATAAAAATAAATCGTTTTTATGGCAATTGTTGCTACGATAAATTTGATATCTGGCAAACCCGATAGTCAAAAATACAACCCTCCGCGAATACAATGCTACGCAAATTTGCTCCGCGAACTGAAAAATACGAAATTTGTGACACCAACTTTTGATTGCATCGAATTTATTTATGAACCAATTTTTAAAATAATGGTACGGTAAGAAAGAGTATAGTCTGAGGTATACTGCGCTATTTTCAAAATAAAAAACTAATAGCAATACGATATAGATATGACAGTTTTAGTTAACGGTTGTAACAAAAAGTAGCGAAAATATCCAAAGATTCCGAATTTTGTATGACCAACTTTTGATCGCATCCAATTCAATTATTAACCAATTTCAAAAATAATAGTACCGTAAGAAAGAGCACATTCTGAGGTATACTGCGATATTTTAAAAATTAAAAACTAATAGTAATAAGATATAGATACGGCAGTTTTAAAAAAAAGTAACAAAAATGTCCCGATTTTTCCCGAATTTCAAAAAAATATTATCAAGAACCAAATTGAAATTTTAAAAAAAACTCGACGAGCTGCAAAAATTTACGTTGAGAGGTTCTCATAAAAAAAACTCACGACTCAAAACTGAAAATTTGTATGTGTTTTGCTCACTCGCGGAAGAAATTTCGCTTCTTCAATTTTGACACTGAATAAACCCTAAACTAATAGCCGCATCGGAAAAAAATCTTAAATGTCCAGGGAATACGATGAAGAACAAACCATGTTAATTTGGTTTTTTTTCGATCAGTACTTTCTTGGGAAACCGTCTAAGAATCGAGCTAAACAACAAAGTTTTCAATCCTGTGGCGTCGGCGGCGGTAACATTTTTTTAATATAGATTTTTAAGGTTCAAGGTCACACAAATGTAGATTTTTTTAGCACTAGTAGTAGCCTATTTGAGACCCTATATTTTAAAAAGGTTATTGACACAAATTACAAATTTTTATACTATTACATTCTTCAATAAAAATTCTTTTAGAATTTTGTCAGAATATAGTTTAATATCTTGCACTTCTCGTTCTGAGGGATCAGCGAAAATAGAGATTTGTCCAATATGATACCAACTTCAAATTGCTCTAGTACCTCTAAAAATGGAAAGGCAATATCAAAAAAAATTCTTAACAAAGCCCTTCTTCTATCTAAAAGTTGGGTATATTTAGTGATTATGTTTTTATTCCTTAGAAAAGAAAAAATAATAATAAAAAAAAAAAAGGAAAATGATTGAAAACTGCGATTTTTCTGTTATTTTAAATACAAATTTTATTGTGAAGGACAACTCTGAAAAACTCACAAATTTTCAGCATTATGTGTCCAGATGTATACTGTGTGAATGTCCAGATGTCCTGAAATTTTCATCATTTAAATTTTCATCCCCTACAGAAGAAATTCAAATTATAACTCTTGTTCCAAAGAGCTGGAGTCTGGCAAAAAAAAAAGGACAAAATTTTCCACCACATTGTATTTAACAAGGAAAGCAAGAAGTGTTAAAGAGGCGTTTGGAATTCTTGAAAAACCTGCTAAGAGACAAGGCAAAAAAAATGAATGACAATATTATTGCAATAGTTAAAAACTTTTACGAGTCTGATGACATAAGTCGGCTATGTCCAGAAAAAAAAAGACTATGTTAATATGAACACAGATGAAGGTAAAGTCCCAAAACAAAAAAGGTTGATTCTTTGTAACTTAAAAGAAGGATACCAGCAGTTTAAGGAATAGCATGGGAGTGGAAAGATTGGTTTCAGTAAATTCACTGAATTAAGACCAAAACATTGTGTACTAGCTGGAATTAATGATACACATTCTGTGTGTGTGCACCATACATCAAAATATGAAACTGATGTTGCATGCTATTAAACCTCATTATTCTTTGCTAGAGCTAATGAAATTATATGTTTGTAACATTGAAAAGGAAAACTGTATGTTCGGAGAATGTGATAAGTGTCCCAAAAGAACAATTTCATGCTCAAATAGAAAAGTTTGAGGTTTTCAAAAAATTTCGAAGGAATTATTTACAAGCGTTGGATTTTGACCGACAGATCTACTCTAATCACACAAGTCCAGTCAATAGAAGAATTTCTTGACTCACTTGTTGAGAGTATGTCTGGATTGACAAAACGTCATTTCATTGCTAAATCACAGTCCAAATCTTTGGAGGAAAAGAAATTGACTGTTTACCAGAAATGCATTGTACTCCTCGATTTTTCAGAAAATTATTCATTTATTGTTCAGGATGCAATTAAAGGATTCCATTGGGAAACTACTCAAGTTACACTGCACCCATTTGTACTTTATGGGTAGGATAACGAAAACAGGTTTCAAATGCTTTCAATGTGTGTCATTAGTGACTATACTAGACATGATACATTGAGTGTATTTGCATTTCAGACTGCCGTAATCCCTTTTATAAAAGAAAGGTTTCTTTCTGTGAAGAAACTTATCTATTTCAGCGATGGTTGTTCAGCACAATATAAAAACTGGAAAAACTTTTCCAACATTTTCCATCATGAATCCGATTTTGAATTGAAGGCAGAATGGCACTTTTTCGCTACAAGTCATGGCAAAAGCTCCTGCGATGGAATCGGTGAAACTATCAAACGGTTAGCCACAAGAACAAGTTTACAGAGACCATACAACAATCAGATTTTAAATGCAAAACAACTATTCTCCTTTTGTACTTCAAACATCAAATTCTTTTATGTGACTTCAACTGATGTTATTTAAATTGAGTCTAAACTTCAACAAAGGTTTAATGAGGTGACCGCAGCCATTACGGGAACACGTAACTATCAATGCTATATTCCTATTCCCAATTGCACATCACTAATTCGAGTTTCATATTTATCACAATCGCCAGTAAAAGAAGTAAAGTTTAAAAAGAATTCAGCAGCAAATAAAAAACCATGTTTCAATAATAGAAGAAGCTAAGTTTAAAGTTGGAGTTTTACCACATAGTGAATTTGAAAAGGTAATTAGTTACAATTCATAATGTCTATGATACTAAGTTGAAATTTTTAAGCTTGTTTTGATACTCATTTTTTCTGCTTTTATAATTCACCTTTTAAGTTGAAATTGATTTGGTATTTCTTTGTGGAATTAGGGTTTCATTATCGATATTTAATTTCACTGTTGTCATTGAAGTTCTCGTTATATGCATAGAGTGGGAAGCAAATGTTGTGATTTTGTCTTTATTGTTGTTGCTTTAGGACTCAGATTACAATCCCGGATTTTTTTTACAAGTAATTAACATATTAAACTGTATTCCTGTGAAATGTAGGTTTTGTCAGAGCTGTCCTTCATTTGATTTCTTATGACTATTAAGAGTAGAAAGTTATCATTTTGCAATTTTCCTTAGCTATTTTGAAGATGAAAGAATTAAAATACGACTTCCAAACTCTATCAGTAATATTATCATACCTAGCACTGTAACTGGCATGAAATTAAAGTATACAGTAAAATTTCTTTTCCCCATAGAAATGTTTTTAATTCTGTCAAAAATGACAATTTTCCAATTTTTGCAACTAAATTTTAGATTAAATATGATGTTTAAAAATGTTGTTGCCACAGTGTAAAAAAAATATTTTTGTACAGATTATAAAAAAGTAAAACGTGTTTGTCTACGTTAAGTAGTTTTTGAGAAACAGAACTTCAAACATGCAACATTAAGCGATCTCACAACTGCACTTCAAAGTTGAAAGTCCTAAAAATGCCTCCAACTTCGAAAATATTTAATTTTGAACTTAATTCTTTTGGATATCGTTATTTATGCATAAACTAAGACCCTGTATCAATTTTCATGAAAATCCATTACCATACAGCCACAGGGGTTTTCCTGATTTTTGCTCATTTCATGTGGAATAATGACCCAGTTATAAAAATTTTTAACAGAATTCATAACTTTTATAGAAGATTTATTTTTAATACACAAGTTTTGTACACATATTATCTATAACAAACTACCATTTTTGAGTGTCATTGTCTCTTCAGGAAACACTGAACTTTGACCATGGCAGGACCTCTGTAAACTTACTCATCCACACTTAGTGTGGCAGGACGTTTGTCACCTTGTTCAGTGTTTGGTATTAAATTTTTTATTGTCAGATTTTTTTTAAAAAACTTAGTTTTACATGGTTTTTTTTTAAGAAATCCAAAAAAAACCAGGTGGGTTGGGCTTTTTCAAAAAACGAACAGGTTTTTGCCAACCCTGAACAGAAATCCTCTACTTACTAAGAAACAGGATTATTCTTTTTGCTTAAAGTTGATTTTAAAAAATAGGCCTATACAAAACTGCACAAAAGATAAACTTGAACGAGATAAAACAAGATTAGAGGCCTCTCAAGGGTACTCAAAAATGTTAACAAGTCGGAAATGGACTTATATCACAACAGTAAAGTTAAATTCAAATAGGAAGTGACATGCACAGATCAATCAAGGAACTATGTCAGAGATGCTGATGCCATTCCTCTTTAAATCTCAAATATTATAAAAAGGAAGCACTCAAAGTCTTGACAAATCTAAGGCACTTACAGTAATGGGATTTGGCAATACAGGTAGTCAGAATTTTTGGGTTTAGGCGAATTTTAAAATTCAATCTAAAACATTTTAAAACGATTTAATGAAATTTCATTATAACTGTTTCCCAACAGAATGCAACAGCATAGAAGATCACAGATTCTAAATTTATTTTTTTCGTTTTCCATTTTCATTATGCGCAGAGGAATGATTTTCCAGCAGACGATAAAAAACAAATAAACTTTTAACTAGATTTATTTAGTTCTTTTTTCTACCATCTAGACTGTTAAAGATAGAGCAAAAATTTCAACAGATTCGAAATCTGCAAAAAAAAATCTCACATTAAATCAATACATAAAAATACGATTTTCTTTAAATAAATCAAATTTTTAAATTGAATATCTATTATGTTTTCGGAAGATATTGAGCTCCTGAGTTCTTACAATTTCAGGGAAGGAAAGCAAAAAAATAAAAAACATTTTGGCTGGCTCTGTTAAGTTCTTTATTGTAAAATGGGGATCGTTACAGATAGATTAAAAGTTTCAACTTATTTGAAATCTGCGGAAAATTTGACACAAGATATGTTATTATTATACGTTTAGGGGAGACTTGATCCCTTTTTGCAGTTTTAAATTTTTATCTTAATAAAATATTATTATTTTTTAAATGTTTTGAATCACTATAAATTGCACAACTGTATTCTTTGATAAAAAAATTATTTCATTTTCATAAATGAATTTTTAAATTGTATATAAATTTTTTTCAACAATGGGAGAAAAAAAATGCACAATCCCAATTATGGGGACATTTGATCCCCCACAAGGGGAGACTTGATCCTTCACACAAACACATTTAAACAATTCAAAGCAAACAAAAATAGAATTTGCATTTTCATGTCAAATGAAACATTTGAAAAAGTACTACATTTATGACAAATACAAAAGCCTAGGTTATTTGTATTAAAAAAAATAGTGAATATTTTCAAAACGTGAAAAGTCGAACAATGTCAAAACTGTTGCTGTTCTGAGTGTTTCACCCAACATAGGTTTTGGCAACTTTTTAACACAATCCTCTTTATTAACAATGCTTTTGTTGTCTTTTTCAGGATAGATAAACTGATTGGCGCTTGATCCTTTTTTTCTCGATTTTTCCAACAAAGTGATTTAATTTTCTTCCCCTGGAAATTTCACAATTACAAAATCATTCTCATCAAAAGATACATCTTGGGTGTCTTTATTTTCATCAGAAAATTCATAAAGTTATTCTGCTTCTGTTGAATTGTGAACATTGTAATTGCTATCACTTTCCGATTAATCGTTAACATATCGCACCCCGACAAGAAAAGTATCACAATTCAAAAATTAAAATTTTGATGCTATGTCATTGAAAAATAATTTATGAGTTGTCCCAGCGTGTTATATTGCTATTCTATGGAATATAATAGAAGTTATCACCATAAATACTTACCTAAAATTTAAAAGAAGCTTTTACTATTTCAATACAAGTTTTATAGTATCTTTTAAGTTAATAGTTCTGAAATTTTGAGTTGTGTCACTCTTCTTGTCGGGGTGCGATATTTTCTCCTTGGTATCAACTAATTTTGGTGGCTTATGCACAGTGATAAAACCACTTTCATGAATGTTCCATATTTTTTTTTTGAGTCTAGCTTTTCTTTAGTATATATCAGTTTCAGATTTTCAAAAACATATTAATGTTGTGTTTGTTGAAACTAATGGCACAGTTAAGGCTGGTTGCCTCTGGTGTTCAAAGAGACAATGACTTATTACGATTCATAACGCTCTGTACCATTCATACCCCACACATCCTTCTTTTTCCCATGATTCAGGGATCTTTCTTTTCCTTTTTTTATAGAATACTGGAATGCTCACTTCCTTAAATGCATAGGAGTAAGTCCATGATGTAATTTACTTGATGTCTTCAAATATTTGCATAAAACATCTTCATTAACAGAACGTTTTAATGTCATTACATTAATGCCAAATGTTCTAGCCCCTTTATACTGCCACTATTTAATACAACCTTTACTGCTGCCTGCATATCTTCCACATTGATATTTTACAGGGCTTAACACCATCTTTACGTTTTAAAATCATGGCATGACTTCACCAACAAAAAGTAAACAAAGAAAAAAATATGTGTGTGTGACATTGGGGATACTTGATCCCGGGATCATCTCTCCCCATATGATGGGGGATCATGTCTCCCCAATGCACATGCACCATGAAAATATTGTTGTAAAAAAAAGAAAAAAAACTGTGTAACACATAAATAGTATTATTTAAAAGGTAAGAAAAGGCAGTATGAAATATCATTATATATAACTACTATAATTATAATTAGTTAAAAATAAAAAACTTAAACCACTTACAATGAAAAAAGTTCAAATTCAGGAAATCAAACAATCTTTTCTTATAATAAAAACAAACACGGCTGAAAGAAATTTTGTTGCTGGTATTGTTGACTAAGAATAACTGTACCAGTGTTACAAGTTTACAAGACTTAACTCTTTATTATTGTTGTTTTTAACACTAGGGATGAAGTCTCCTTAGGGATCAAGTGTCCCCAGTCTCCCATACCTTACACATTTACCTTTGCTTTTAATAAATAATTTTTCAATTACCTAAATATTTATATTTTGGCAAGAGATTGTACGAGGAAATGGAATTTTAAAACAAGCCATGAATATCAATGTACACATCAACAATATCGTAGCAGAAAAAATTGATGCAAAACTTTGGTTGCCTATCCATTTCAAATTTAAATGCAATCAATCAGAACAGTCAGTTGTTTCGGAAATCCAAACTAAAAAATGTTTCCTATTTCTCGTTTAAATTTTTATAGATGATAATACGTTAACAATCGAATGCAAATTAAAATAAAACAAACTGTTGACGTTCATAAACAAATTGGAATGAAACAGAAAGCTTTACCTTCCAAATGACGTTTACTGCCGATTTCTGAAAGGAGCTTTGTATTTTTGCACTTGCTATTTTTAGTGGAACCGGTACAGAAAAAAAATCGTATTTGAAACTGTAAATAATAGTTCAATTTTTATCGCAAAATTTAAACCAAGATCGTAGGAATAAGTTTTAAAGATATATTTCGACAAGAACCGCGCGCTCTTCAAAAAAAGATTGTTTTGTTTTACTTTTCAATTGCCAGATTTGAAAACCAAAATACTGTGATAGATAAAATTGAAACTTCTGCATTTCAGTACAATGTCACAACATGGGTGCACCTTGGTAACTCTACTTTTTTTGGTGCCTAATAATTTTGGCCTCATCTGTAAGATCGATGATTAATCTAAATTATTGCTCCTTAAATCGCGTTAGGGATTTAGACACACCGACTAATAACGCGAATGATCTTTCAAAAGATTTGAACTCTCAAAAGTGGATTTCGCATTCGTTACAAGGCGCACTGAAATGTTGATACCGTTTGGTAACCATATTTAAATCACCTATCGCATGTCTAAAATTTTAACACGCCATGCTCTTTCTCGCAAATGCCGCACCCAGAGGTTGATAGCAGCGTAAAGTGAAACTGAAATTCCACCCATCCGTCAAAATTCGCAGCTGTGTACTTGATCTCAAGGATCCGCTTTTATATCGTCATCGAGGTCACAAATGAGATGGCATCCAACTCTCCAAACTTCAATACCACGCCACCGTGTAGATCTTTAACACCCCAACCCATTTAACGTGCACCTGCTCCTTTGTATATGACAGTCTTTGAACTCGTAACCCTCCAGTTGCTAGTCCGTTACTCTTCAAACCGGGATATCGCGACCCACAGAGAAGTAAACGACAGAGGGTAGCTGCCATAGGAAGCAATGGACTTCGAAATGACATAGGAAATCGCTTAGATGCTAGCGCCCTCAGTGGGGTTCGCTTGACACTACTATGAAGTCGGAACAAGACTTTGTTTCTGTAACAACTAGAGTGCCTGTATAATTAGAGTGCCTATATAATAAGAGTGGCGACAATGGGACCAAATTTGACCCAATGAGCATGCGCGGCAGCCATTTTTCTACCAGAATCGTCTCAAAGAAGGATGATGGCCGAATTAATATATCATTTCAGGCAGAACAAAAAGCATATGATTGTTATAATATGGATACACATTCGGTATAAATGAATCACATAAACGCTCAATTACATGTGTAATTGATGAGATGGATTGCACAACGCGCTAACTTAGATTGTGAGAAACACCGTGTTGTTAAAAAAAAACTATTTATTTAAAAAGTCTTCAAATGTATACTGACAAAACACTACAATAATAATAAATAAACATTCTAGAACACGAAATGGAACATGAATAAGCTATATTTTCTTTTTAATTTAATGTACACACGTTTATCTAGAACACACAAAAAGTTCCCATGTTAAGTCTACGAAAGCTACGAAAAGACCGCCTCGGGCGGTAGAAAAGGTCTCTAAGCCAATCAGAAAGTGTTTCCCGTATGTCGCCACTCTTATTATATAGGCACTCTACGTATAATAATGGTAATGGTAATGGTAATTTTAGTTAACGTCGTACTAGAGCAACACAACGGGCTATTGACGACAGTCCGGAATCAGTCCCTTAAGGGAAGGATCGAGGACAACACCTCGTAATTTTGAACCACGGTCAGATGACGAAGCAACACCTGAGCTGGCACCCCACTCTCCAAACTTCCACGCCAACCCAACGTGAGGACTTTCGGCCACGACAGATTTAAGGTGCACCAGCCGCCTCTACACCATACGTTTACAAACATCCATGCCAGGACCCGAATTCGAACCAGGAACCTTCCGATCTAGAGGCTAACACCTTAACCACTATACCGGTTGGTCGGCTAAGTATAATAAGAGTGGCGACATACGGGAAACACTTTCTGATTGGCTTAGAGACCTTTTCTTCCACCCGAGGCGGTCTTTTCCTAGTTCCCGTAGACTTAACATGGGAACTTTTTGTGTGTTCCAGAAAAACGTGTAAATATTAAATTTTAAAGAAAATATAGCTTTTTCATGTTCCATTTCGCGTTTTAGAATGTTTATTTATTAATATTTTAGTGTTTTGTCAGTATAAATTTGAAGACTTTTTAAGTTAATAGCTTTTTATGAAAAACATGGTGTTTCCCGCAATCTAAGATAGCGCGTTGTGCCATCCATCTCATCAATTACGCATGTAATTGAGCGTTTATATGATTCATTTATACCGAATGTATCCATATTATAACAATGATATGCTTTTTGTTCTCATAGAAATGATATATTAATTCGCCTAGCAACCTTCTTTGAGACGACTCTGGTAGAAAAATGGCTGCCGCACATGCGCATTGGGCCAAATTTGGTCCCTTGTCGCCACTCTTATTATATAGGCACTCTAGTAACAACCACTCTAGTAACAACCAAACTAGGATTCCATATAACAATCGAACTAATTTTTTTTCTAATTAAAATGCCATTTGTGTTTCTGATTAAAAGCTAAATATTCTATCCTCTTTTGAATTCGCAACCCTCTTGTTGCTAGTCCGTTATTCTTCAAACCCGGATATCGCGGCCCACAGAGAAGTAAACGACAGAGGGTTACTGCCATAGGAAGCAATGGACTTCGAAATAACATGGGAAATCGCTCAGATGCTGGCGCCCTTAGTGAGGGTCACTTGGCATTGCTATGGCGTTGGATCTAGGCTTTGTTTCCATGACAACCAAACTAGGTTTCCACATAACAACCGAATTAGGCTGTTTTATTCTAATTGAAACGCCATTTGCATTTCTGATTAAAAGCTAAATATTATTTAAATACTTTTAGTATAAATGCTTTAAAATAGCATTTTTAGTGTCTTCTGAATTTAAAAAAAAAAACTTAATTTATGAATTATGAAATCTTACAAATATAATGAACTTGTTTCTGTAATTTCAATTTATTCTTTTATGGGGGTGCTTCTTTTTTTTTTAAATATTCCAAAACAAGTCCCTTTTCGATTTTTTATTTGGAAGATTATTGATGTAGTCTGAAACTTTGTCGGGAATAATGTTAACGGCGATTCGTCTGACCATATTACATTCTCCCATTGGTGTTGTGTCTAATTTTTATGTTCGCGACACCATATTCTTCGCTTCAAGGCATTGCATGGTGTAATCAATGGTTTTGAAATAGCCGCTCATACATGAATATTTAACATATGCTGTTCACGCCGGATAGTTTTTGATAAAACTGCTTCCTGTAGATGTGTGTTCATCTCAGATGTTATCTGGGTTGCTATTGTCTTGGGGTGTTTTTCTTTGCCACAATCCACTTCAAAACCCTTCTGTCTCTGTCATTCAACTTCGATTTTCGACCACTGTTGTTTTTTTTAGATGATGTTTTCCCCTGTTTCAAATATACTGATATTAAAGTCGACACTGTACTTCTCCTAACAACTAGAAGGGTGGCCGTTATCGTTACTGAGGCTACAGCAAGACGGGCCCCAACAATTATGCCTCCTTCGAAATCAGAGAGGTCAGCCATAACGCAATTTTAACACAGATATATATTTCGCATCTGACTTCTATCACTGCTAATAGCAGACTAATGTGTGTACTTTCTCATCCGCTAGGTGGCATCCTTCACCGACAGAAGGCAGGAGTATACGAGAGGTTTCTTTCGAGTTCTATTTTTTCACAAGTGTTCATATTATTTTGTCCAACCCCTGTAACTACCCGATATCAACCCTGTATGATAAGTAGGGCAACTTATTTGTTGCAGTAAAAATAGAAAAAATTGCATTTATCATTCCCTAAAGTTGTATTTATGGTAATAAAGTTGTATTTATTTTTGATACACTAAAATCTAAAATAAATTATTCGTAAAAAGGAAGAAAAAAATCAGAATTTACTGACAATTTTAGTGGCATACAAAAGTATTATCATAGGTAATTAAATACTGAAGAACATTGACATCGTAGAGAATGGCTGATTATTGGCCAGTTATCTCTTTAACGTTGAAAAACTGCACTCAACAGAGACTGATGCTGCCTGCATTGTTGCAATAGCAAATAATCACTTGGAGGAATATCGTCTCGGGAAAATGTAGCAATAACCGTCAGAGGTCGTTATTTTTTTCCAATCGTTTTTTCAGATACGCCTTAAGGAACTTCCATAAAGTCCTTCGATCTGATATCTTCATTTGCATTCTCGATGTTGTATGCTTTCGATTCCGATTTTTCTACGAGACGAATCAAACGTTCGTAGCTGCTTTTGATTTTCAGCAAACGTTTTGGCAGCTCTGGGTGAACGACGTTTTGCTTTCCAATCATCTGCATTGTTTTATGTACAAATACGAGCATATTCGGAAATATTACCCTGCAAAATAGTTATTAAATAGTTGCTTATTTAATTTTGAGCTAAATTTGAAGATATAAATAGTTGCTTATTTAATTTTGAACTCAATTTTAAAAAGTTGTAGGTGGTTGCATTTATGTCAGTTACAAATTACAATACACTCCATGCAGGAGGGATTTTGACTATAGCACTTTACATGCAGCGCAGAACGTGTGAAAAAAAGTTGCATTTGTTGCAAAATGTTGCCGTAATTATAAGACATCTACCTTCCATTCGCAGCAAAACCATTTCAATTTTCTAGTAATTTTATTACATACAGCAAATACATAATTCTTCACATATCATAAAGACAACAATGCAAGACACATAACTACAGATATGTGAACCTTTTCGATGCAGATCATGATTGGCTGAGAAATTTCCTTATTGTTAAGACTGAGGAAGCACCTAAGCAATAATTTCTTGCCAACGGCTGCCTAGCCAATCACGATCTGCACCATAATGTTGCGTTAGCATTTGATCGGCAGCAGAATATGAATTGATTTGAGCTGTTTTTGCCAACTGTGCTGCACAAATAAGTGGAAGATTTTGTTAAGCCAGCCTTTTATTTAATAACGATTCAATGAGATCGAATTTTCGGTATGCAGCTAATTTATCCTCTAATGTAAGTTTTAAAAATTATTTTTAACAATTTGTCTTTGCTCTTGCCATTTGTGTCACGTGTCGTATCATTCTGCTTTAAAATGACATTTCTAAATGTTCTTTTTCTGCGCAATAAATATTGATGCTGTAGTTGAATAATTATTCCCTCTTTTGCTTTTGGAGGGCAGGGCCTGATCTGTGAGGATGATGAAAATATTTGTACTGCAGGGCCTAGTCTGATAGGGCTGACGAAAGTTTTTGGAGTGCCATATCAGGACTACGAGCCTATTCAATCGGAAAATGTAGTTGAATGTAGTGAAAATGAAATGTTTCGCACTGGAGCAACGCAACGTGATTTTGGCGTCATTCCGGGATCAATCCCTAAGGAAAGATCCGAGGTATGTAGGAATTTAATTAACGTTGCACTGGAGCAACCCATTGGACTATTGGCTAAAAAGGTCCGGGACAAAACTCGAGGAGGAAAGATCAGAGGACAACACCATGTAATTTTGAACCACGGTCAGATGATGAATTAACATTTGAGCGAGCACCACACTCTCCAAACTTTCGCACTATATCAACCTGAAAACATTTGAGACCACGACAGATTTAACGTGCACTAGCTCCACGTACACAATGGTCTTAGGTTAGATAGAGTTATGAACTTCCGACCATACAGTTGCTAATCCGCTACTCTTCCAATTGGGATACCGCGGCCCAGCGAGACGGTTAAATTATTCCTGTGGATCAACTTTTTCTTCTTCTGGTCATTCCCTGAGTTGCTCCCCGCCTAAAGAAATGTTACAACAATTATTATTTAAAAAAAAAAAATAATAATAATAATTCATTGAAAAGATTAAAAAAAAAAAAAAAACGACCATATAACCGATAAACAGGAAAATAAAATGACTATATAAGCGGTGCTGTTTAACTCATGTTCCCTATTAAGTGAGACGGGACTTAATTTATATTTTATTTCTGTGGTAGGTCCTGTTAGTGGGTAGGTGTCAACCAACCGCTCTGGAGGTTAAGGTGTTAGCCCTTCTTGATCGGAAGGTTCCTGGTTCTAATCCGGGTCAGTGAATGGATGTTTGTAAGCGTATGGTGTAGAGGCGGCTGGTGCACTTTAAATATGTCGTGACCGAAAGTCTTCACGTTATGTTGGTGTGGAAGTTTGGAGAGTGGGGTGCCAGCTCAGGTGTTACCTCTTCATCTAACCGTGGTTCAAAATTACGAGGTGTTGCCCTCTGATCTGTCACTTTGGGGATTGATCCCAGACCGCTGTCAAAAGCCCTTTGCGTTGCTATAGCATGAAGCTAATTAAAAATTACCCTTAATTAGAAAACTCTTTCAAAACCACGTTACATGATAGTTTCTTGAAGTAGCGGGGCTATAGCAGATTTTTGCTTTCTATGAGAGACATTTTTTGTGTAATTTAATTGGACTTAAACGATACTTATCGGGAAAAACCATAAAAAAAGTTTGTCGCCCATTTTGGCGATGTTTAGCGTTTAATTTAATTAGCGTTGATCAATTGGTCAATGCTATGACACATCAATTCGATAGACAGGTAGTTGAATTTATATCACAACTGAAACAACACAACGGGAAACTGAAATATGAATTTGGAATTCAGTTTTCAAACTCTACTGACGACGTGCTGAAAACGTATTAAAAAGCAAGGCACTTGACGTAACTTCCGGTAGGTTTTTAATTAACGTCAAACTGGAGCAAACACATAGACTATTGGCGACGGTTCGTGATCAATCCGGAAAGGACAGATTCGAGGATCTGCGCAATTTTGAATCAAGTCAGGTGACGAGGTGAACACCTGAGCTGACATCCCATTGTCCAAACTTTCATATACTAAGATACAACGTTCGGATTACTTAGAGGAAGCACAGCCCGCTACTAAGCCACTACCGCCACCTATAGCTTGACGGAAAAGGTGTTACGCTGACTACGCTCCGCCCAACACAAACTAAAGCTATTGTGTGTGAGTCAAATCTAGTTTAGAGGCTATGATAAGAGGCAAGACAAACTAAACTACACTTCCCTTACATCACTTCCGATTCCGATCTTGAAAGTAATGTTGAAAAATCTCGCTAAAGGGAACATAAATACAATACGCAACGATTACCGACCTGAGGTGAAATGACCCTATAATGAACAAACTCAAGCATCATAAGTTCGAAAGACCCTGCTCCAATGTTCATTGACTTCTGTTTAAAGCAGTTTCCAACCTTTAGCATATTCCTACAGTACAATTGGTTTGCAGGTGAGTTTTTATAATTTATTGATATATTCAAAAGTGTTTTTTAATTACACACGAGTTCGATTTTTTTCAACTAAATGTTTTGTCTTTTTTGCTTTTCTCAATTTATGTTCCCAAGTTGAGGATGTTTTTTTAACAAAACAATAGACTGTAGGGTTCGAAAAATGTTTTGCAAATTTTAATGTTCATTGAATTTATGTCCTTTGTGATTCATTACAAACATTTAATGTGGTTATAATCGAACAATATGTCCCATTTCAAATTACGTTTGAGAGATTTGGAGTCGGGAAATTTTTGATAGAAAGTTAATTACCACGGGACAATGACTTCCAGGATATTTTTGCTTAATACAATCGACAATGAAATTGGTTTGTTGTTTTCTTGGTAGGCATTGGGGGAAAGATTTTCGGGTTATATGCTTGACAGTCATATATATGTATATATAAGGTAATAACTGATGACACTTGTATTAAAGAGGAAAACATTTTCATATAACCCATTCACCACAAATTGAAGGAGCTCATATTCATACACCCGTTTTTGTATAATGTAAATAAAAAGTTTTTGTTTTTGTTGATATGAGTGACAAGTGGAAAGGATGTAAATAATTTTTCAAAAGTTTAAGATTTGTAATAATTTATTTTGTTTAACTTTTCTGCTCAAATTGGAAAAAACGATGAATTACAGATTAATCTTTGGTTTGAAATATGAAAATTTCGTGACTTTTGTTTGTTGACCGATTCTAGTTGATGTTGACCATGAACAAAAATATAATTTCAATTCCAACTCGGAAGACAAACGAACATTTATGAAAAGCATTGTATTGTATGTTAACAAGAGTTAATTTGAAGATGCTTGATATTAATTGCTAGAAGATTTCATTTTGTATAAATAGGTAGTGACATCAAGATTGTAGTGACAGATGTAAGAGTTATGTGGTTAATAATTATGATTTACATGAGCTCTTAGAAAAGTTTTGTCGTCTGACATTGCTCTGTATTGGTGCATTTTAATTAAAAATCGTGAGTTTTTTAAAAGTGCAACTAATTTTGTTTTATTAAGTAATATTTGTTTAGTCGTGAAGTATCTAAAAAACTATATAATTTAGGCTTCATGATTTATTTTATAACAAACAATGGTAGTGACAATGTTTCACATTTCTTAAAATGTGAGTTTGTTCATTAGATGTGGTAAATTAAGGAATAATTAGCAAAAAATTAAAGCGATAAGTTAAACAATGCAGAAGATAGGTTTTTCATTTGTTCGTCTATCTTTTGATTTTACTCAAAACCTTTCTTTTATGGAAGCCAAGAAAATCGTAAACGATAGAAACCCAAAAGCAGGCATTTCTTACTCGACAGCATAAAAAAAGTTTCAAAATTCTTTGGCTACACAGACAGACCCTCTAACTTTTGGTCAACTCATTGCTATACAACCTAAACCATTAACCAAACATCTAATCAATCACCTACTGGAAAAACAATAGACAATACTAAATGAATGAATAATTCAATCCCTTCTACTAGTTCCAAAATACCCAAGGAGGATAATCTACCAAAATTTTTAAGAGGAATGAAAGATTCCAAAAAGACGGAATCATCGAAACGAAAATATAAAGATTCTCAGCCAAGAAATTATTTAAGGAGGCAAGAAAGATCTTGGAAAAATTTTAGATAACTTTCGAGGCAAAAAATTACTGGATCAAAATTTTTTTTGGTCTGGCACAGCTTGTACAATATTGGACCTTGCACTATAAAACTCAAACAAACAAACCAACCAACCTTTCTTTTCAATTTATGTTTTTGATCATAACTTAGCTATCATTTTGCTTTATCTTTTAATTTATAAACTAGAAGTTATTTAAAGAACAAAATGTTAAATTTATTTTCTGAAAACCTCTAAAGCTTTCATCCTAAAATGTTAAGTTATATACATAAATTTTCATGTCATTAATTAATAATTACTCTTAGTTTTAGAACTTAAACCCTTTCTGTTAGTATTCTTGAGTTTGGTGATGAGACATCTAATCCTATTTTACCCTCCTTAGTTCCAATTTTTCTTCAGTCCTAGTCTCAAGTTATGTTTTTAGCCTCTATAAGTCGTTTTTTCATGGGTTTTTAAACATTTAAACTTGCACCTTTGTCTTCAGTTAACACATTTAAAATATATTTTTCATTGTTGGTTAGAGGTAGTTTTTACTTTTATATCTATTTGTATTGATTCAAATTGTCTTTTTTTTTTGGCTCGGCTTGTCCATTTTTGGACCTTGTACCATAAAACCCATCCCAACCAACCTGTTTTTCCCTACTTTTACACACAAATGCATTGCCTCAAAACATAAAAATTTTAATCTCTTAAATAATTTAGACACTTGATGTCTAATTATTTTCAAACATAACTTCATTTTACAAAAGGAACATCAGAGTACTTACCGAGTGTAATGATATTAATTTGTTTTTTAAATATAAGTTTTTATACGTATATGAACCTCAAATCTTCAAAACTTATTGTATCCTGAATATGTTTTTATAAGTATATGTAATTTTTTAAGCAACTGAATAGTTATAGAAGTATGTTTAACTTATTGTAAGAGCATTGTTGCTATTTTTTATCATAGAAACCTATACCATAGTGCTTGAACTTTTGAACAAATTTATTTTAACTGGATAACAATTAATGAATGTACTCATGATCTGAATGTTTACATTAAATGTTATTGAATAAATTCATGCTTGTTTTGTTGAGTTTATCAAACACCTTAAATCACGTTATACATACATACCATACATACATTTTAGGCACAACCCGTTTATAGGTTACTGAGATCTTGATCTATACAATGCATAGAGAAGAGGAGTTATAGAAGAAACATGAATGAGACCACAGCAAATTTGATTATTTCTGAGATAATGCGAGAACTTAAAAGTTCATCTTAGTATTGTTGTAGGAAATTTCAATTTTATTAACAAGAAATAGCTGAGTGACATCTCTTAATTAAAAGTGTTTAAGGGAAGTATGGTAACATTTTAATTTTTACGAGACAAAATTTTCCTTTAAAAATGTTAATACCTTATTTTCTAAAAGCATTAAAGCACTCCAACGAGTGTGTATACTAGTTACAATTAGAATACATTAGAAGATAAGTATAACAAATTTATGTCTCATTATCTAACTTCAAAAGTAAATCACATTCAAATGATATCCAAGACAATTTTTTCAAATATGTGTTAACTTTTGGAAAATTTAATTTTGCATGTTGATTGAAAACATATTAGCAATTCAACAGTGGGTGGTATTTTATTTAACATTTAATTTCAAAGGATGAACTGTAAAGTTCATTAGTATGCATTGTTTAAGTATCTCATTATGAAGCTGTAAACTAGCTTTTTATTGAAATATTTGTTAATGATTTGTTGCGTTGAACGAACTCAGTACAGATGCTGGCTGCTCTATTCCACAGCTTCAAATGAAGTATCTGATGGCAGTGGAAGTCTAACGTCAAGTGATGAAGATTCCATTTGCTTCAGGATACATGTCTGAAATTGAAGTTCTTCACTGAAATATCTTAACCATGATGCGACTGAGACTAAGGTATTTGTTTTTGCTTCTAAGTGTTGCAATCCTTGCTGTCTACTTCATTGTTTTCCTGCCACCTCAAAAACCTGCAAATAAAGCTCTTCGTTTAAAAGTAACTCATGAAGATAAAAGTTTAGCTGTAACGTCTGACAGTGTCGTCCTTTTACAAATTGAATGGCAGTATTTTGATGAAAGGAGCTATATTAGCAAAACAATAATAGGTCCTGGAGATAATCCTTATTCTCGTAATAAATTTAACCAAGGAGCTAGTGATAAGATTCCTAGCAACAGGGATATTCCAGATACAAGGCATGATGAATGCTCTAAGATCTGGAGAAGAGATCTCCCGTCAACAAGTGTTATAATCACTTTTCATAATGAAGCTCGTTCAGCTCTTTTGCGCACGATTGTAAGTGTACTGAATAGAAGTCCTGAACATTTGATTAAGGAAATTATATTAGTTGATGACTTCAGTGATGATCCCAGTGATGCCTCTGAGTTAGCAAGCATACAAAAAGTTGTTGTACTCCGTAACAATAAACGAGAAGGTTTAGTTAGATCCAGAGTAAGAGGGGCAGATGCAGCAAAAGGACAGATATTAACATTTTTAGACAGTCATTGTGAATGTAATATTAATTGGCTAGAGCCATTACTTGAAAGAATAGCTGAAGATCCAACTCGAGTTGTGTGTCCTGTGATTGATGTCATTAATATGGATGACTTTAAATACTATGGTGCTTCTGCAGATTTAAGAGGTGGCTTTGAATGGAATTTAGTTTTCAAGTGGGAGTTTCTTTCCATCCAAGAACGACAACAGCGTGCGACTGATCCAACACGAGCAATAAAAACACCTATGATTGCTGGTGGTCTCTTTTCAATTGATCGTCAATATTTTCAGAAGATGGGAAAGTATGATGAAACAATGGACATTTGGGGTGGTGAAAATCTTGAAATATCATTTAGAATTTGGCAGTGTGGAGGAAGTTTAGAAATAATACCATGCAGCAGAGTAGGTCATGTCTTTCGGAAACAACACCCATATTCATTTCCTGGAGGAAGTGGCAATGTTTTTGCGAGAAACACTAAACGAGCGGCAGAAGTTTGGATGGATGAATACAAGAACTATTATTATGCTGCTGTGCCTGTTGCCAAAAATGTGCCAATTGGTAATATTCAGGAACGTCTTCTAATTAGGAAGAGATTGAACTGCAAGCCTTTTAAGTGGTTTTTAGAAAATGTGTATCCCGAACTCAAAGTTCCTAATAAAGACAATTCACCTCATGGCTCAATCAATCAAGGTTTATTGTGTATTGATACACTTGGTCACCTTGTTGGTGAGAATATTGGTCTTTATACATGCCATGGAGGTGGAGGCAATCAAGAATGGTCCTTCACCAAAGAACACCAGATTCAGCATGATAACATGTGTTTAACTCTTAATAAACCAAAATCGGGCTTACCTGTAACTCTAAGAACTTGTAAAGCAGATGATAATCAGAAATGGTTATTACTTAGTAATAAGCATACTATAAGGCACTTGATGGGAAACTTATGTTTGGATAGTCGAAACTATAAAACAAAGGGGCTTATTGTATATAACTGTGAAAAAGTGCATAGTCAACATTGGGTTTTCTCAGATTTAGTTGAAACATGATTCAACATCTTTTCTATTCTGTATAAAAAAATTTGAGATTATACAGTTGGGTTGTCCAAACTTCTAATGTGATAAATATGTGCCACTTTTTAAAATAAACACCTATGACATTAATACTTCAAAAGGAAAATTCTTTATGCTCACTTGTCGAATTATAAAGTGATCACAAAAGCTTCTTACACATTTTATTTTTGTATGCTAGTCACTATAAAGTTAAAAAAACTAGGCAGCTGGTAATTGCATATTAATGTATCTACTATTTTTATTTCAATTGGGTGCTCTGCTTAAGTTTCTACATTTGTATAAGCAACTATATTTAGTTCATGTATACCTTTATCCAAAATGGTAAATTGAGTATCAATTAAGTATGTGCTGAGGAATTGGTTAATTATGTTTTCAATTTTAAGTAACGAATAGCAAGTTGAATGCTGAATTACAAATAATTCAATTTTAGTTTTGTGTATTAAGTTAATTAAATTCTAGGTATAACAGGAGTGAAATTATGAGTGTTAAAGATATTTCTACTTATTTGCAATGTTGTGCAATAATTTTTGTTAATCAAAATATGTTTTAAAGCAAGCAATACGAGGTTACTATTTCCTTTTTCTTTTGAGGTTAAATATTTTTGTAAGATAATTATTTTACAATAATATTTTGTGGAAATCAAAGTAATGTGGAAGAAATGATAATATGCATGAAAAGTTATTTTTTATTGTTTTGGTTCTTGAATTAAAATTTTTTGCATCGCATAGAAAAGCTGAATGTTTCAGTACCTTCGCTGAATATTTCAGTTCTTTGCTGAATTCAAATGTTACTTTGTTTTTCCCTAAGATTTTTTATGTCACAGATTAAATTAAAAAAATGGTACATTTTATAACTTATTTAAAAACAAGAATTTTAAGGTGGTTCAAAATTACGAAGTGTTGTCCTCGATCTTTCCCTTAAGGGACTGATCCCGGACCGTCGTCAATAGCCCGTTGCGTTACTCTACTACGACGTTAACTAAAATTACCAATTATCAAGAATTTTAAGTAACATGGACTTCATCTGCATCTTTGAAAGCTTAAAAATTTTCCTTAAAGTATCTTGCGTTTTTAAATGTATTCAAACTTTTTAAAATTTTAATTTGGTTTATTGGATTTTCAAATTTTTTTTGTTCGTTTTTTAGAAGCTTTAATTATAAATTCTCGTAATGAGAAACTAACCATATAGCAATTGGCAAATTTTAGTGTATCATTTAATTTTTTTTGTTACTCCTTTTGTCTCATTAAACCTAAAAAAATTGTGTAGAAAGATTTTTTTGCTTGTTTACGATTGGAATTGCAAAGCACATGGGCTGAGAATCCTTTACTCATTCTGAAAGATGCTTTATTCAGGTCAAACCTTGGATATTTGACTTCCACAACACTTCTTATTTAGGTCATTGACTTTACAGTCGAAATACAATTTATATTTTTTAATCTATAGAATTTTACTTGAAATTTCTGTTTATTTTACACAACTTTAAGTTGCACAGAAATTTAATCAATAGACAAAGATCTCATAACTTCAGAATATGCACAGTGAATATCAGCTCATTTCAGACCAATATATTTTTAATGATGTTGCATAATTTGCATGTATGAACTAAATTTTTGAAGGATAAAGTTAAATACCAAACTAATAAAAAAAATCTATTAGATCTTTTAATATATTTATCAATAGCAGTTAGCAGTAAAACTGGGCTACAATGAAACTGATTGCATATTTGAATTCTGCACAAAAAAATCATTTTTAAAACGCTAATCGTTCCATGTGCCAAAAATCATGTTAACTAGTGTTTTTTGCCACTTTATCGTAATTCAAGGTCTTTAAAAATCAACGTATTTCACTATGGTACAATTTTGGTAAATACAATTAATATATTGGCAAATACTGGTACTTATATTAAATGCTGGATTTTAATCATTAAATATATTTGTCCCATGTACAATACTTCCAAGAATTTTGTGATAATTCTTGTTTTTATAAATTTTGTTAAAAAAGAATATCTTAATCATTAGAGTGTATGTACCACATGGAACCTCCACTATGAAAAGGCTATTGAAAACAATATTTGTTAATTGAAGTGGTCTTGCAAAAATATGTTGATATATTTATTGTATTTTATGTTTAATATTGGATGCATTAGGTTTTGTTTTATACTGAATTTCTTTGGTGTAGAGAATTCAATGTATGTTATAATTTTAATTATGATTTTTTAGCTTAGTCCAACTTGTTAAGGTATCTACAATTAGAGACTAATGTAGTTACCTCCTCTGAAGTTATCCTATATACCTTTTAAAATTGCAAGTTGTCCTGCATTTTAAATTTTCAATATTTCTTCCTTTCCCCCTTATTTTCAATCTTTTTTCATACCTGCCAACAATGGAACATGTTGGGTTTCTATGGTTGCAGATAACTGACAACTGGACATATAAATATCATCTTGGCTAAAATTATGAAGAAGCAATTTTTAAACTTCTGATGTAAAAAATTGTTGATTCCGTGTAGCAAAAAGCTATTGTTTGAGTTTTCTATTTATTCATTAACTGCCTTGAAAATATGAAGACTAGGTTTAATTGTAGTGGGTTTTGTTATTGCGAGTCCGAGTAATTACACTTTCAAATCGGTCAGAAGCCACAGCAGATTGGAGAAGTTTTTCTTAAGGTTTTTTTAGTTTATGTACACAAAAAAATTTACCTGGATAAAAATAAATGGTAATTCATTTTTTCAGTAAGTTATTTTAGTGATTTTTTTCTTGTAGCAGAGCAACCTCCTGTTTTAGGTATTCAAAGGTTATTTGTTGCACTGTTGTATAAAGAAAGTTATATCTTTTTTGCATTTGGATGTTGCTGTACTGGTAGCATTATACAGTAGTTAATTTTAATGATGAAAGTTCAAAGGTTTAATTATTGTATTCGCGTGTAAAAGTTCCCCTTCGTACTTTCCCCCAGAATTTAGAGCTGATATTGATAAATACTATAACAGATAACTGATTTGAGTAGTTGATTGTGCAAGACTGAGAGCTGTATTAGTAATGTCACAGGTGCACTTAAAGTGAGGTTATGTAATGCATGATTGCAACTGATTGACTGTCCTGTGTTGGCCTCTAGATAGAGCTGAGCAAGCGTTGCCTGTCATGTGAATGCAGAGGTTTAGCAGCAACGAAATGTGATGATGTAATAATAGTAAAAAAAGTCACATGGTTTTGGAGAGTTGTTGGAAGTGGTTTGTGTTGCACTAGTAATATTAAATATTTATTGTGGTTTATCCATTAAAGTTTGAGTGTCATCTAGTGGTCTAAATGTCATCTGGGACTATATTTAACATGCCTACTGGAAACAATATAGCAGAGTTATAAGCCTGACTATATAAACTTCAGTCTGAAAAAGTACTTCAGAATTGAGATACATTACTGTGCTATATTGAAAGTTAATTCGATGATTCAGTGTCCTATTTTCTTTCACGCATTGTGACGCCAGTTAATATGTTGTAATTGCAGTGAATCAGGTTTCAAGTTGTTTTTTAATATTCCTTAGAAGGTCAAAGGTTACTTCACATGATTGGAATATAGTTTCATGATTTGTGTCATGGTTGTAGGGGCTAAATGTTGGCAGGTATGAAAGTTCAAAATTTTCATTGTCTTGTATATTTAAAAAAATCCTATATTTTTTCATTTTGTGACTTCTAATTTTCAATAACTTACCTGTTAACTTATTTTTCAAAACAGGAGTTCAATCTACTTATTAGATTTTTATTGCTCACTGTTTTTTCAGTCAATTTGGATAAAATCAAAATTCTATACCAGTTAACCCTTTGATTGCTGCTTTTGCCTGCCATTAATGTTTTCTTTTAATATGCACCTGACTATGCCACTTCTGTTGACAAAACAGATTGGGATTTTATATGGCCTTTAATAAATCAGATCAGCTATCATCAATTCGGAAAAGCAACTAAGCTCTGTTGCCAAACATGTAAGCAGTTGACAGCAAGACAGCTTTTGCAATCCTTTTAGCGCAAATGTCAATCAATCATTTACCGAGTTGAGCCTGCAAATATTGTTTTTCTGCTTAAAACAGAATTAGTGATTTTTAAGAGATTAAAAAAGTTTTTTCTTTAAATTAATCTGGATTTTATATATGGAGTCATTAAAAATGTTTCTTTTTAAATTTCTCAAAGGAGAATATATTTGCAATGAAAAATTTTTCCCAAATTTTGAAATAAATACGGTTTACAAGCTCTTATATCATATTTTCCGATTTTGCACATCAGGCTTATTTTGGGGATTTTATGGCAATTTTAAAGTACTAAAATTACAAATTCGCTCATAGTGAAGATGTCTAATAAAAGCCGAACCAACACAGTATATAATTTAGCAGATAAACACTACCTGCCAAATTAACACATCTCAATTTGTTCTGATGGAAATTTGACTGTAAAGTTTTGGTTTGCTTACAGGTGACAAAAGGTTTTATCTAGCCTCTTGAACAATTTGAGTTGCAAATTAAATCAGCTTAAGAAGTACTTAAAAATGACAAGCTGAAACTATGCTTATGAAATCTGCTTCCCATCGGAATATATAAAAAATTCAACCTTCCTTGAGTGCAAAAAGCCAAGGACAAAAAACTGGAACCCAATGCTGTTACTGTGCGCTCTTTTTAATACATAATTGTTAAAATATTTAATTTATTTAGGTATTTATAAAATTGATTTGCTTGTGATTTTTGTAACAGTGTTTATACAGCTATTTTTATGTTGTATGTTTTTGTTTTCTATGAGTAATTGTGAATAAAAGTACAGAATTTTCTTTTGAAATTTATAGTACTATTTAATGTATTCAAAATAAAGGTTTTTTTTTGCATTGGTGACTAGTAATTGTTAATATTTTGTTTTCTCATCTGATCTGAAATACCAGTGAAAGAAATCTGAATTTGATTTGAACAATACTTGTTTGTTCCTCGAGTGTTTAGTTTTTAATTCAGTCATTGTTTGGTGGTTTAGGACTTGAATTAATTCACTGAATGAGAAAAATTAGTATTTCAACATTTCTATCTTGTGTATATTTTCTTTTGTTAATTTGCTAAAAATTAGTTTTCAAAAGTAACGATTTATTTTGTAGCATTTGCTATATCACATACAGTTTTGCTTTGTTATTTTTTAAAACATTAGCACTGTTTGAATTTGCTTGACTCAATGCTCATGAAATTTGTGTTATAAAAGGTTCTTATTATATTTGATTTTTATGTAAAATTTGCTTGTCTTATCCCTTGGAATCTTTAGATTGTATAAAGTTGTTTAATTGTATGATATATATGTCTATAAATTCAGACTGCCAGTTTTAAAAACTTAGGATCAATGAATATAAGTATTTTTAGAGCTTGAAATTTAAAGTGTTTATGAAATTATTATTAATACATAAGCACTGTTAAAAGGTATCAAATCTTTCAATTGACAACTTGAAGTTCCAAGAAAACAAGTTTTTGTACAACTTTGGACGGGCTGTTGAAAAACGCTCTATTTTCCAGACATAACATCCCACTTGTTATAAAATTCATAAGATTTTAAAACATGTAACAATTTTATTTAATAAAGTAAAGCAATGCATTTACAATGACTCAACTGTTACTTAGTTTATTCTTTGTACCTGCTATTTAGTATTAACTTGTAGAAATTGGTTGTATGTTTGATTCCCATCTAGTATCTTTCAAAATTCTGAAACAACTTGGAAAATTGTTCAAGAAATTGGGTTAAATTTCAAAATTGATTGCAGCGACCACAAACCTTGTAACTAGGTAATAAAAATGCATGCACAATTTCAATTATTTTTTGTTGCAAGTGGGTTAGTATATTACACAATGGATCAGAATAATTGCATTTTTTAATCGGACTGCTACTTCAAAAACTTATTTTTGAAGTAATCTGAAAGCGTTTACGTTTGGTTACACATTTTGAAATGTTTTGCAAAATAATTTTTTTTTTATCAATAGATGGGGAAGTAACAACATCTACTTAACATCGTACGTTTTAACAGATTCAGTAAATATATGAAGAAATATTTTTTATTCACTCACTAAGAAATTTATTCTACTTTTTAAATAGCATGTGATCCATGTTCTTTTGGGACATAGAAATCATTCTGTCAATTTAAACAACCTTTAATCAGGGTTAGAAAGTAAAAGCAGAAAGCCAGTGTAAATAGCACCTAACATTTTTTTCAGTTGCCGAAATGCTCTATTTGGGGGCAGTTTTAAACATTTGTGTTTACATGGATGTAAGGATGGGAAATACTGTTGTTTTCGACAGTTCTTTGCTGTTCCGCCCTATTTAAAAGAACTTCTTTAACCTGTTCTTGTGTTCACTCTGTCTCAAAATATGTCTACTGGAAATGAGCAAGCTGTGTTCCACTTCCAAGACATCTTTGTTACTATTTGTAGACATGCATAAAGTATATTAAAAAAGTACAAATGACTTCTGCTAGCTTTTGATTGGTGAGTTTTTCTCTTGTTTATACAGGTAGAAAACGAAAGATAAAAATAATTTGGAGTCCCTAATTGTTAATCGATTGAATGATTTTTTTGTGGCGCAAGGGGAAAGTCCGTCCAAAATGCTCCAAACTATCAGTTATTAAATAAAGAAAAATCAGAATATATCCGGAACTTTTAAAAAGAAGTGGAAGATAATAATCTCCCGAATCGGAACCATCTCAAGCACTGTTTCCCAAAGATATGAGGTGCTTAGGACAAAACGAATTCGCAAACTTAGATTTAATGTAATTACTAGCTCTGTGAGACCTGTTCCAGAAGCGGTCGGCGAGATCAGCTTCACGAACAGTTAATCGAGAACAGCATTGGGAACGGAGTACAGGTTAGGAACAGTATGAGAGCAGGAATCAATGACCGAACAGGAAGTAGTCTCGGAGCTGTTTATGAACAGAGAACGAGGAATAAATCAACAGGAAACAAAGTTAGTCAAGAACTGTAGAATGAACACTGTTTTGGATTTAGCTAAAAATTTTCGAATTTTCTAAATTATGCTAACTTTGTAAATTTAAGAGAAACTTCTTCTTTGCTAAATTCCCATTTTATCTAGTATCAAAGTAGAAAAAAAATTGTCTGTTTCTTTTTTCAAAACCTAACGATCGTTAATTTCAAACTCTGGATACTTTCATAATATGAAAAGAGGATGTCTTGTAATTTGCCATGCCTGATTAGTGCCTCTTAGATCTATAAGTAAAAGTAAGCTTAACAGCATGTGTAATAGGAAGGGAATAATGGACATATAAATGTTATGTCAATGTTAACTTTTAAATGTAGCTGTTCCAAATCTCAAAGTCGGTATTCTAATTCACACCTTTGATCATCGACGGTTGCATTAGTGACTTTTATGTTTAGTTGTCAACTTTATGGTGGTTTTGTATACATTCTGTATTTCTGTTTTGTATACATTCTGAATAAATCCTATTCTCAGGTGAACTGATTATTCAATACATTTAAGTAATGTATGAATTGTCTAGTTCATGTATTTTTTGCGTTCTTAGTGCTTAGTGTACTATGAATGTTTCAAAATCTTTTTATGAAAAATGTTTTTACTCTCGATAATACGTTTTACATTTAAATTGCGGATGTACTGGTACACCAAACAGTTTAACATTTCAGCTCAATGTACGTTTTCATGGTGCATACCTAAGAATCTTGTCTTTATATTTCCCCCTTGCATCTGTTTAATTTTTCTATGGGATGGAAATTTGGCACTAGCTTTATTCTAACTGCATTATTAACATCAAATTGAACCCTCATGAGTTCACGACGTTGGATTAGACGTAACCCTTAAAATAAAATATTTATGTTAAAATTCTTTGGGCTGTGTTTGTGAGCGATGTGCCGGGTGTACGATGGCTCAAAGGGACTGCAAAGCACAATTTAGAAGTAATGTCGTAGAATAAGAAACTTGGTAGATGATACCCGTGTTTCTATGATCTCCAGTTTCATTGAAATAAACACAATTTTATCAAGAGTAAAGTTGAAGCATTAAATGTTTACGAGAATTGGCTTTTTGTGAGATTAGCACGTGAGCGACCAATACTTCAGCAACGGTCCTGTTCGTGGGAGCAATTATTAAACTTGACGGATTATTTTGGACACACACAAATTTGAATAAGGCGCCACCTAAAATTTAAATATTTTTGTTGTGTTTGTGAGGATGAATTATTGAGATCGATTCTTTCTTAGTGAGGGCACAATAAAATACACAAATTCTATCCGTTTTTATTTCTTGAAATCAGTACTAGGACTAATTCACAGCCATTTAACTATTTGTGTTAAAAGTATATGATAATAATACATACTTTCAAACTGTTTGGGGCATACAACTTCCCAGTGTGGGACAATCGCTGATTTGAGTCAAGAAAATGTCTCGTTCATTATTTATTAATCAAAAAACTTTTTCTACTTAAACTATCTTCTCTATACGAAAACTCGATATCAAACCGTCACTTTGTGGCACCTCTATTCACTGATGCCCATATGTGACGTCTTAATTGGCTCTTATATAAGCCTTATTACAAAGACTTTTTGGGCTTTTTATTTGCATTTTAACCCTAACTACGTGGTGCTGAACATAATCCGTGTAGTTCCGAAAAGTTGGTAAAATTTCGTCACGTTTTGACATGGTCAAAATGACTGTTAACGGTTATTTTTGCGATGATTGTTATTAATTAACAATTCAGTTTTAAGAGTGATTTATAGTTTTCACTACCGCTTTTACATAATGGATAACTGTTATTTTTGATAGCAGCTACTAATTTTCAATAGCATCACATTTCAAGTTGTGTTCCGCCTTAGTTCCACCGGAAATCCAGCGATCGATGCAGAGAAAGCAGCTTAAATAGGAGAAAATCTCTGATTCGAATGCGAATTGAATTAGATTCGGAAACTGGTTTGATATCTCAATCATAAATTCTGCTGATGTTCTGTCTGGCAAAATCATTTTGAGCCCCATCTTTATCTGCTTATATTGTACTTGGGACGTCTCAAAAATATCTGCTTTTTTGTACTTGGAATGTCTTGCGTATCGTCGCCGATGTGTTTATAAATTTTTGTAAACCTGCAACTGATTTCGTATTCACGTCCAATGTAATAAATATAGCCTGTTCTAGTGCGGCGTAAATCTAACTACCAACCAATGAAAAACACATTGTTGAAACATTCAGCTATTGGGCATTGAAACTGACTCGTGTAGCAAACTATTTCCAAATAAAACCATTCACCACTAACGAAAAACAAACTGTTTTGTTTTAATTACTTTAGTTCGAAATTTCCACAGGTTGAATCAATGTAGATTGCATTCTGGTCGGTTGTTTCGGGGTTTTTATGGCCCAAGATACGCCAAACACAATGACAGGGGAAGAAAACGCAGAAGGGTTGTCGATGGCAAAAATGAAAGGGATCAAAGGTCACTCGGGGTTGTGATGCTCATATGCATATAAAGACTGGTCTAATTAGACTCCATGCAGTAAAAATGACGGTAAAGCAACAAAACCTAAACCTAGTTTAGCCCGGTGGAAGCCAAAACCACGACACCCAGCTTCTCGTGATTTGAAGCCCTATAAAAATAGTAAGCAGTTTTTTTGCAAGCATTTATTATTTCGGGAACATACTAACATGCACACGCGTGCTCCTTTTCGGTGCAGAGAACTTATCGGTACACATGTGTATTTCGATCCATTTAGTGTCGCCGGACTGATGTTGGTCCTATGTGTGACTTGCCTAACGCTTAATGGTTGGTTCGCTCCTCTGTTTTTTGTTGTTGCTGTACTAGGGGCAGTTAGACCAATAAAAACCAAAAAAGATCTAAATATTGTAATAAACCATGCGACTCGAATGCTAGAGTGGATCCGAGGGATTTTCAGTGTAAACATACCAGTCTGAGTGCAAAGATTTTATTCTTCAGTCGACTATTATATCAATTCGGAATTCATTCTTTGGGATATCTACAGGTAAGTAGTTATATAACGTCGCACTGGAGCAATTCAACGGGCTATTGGCGACGGTCCGTGATCAACACCAAATGAAAAGATCCAATGACAACGCCTCGTAATTTTAAACCACGGTCAGATGACGAAGTCAACACCTGAACTGGCACTCACTCTCACAACTTCCACACCACACTGCGTCATTGTGAGGGCATTTGAGGCCACGATAGATTAAACATGCACCAATCTCCGTTTACCTGACGGTCTTAGGCTGGACCGAGTTTTGAACTCGCTACACCCAGGTTGCTAATTCAACTGGGCTACTGCGACCCGTATTTTCTACAGGAAACTCCTTACCGAAGAAACCACCACCACCACCCCAACATTTGAATGATAGAAAATGCCCCTCATAGCATAACCGTAATTTTATTTCGATAGGGTCCATAAGTTTAAGAATTTTATTCGTCTGTCAAATTAAATTTCAAAGTTTCACTCAAAATTTTTTTACATTGATTTTAATTCCATTTTTTTGAGTAAGGGCTAGTGAGAATAAAATGACATCGATTGGTCAAAGAAATCACTCCAGTAGTTGTTTGTCAAGTGTTTAGTTGCAATAAATGCATCAAAAACATTCAAATCTTGAAAATGGGGTTTCACTTTTCCCGAAGTGCTGTAGTTGTATTGTTTGAGGTTGATTTGAGATGAGTATTGGGAAGTTTTAGTTTTGTTTAATCTTTTGCCAATAGTTTAAAAGTACAAATCATAAATATATTTCTAATTTTGCCATTGCCTACGCCATTTGTGACAAACTTAATAGGATAAGTATTCCCTATCAAAAGGGAGCCGCGGTAGCCTGGTTGGCTGCGTAACGGACTATGAACCCGAGGGGTGCGCGTTCGAATCCAACCAAAGAGGGGGCTGGTGAACTTTAAATCTGTCGTGGCCTCAAATGTCCTTACTATGCCGTGGTGTGGAAGTTTGGAGAGTGAGGTGCCAGCTCAGATGTTGCATCATCATCATCTGACCGTGGTTCAAAATAATGTGGTGTCCTCGGATCTTTCCCTTCTGGGTTTGATCCCGTACCGTCACCAATAGCCTGTTGTGTTGCTCCAGTGCGACGTTAATTATATACCTGCCTGCCCCTACGGAATGGGACTTCATTACTCAGCTGGTATGACCAATGCGCCTGCGAGTCGTAGTTGGCCAGGTTCGATTCCTCTCTGTGTATTTCTCTCTTCCGTGTTAAACTTTCCGAACGTGTGTATGTCCACTGCTTGATGTCGTTTTTGTGTTTGGTACATCCTGCGCCATACCTTGTGCCATAAAAACCCATCCAACCTCTATGAAAAGTGAGATATTTGCTTCCACGAAACAAAACAGACAGTCCGGCTTTTGGTGAGTTGGTATTTGAGTCGCACGGTTTCGAACGAGTCTTCATTAAATTAGGGTGCAAGTAAAACGTAAACGATGCATACCAAAAATTGCTTCTTTAACAGTCGGACTCCATGTTTATTGCTGGCGCAGCATGTCCGTTTTTGGACCTTGCGCCATAAAATTTCAAAATCCAATCCAATCCATGTTTATTGCCTAGTGTCGTAAGCGATAGAAGTGATTACGAATTGGCGAAACAAATTACCACCTGGCGATCGCATTATATGATTTTGCATATTGCAGCTCTTACCCTTACCGAGCTTTCCTCTATCTCTTCAAATGGACTTCCCCACGGTCATCTGCCAGAAGCTGTACCATGCTTACATTTACAGATATCTTCACTTATCAAAACTTTTGGCTATTTTTCAAAATGATCTTATTTTGTGTTTGGTATTGAATACTTTGACTCCTCCCTCAAATCCTGTTTGTTTCATCATCGTGGCAAGGGGGTGTCGTCAGGACTGGATGAAGTACTTCGAAGCTTTTTCCTGATAGGGTAACCCTAGGTGTGAAGGCCAGTTCATATTTCCAGCTTTAAGGCCCGTTTACGATTGTCCGTATGCGTAATCTCCGCCTTAACGCGTACGAAGCTACAGAGAGGGTCTGCGTAATCCCGCCCATCTGTCAATCACGTGTTTCTCCTCTATCATTGGTTCGACGCATACGGAGAATCGTAAACGGGCCCTTATGCCAACAGGCAATAGGTCAGACTTAAGCCATTTAGGTACCTCACTAAAATGATGATGATGATGTATTTTTCTCCCTATGCTTTGGACTATCAAGACTTGGAAACGGGCACACATGACTTGTCAGAGGAGTTAAGAACTTCCCAAATTGTCCATGATCTGTTACCCTAGCAACCCTCCCTGTTTACGAACATGCTTTTGCGATTACAGAACGACTCCGACGAGATGACAGTCGACCTTGACTGACCTAGAGTCGGGCGATTTTTAAATAAGTGAAAGCTAGTTCGTAGATCTGCCATACGAAAAGCATGAATGCGATCGCCGTGGTTGGTTTTCCGCACGCCAACTCGTTTCCACTGCTATCGATTTCGGGGCCGAATGAATCCGTGTTAAAGACGCCAATTGTGGAAGTGCTTTATTTACGTTCCAACCTGTCACCTAATTTAAAAAAGACTCGTCAGAACTATGTGACTCGATTGCCTTCTAGCGGGAGCCGGACTATATATTTCGGCACGCATATAATTATTTCAATGCAAACCTATTGTTACCGGAACGGCGGTCGGCCGTAAGACGTCCCATACAATACGTGGAGTTAGACCTAGTCCTACGTAAAAAAAAAGTTACTGTTTCGTAGAAATTTCTTTCCGTCTAAAGTTTGTTTAGACTTGCGATAACTGCTGAAAGTTTTAACGATATTTATTGTTATGACGCGTAATGTTTGGGTGATATTGTGTAAACGTACACTGTTGCTTATCAGGATATTCTATCCACGCATTTCGTAAGTACTTCTCTTTAAGAGATTATAGAGACAGATTATAAAAACATTTAAGTAACCGTTTTGTGTTTAAATGAATTAAACAGTACTTGAGGAATATTTTTTCAAAACATCTTCAACGTTTGGGTTTTAAAATAAAAGGAAAAACAGCATCTGGAATATCGGATTTTAGCCAACACTTTGGTCTATTTTCAATGTTTGGCAAATTCCATTTACAAATTATCACACAAAATTATAATTTTTCTGGTTTAGAGAATTAGTTATGTTTAAAAGCTTCTATTAAACTGTTAACCTGTTGAGAATAGTTCCCTCAGGGCGTAGGGAAGGCCTGGTTTTCCATTTTAATTTTTACGGACCCTTAAAAAACTTTAACAGTTGCTGAAAGTCCTTTGGGATTACAAGAACATTTCACCTACATTCAAAACCAAGGTGATACTTGTCCAAGTCAAATAGATGACATATTTATAGGTTTGTTGAAAATGGAATTTTTTTAAAAACTGGGTCCGTATGACCCAAAGCATTTAAAAATTTCTTCACGTACTAATGGTTAGTCTGTTACGGTTAATCAGTATGAAATGTAGCCTTAAAACAATGAGAAATAGCTTTGAAAAGGCCCTAATTTCCCTTTTACTTGAACAGCGTGAATATCGGAAAAGCGAAATTTTAACTATTGCCACATGCCTTATTGTTTTATAGTATAACGATTTCTTCATTTGGTTTTCAATAGACTTGTCTCGAGGAGGGTTTCAACGTATTTTTACTATAAAATATCTGGATTGCATCTCTATTGGACTACATCTGTCCTATGACGTCTGTATGCATCTGACGGATATATTGTAAACAATGATGGTGATATCGGATAGCTTGAGAAAGTCGAAATGTTATTTTTTACTCAATCGATATCACGAAAAATAGTGTTCTCGGCAGTTAAGTAGGCGTTTCTTCATAATTATGCTTCATTTAAGTTTTGTACTAATTCTGACTTAGAACACACGAAAGAATAATACATGATGATAGCAATAGCGTCCGCAAAGTTAGTCTTGAATATATAGAAACTGCAGTATGTACAGTTTTTTTTTGTCCTGACACACTGGTGTTCAAACTCATGCCATGATGTATATTCGATCCTGAAAACTAATTCAATGCCTAAAAAAATGTAAACTTAAAATGAAACGCTTTTCAGTAGAAACGTCGTATGGACTGCGAAAAGAAATTTTGCATAGCAATTGACCTGTGAAATATTTGTTTTTCTGAAACCTAGTCTTATAAACTACACTTTTTTTTATCTTAGCTATCTGATACCAAGGCCGTTAAAGTTAAAAATCCAAAATATAAGGTATTACTCGGATTTTTTCCAATCGCATATTAGGTTTAATTTGTCCTCGTGTAGCTAAAAGAACGATAGTTGAGCGACAAAGCAAACTGTCTCAAACCAGTCGATCATAGGTTTAACGAAAAAAAAAAAAAAAATTTTAAAGATTTGCAGGCTTTTAAAATTTTAGTCAAATTTTTTTCCTGCACTTGAGATCCTGTTGGCTTCCTTTGCTATTAGTTTATGAAATAATATACTGACATTCAAATTCTTGGGATTTAATTGAAGCATTTGTACATTTTCAGGTTTATTGACTCAAGAATTCATTACTTCATAATCTTGCATCCGATCGCATATTTGTCAACTTCTACAGGTGCTCTTAACTATTTCCCAGGTATGTGACACGAATTTGTGTTTATTAAGGTGGTTGTGTCTGGTGCATAGGTACAGTAACCCCCGATTTATCGTACTTCTAGTCAGACAAGCAAAAAAGTGATATACGGATGTAGGGCGCACCCATGACATCAATATGGAGGGGCTACATTTTTTTTTATCGTAAGCTCTTTATTTAGGGGTGATTTTAAAATTTAAACATTTCTTTGAAATATAGACTAGGTTTTAGAGTGTTATCTAGAGACAGTTTTAAAGTGACTTCTAAGACTACTGAAGAGAAACCGTGCCAATGTTTGAGTGAAATATTGAAAATTTTTATTATTTTATCCAAACCCAGTAAATTAAAAATGGAACTATTTTGTAAATGGGCTAAAATCAATGAATAAATATTAGTGGACTGCAAGAAGAAAATATCAAACCCCTTTATACCCGATTTTTGAAGCAATAAATCAATTAAAGATTATTTTTTGCCTTTTTTACGATCGTTGGAGTCTTTAAGCCCCCGTAGCCCCCTCCTTAGGTGCGCCCCTGTACAAAGGGCAGCAATGTAACGGAAGCCGAGAAAAATGTACCAAAAATATTGAAAAACCCTTGAAGTTATATTCTATTACGCTTTTATATTTATATTTTGTAAAATTACAATATGGTTGAATAATAATTTTGAAGATACGGTAGAGCACACACATTCTTCCCCCTTCGTTTCGCTGTCTCCTCATCCTCCCTAACTCGACGATATGTGTAGATGCCCTGCACAATTTCAATTGTATCTGAATCGAATTTGGGGTTTTATAGGGGGCACAGGTCCACAAACGGACAAGCTGCGCCATATATTGTAACGGAAGAGCTCACTGGTAAAGGCTAAGATTGAAAGGTTGAAGCAAGTGATCTATGGGCTCCAAATTTTAACCGATCGAGATTTTTTTCTTTTCGCAAGTTGTGTTGCTCTAGTATGACGCTGATTAAAAAATACCAAGTACCAAAATATTTTTGCAAACTTAACCCTCCTGGCGGCCATTTCAACGGAGTTTCTTGTCTTTAGCAAAACTGACCAGACTCATGATGGAGTGGATATCTCGTCTGTTAAGATCTCGTCGTCGGCTGAAAACTGAGCATGTTTTGATCTCGTCAGCAACATCTTGATGAGATATCTCGTCATTAGCGAAAGTGGCCATATCTTGATGGATGAGATATCTCTTCGAAACCATTTGGAGGGTACAAATTGGTCGAGAAACGAGTAAAAATAATAGCGATGAATGGAGAATTACTATTTTTCTTCGTGTCCACTTCCTAAACTATTTTGATTTCCTGTTTTAAGAACCGAGCGGAACCGAAAGAGCCGGCACCTGTGTGCGTAGTATCTTTTCTTTTTAAAACTGAAGCGGGAACTAAGGACGCGTGTCGTTTACGCTTTGGTAGTTTTTTCACTTACCTAATGCCTCCATCTCCCCAAAGCATCCTAAAATATTTCCCCACTCTTTGTCATTCAACTTTCAAGGTTACGCGGGACTTACCTTATCGCTGGGACTATCATAGAATCGGCGTAATTGGCAAGAGTCTGCAGACATTAACCCAGAACTTCCAGGCAACTGCTAGCGTGGATCAATTCTGTGTATAACTTTCTCACCTACCTATAAAAAGTCTCAATCTGGCGTTTACCTTTAGACAAGATTCGGGGGATTTTAGACCCAGGAGATTCTATCGTGATGAAAAGGTGAGCTGAAACTTCTGCATGAAAGCCGCAATTTGGTTTTTCGAAAATAATAAGCTAGGAGTCGATAACTGAGTCATAGTAAATAACCGTGCAGGTGTTCGAATTTTCTTTTTGACAGCTCAGATTTTACTGATTTTATTTGACTTAATCTTTTCTTTGATTCTGCATAGCATCTCCTTATTCCGACAGTATCTAAGTTTGTCTTTTGATTTGCACCATTTCCATTTTCTATTATAACAAATTCCTTAGTCTTGATTCTGCATGGCACCTCCTTATTTGAAATTATTCCGAAGTGTCAATGTTCTGTGTAACGTCTCCATATTTCGATTTGACCAAATTTGTCAGTCTTGATTCTTCATATCGTCTCATTATTTCGATGATATCAAATTTGTCAATCTTGATTCTGATAGCTTCTCCTTATTTCGATTATGTAACATTTGGCAGAATTTTGATTCTAAATAGCTCCTCTTGTTTCGATTGTACCGAATTTATCAGTCTTGATTCTGTACAGCTTCTCCTTATTTCGATATCAAATTTGTTATTGTCTTGTTTGAGGTATTATTCAATTTTTTTACTCACTCTGCTCCATGCTTCTAATGTGATCAGTGGAAGTATATTTATACAGGTATTCTAGTCTCAAGAAGATAGTGTCTCCAAGTCTTCACAACTTTTTGATTTGAGGATTGCTGTGTACACAAGTCATGCTTTATAACTCGACTCGTATGATCACACGACCAATATTTTGTTTAATGTTTTCTAGCGTTATGAGGCATCGGATACTTTTAAACTCAGCATTTTTTCTACGCATATTACTATACCTTAACCGTATTGACCAAACTGCCTACTTGACTAGCATGGCAGCATAGTACACGTGTGAGCACAGATGCAGTCTTTCTGCGCTTGTAAGATTAACCTCAAACCTGAAGTGCCCTTTGTTGGTAGACCATTTCATTGTATACAAGTGGTTTCAATCCCGATTTCTTTGTGTGTTTAAATCGACTGATAAAAGAATACTGTCGTCTAGATAGAGAGACGTGAAAAGGTTTAGTGCGACTTCGATAAAACTTACATATTCAAAATTATATCAGCTTGCTTATCGTACGGAACTGCTCTGATAAGATTTTGCTACAACTTTTGTAGTAGCAATGTGTTTGAGAACATTTCATGTCTGGGTTCTCTAAGCTCATTTAAAATGGTCAGGGTATCAAGACACTCATGTTTTTTGGATAAAAATGAACAATTGCATTATTGGATGAGGGCTTGGTCTACGTCAACAGAAATTTAAACTTTTGTGGTAGAGTATATGGTCGAAAAAGTAATATTTAACTGAATCAACGGTTTGTTTACATTGGTAATATCTATGCTAACTACAAAATTCAAATATGCAATGTCTTCACTATCATTAAATGTCAACTCTTAACACTGATATTCGAAGTAAGGATTTTAAATGCTTTGTACAGTACCGATCTATACTTCGGTACTGAAGAATAATTCTGTGGGCTTGTTGGTTTTGCTTGATGTTCCGTCTTTTTCATCAAAACATGCCTGTGGTCTTAAGATTAGAAATAACTTCAGTTTTCTGTCTTGAACCAAGATCTTAGACATTTTTTAATGATTCCTATAAATCTCAATGTCTTATTATACCGTTGAAATTTGGAGTATCTCATTAGTAGAGTTGTGATCACATTCACTTTATTTCTTCCTTATTCAATGGTTTTGTAGCATTTATATTTCATTACCTTACAACTTGTTTTTAAATAGTGCAATAATATATTTCGTGCTCACCGTTATTATGCTTGTAAGTTATAATTTCAAACCTTTTTGTGCAAATAAATGTGCGAAAGTTTTGATCTTAGTTTTTAAGTTCTTTAAATTTGTTTCTTGAACTGATAACCAAATAACTTGTATTCACCGAATGGCTCTCAATGTTTCTAACTTTGAGAATACGCACGTAGTATTATGTGACTACTAAGTTTTTATTTTGGCTTTAAAACTTGAAGTATTTTGCCTTTTCCATCAATTTTCAACTTGCAATTTTGCCCAACTTTAAATAAAAATGCGTAATTAAGGATGAAAACTTTCCGCATTTTCGTGTTTTATTCTTCTGTTCCAATTTTCTCCTAAACTTTTATAGGAAGATTCAATTTTTCCATATGTGTGTGCTCAGGAAATATAAAGGAACGGGATATTTCAGGAACGTTTAGGAAATCTTGGATCTATCCAAATCGATCGTGAATTAAACTACACTGCATTGAAATGGGAGACTGAATTTGTTCACATAAAATTGTTTAAAATGATCTGTTTTGGTTGTTGTTGAAAAATGCTTATCAGCAAAACTTTGCCAAAATTGATTTGAAAATGTACTGTACTGATTTGTCAAAATATACATTCTGGAACTCATCACACTTCCTCCAAGTTAAGAAAACGAGTGCTGTAATGTTTGTCAGATTGTTCTTAATCGTCAAATAACTGTTTCAAAAGGTATTACAAACCACACTTTGTAAATACGCTTATCATAAGTAAACACGCCAGTGTGAACTTAGAATAATTAAAAATTAATGATATCAGTTTTTTTTACATACATATTTTTGTTCAACTATTTTTGCAATACGAATGTAGTTAAAATAGTCTCTGGAGTTTGTGTTCAATGCGTGTGTTTTCTCAAAGGCGTAACCAACGGTGACCCCGAGCTTCAATGTCTACAGAGGTGGCATCGAAGAAACATTTGACGTTTGGGGTTAAATAATTTGGTATACATTAGAATTTTGTAATCAGCACAATTTTGGTCACAGAAATATTTTTCAGAGCTATGCGTATGAAGTGAATACATGCTCTCCAATTTTGGAATACTACGCTTAAATTTATGTACAATTATTTTCATCTAGCCCCCTTACAAAATCGTAGTGCTATTCAGAAAAGAGAAAACAAAAAGATAGTCTTCTCACAGGCGTTTGGAGAACAAAAAAAATAAGGCAAAGGGGGACGTTTCTGATTTCTGTCCGGGGGTACACATTAAAAAGCGGTTAACAAAGCCCGACTTATTGTGTTTTATGAATATGGTCAATTATTTACATAAAATAATTTTGGTAAAAAGTGTTTCTTGATAAAAATGTTTTTTAATTTTCATCACAGTTTTGTTAGTGTTTTCCAGCGCTATGCGTGTGAAGTGGATGCTTTCGTGCACTTCATCTTTAAAAAACGTTTAATGTCACACTCCCTAAAATCATTACTATTCACGCATAAATATATGTACAAGTGTTCACGTTAACACTTGGGAGTTTCATAACAAGGTGATTTATGCGACCACTTCGACATAGCTTCGTCCAATCAAGGAACGGCAGCACTCGCGTGATTACCAAACTAACCAATTGAATCCACGTGGATGTTGCCCAAAATTAATTTCTTTTCGAGCTCTGTTGGAGGTGCATTGAACAAATTCACTCGGCCTAGATTTTTATCATTCCTAGAACGTGTACGAGCATGTCCCCCAAACTGAGAAGGAGTTTACAGCTGTGATGTCATAATTTAATTATTGCATTTGTTAATGTGTTGTATTTATAGTGTCCTAAAAGTTCTCAAACTCCAACTAAAAAAAAATATTGCCCGTGTTTTTTTTTTTTTTTTGAATTATTGAATTTTATTGTCTGTTTATAGTTTTATCGAGTCTTTAATATTTATCATCTGATTTCCTTCGCGCTCAAGTTGTGCGATAATAAAGTTCCACGTCATTTTGTTCTTCATTGCAAGATGAGTTTATCACGCATTCAGAGAATTGCGCTGTTTGAGGCTTATTTTGAATGCAAATTATATGAAAGATGTAAAGAATTTTGGGACATAAATATCCAAATTATGCAGTACCGAGTAATGATACGCTATATGAACTCGTTCGGCGATTTCGTGAGATAGGTCGGCGGAACACAAAACACAGGAGTGGAAGACGGGAAGTCGTTAAATCCGACGTTGTGCAAGTAACTCAACATAGGATATTGCAATCCCCTCATTAATCCATGAGACGTTTGTCGCATCAAATGGGCACATCACAGGGATCGATACATAAGGCTTTAAGACCTTTGCATTTTCGTGCTTATCGTGAAAAAATGTTACAGGAGTTAAAGCCACCGGACAATGAGAAGCGGCTTTATTATTGCCGATGGTATTGCGATCTTATTATTACTATCGACTTATCTCAATAAACCTTTGTCCACCTAGTTCCTCTGATCTGAGCATCCCTGACTTTTTTCTGTGGGGATATTTAAAGAACAAAGTTAATGAATGTAATCACCAAATAATTTGTGTTCTGAAAATTGCCATTACTCAAAGGATACAAGAAGTCACTCCCAGCATCTTCAAACGCGTTTCTAAAAATATGCGCAAACGACTTCAACTTTGCCTTCAAGAAAACAGCGGAAATTTTGAACATTTGTTACAAATGTAAGCTCACATTTTTTTCCTTCGTTAGGTTAAAAGTGCTTTTCACCATTGGCATAGAAATAATTGTTTTAAAGTTTGTTGTTTTTGTGTAATAAATTCACGAATCATCAGTACGGGAACTTTTAGGACACCCTGTAGCTACTGTGGTAAAAATAAGCATTTAGCATAAAATACTTGTAGCAACAACCCCTTTACCTCGTGGCTTGAAAATGCAATGAAATTATCAACTGACAAACTTCTGGAATGTACAGAACAAAAGAACACAGGATGAGTCTCTACTTCTAAATCCTAATAACTAGGGCAATTTTTTGCAACAAATGCAACTTTTTTTCACACGTTCAACGCTGCAAGTATAGTACTAAAATCCAAATTCCTCCTACATGGGGTGTATTGTAAGTGAGTTAAAACCGCAACATAAATGCAACTTTTTGCATAAATGCAACCACCTGCAAATTTTTAAACTGTAGCTTAAAATTAATTAATATAAAATTACTATTTCATTTTTTGCCCTCTGAACCAACCCTTCGATCGCGTGTGTGTGATCTTGCGAACGCCGAAGTATTGCGGCACAAACAAGAAGTTCATGGAAAGAAGGTGTTCGTCCTAACAGACGAAAGTGATATAAATGGTAAGAAGTAACTTTTAACACATTGGTTGGCACTCTTGATAATCCAGAGGGAACTTGCGTAATCGACTGCAGAGTTTGCAAGGTGAGTGTCGATCATCAATATGTTGTTCGCCTTGTAGATGACACTTTAAAATCTCTTTGATGTTGAGCGAAATGATTTTGCTTTCCTGCTTTCCGATACAGCACATTATATGACTTCTGCTGGCACAGTTTTTCGATGTTAAAGAAATTATCAAGGATCGACCATTCAACGTTCTTCTGTATTTAAGAATGCGTTATAATACTTCTGTACAAGACTAAAATTGTCAATATATTTTAAATTTTTTCATTTTTTACGAAAAATTTATTCTAGAATTTAGTGTATCAAAAAAAAATGCAACTTTATTTCCATAAATGCAACTTTAGGGAATGATAAATTCAACTTTTCCCATTTTTACTGCAACAAAAAAGTTGCCCTACTTATAAACCATTAACAAATCCTGGCTTTTTGCTAGAATTGGTAAAAGCTTTGATATAAAAACTATTTCTGGCAACGTTTTAGGCGCGCTTTTTATACCGCCAAGGGAGAATTTCTTAAAAAAAACACAGCGGTTAATTCAGAAATTTACGAAAATTCTAAAAACAGGAAAAAAAAATCCACACAAAACTGATTATTCTTAGGGCTATCAGGTAAGTATTTCACTTTAATGAAAAAGTCTTCTTTTCCTGAAATAATGTTACAGAAATTTGTCGAAGTAATAGCTTATTTGTTTTAAGTCCAATGGAACCAGGTTATATAATAATAGGGGGCAAGCCCCCTACTCGCTAATGCTCGCCAACTCCCCCGGAGGATTGCTTTGCAATCTTCGTAGGTTCGCTGCGCGTGCCTTGCTCGCTTCGCTCGCATGAATGAAGACATATGTCCTTGCAGAAGGAATTGTTTACAAAATATGATATTCCAAAAAAATATTTTTCAAGTATAAATTTGCTACACTACAGAAAAATTATACAGTACCTCTGGAATCAAAACTCGAACAATTTAGAATTCAAATAAAATACCCAAAATGAAAATACCATAAACTTTGAGCAAATTCCATGGAACCCCAACAAAATAATAAACAAACCTTTTCCATACCTTTCAAGTGTTTATTCTTATTTTCACTTCTATTTCATCATATTGGTTCGGTGGTTGATCTGATGTTTTAAAATCTATTTTATCAACTCTCATGCGTTCAGCGCATCGAATTGATTTTTGGATCTTACGCCGGAAAACCCAAACCAAGCAAATGCTTACATTCGCTTTGGATACTCCTCGCTTCGTTTGTCAGCTTGTCCCAAATATGGTCCTTGCGCCATACACAACCACAACAAACTCCAGAGCAGTCTGCCCTCGCCCGTGTTTTTCGTTTTCATCCGTGGTAATTAAATGCATAATCTATGCCCCTGGTTTCTCAAAAGCACGTTTTTCTCGGCTCTCAGCCAAGAAGCGCGATATCGAGGGTTTACTGTATTTAAATTTAGTAGAAAAAATCTCCTTTGATTCATTCCAAACAAGCTTTTCTTGAAAGAACGGTTCAACGATTGATGTTTCCCCTTGTAGAGTCAGTGTTGCGTAATAATTACGCAGACAGATGGTTGCAATATTACCGTAGTTTTTCCTCCAAAAAGCATTCATCGGACGCGTCGTTTTTAGGAGTAAACGGATTCCGCGTTACAGGTAGACCGCATTTGGGATACCTGCTTGTTATCGCCGTTATTGTGAATGCGCGTGGACGATGCATCCAAACATGCTTTGTGTTGCGAATACACAAAAGAAATTGATAATCTAAATGAAATCTATCCGTTTTTTCATTGGTCAATGCTTACAAGGTGAGTTTTTAGTGGCTTTTTATTCTTGCTCGGGTTTAAATCTAGTTTATTTTGGCAGATTTTATCAAGCTTGTTTTAGCAGGGTAAGAAATTAAGAGCAGAATGTCAGTCGTCACTAGCACTTATATTTTCTTTCTCCGTTGAGTTCTCTTAGGGGATTGATCCCGGACCGTCGTCAATAGCCCGTTGTGTTGCTCTAGTACTACGACGTTAAATAAAATTACCTAATTACCATCCTCTGTTGAGAAAATGTTCTGGGATGCTATTTCAAATTTCTTTTGTTTGGATCCATATGAAAACATTGCATTGACTATAGCCAGGACACTGTCGCTTTGTATGAGTGAAGCTTTCCTTGTTCGTGTAGGGGAGACTGGGGACACTTGATCCCTAAGGAGACTTGATCCCCAGTGTTAAAAACAACATTAATAAAGAGTGAAGTCTTGTAAACTTGTAACACTGGTACAGTTATTCTTAGTCTACAAATCCAGCAACAAAATTTCTTTCAGACATGTTTATTTTTATTATAAGAAAAGATTGTTTGATTTCCTGAATTTGAACTTTTTTTATTGTAAGTGGTTTAAGATTTTTATTTTTAACAAATTATAAATAAAGTAGTTATGTATGGGTCATTCTTGTGAAATAGGAAAAATTGGCTTCTTAAAATTTTTTCAATTGAAGGTTTTTAAAACTTTATTTTTTTGGCCTAATAATTTTCTACCATGTTCATTAAGTAAATTAAAAATATCAGCAATCTAAATTATTAACATTTTGTTAAGGAAAAAAATATTTCAAAATATTGGAAGGCAGGACAATGACGAGCCTGCCAGGACAATGATGAAAATAGAAAAAAATATATAAATTTCTTGTTGAACATTTCATATGACCATGTATTTTTAATTCAGCTGATTAAGTACATAAATAAAATTACTAGGAACATGACACTTCAGGAAATTATGGATTCCCGAATATTTAAGTATTATTAGAAAGTAGGAACATTGTGGATAGCTATTACTGCAACTTTTATGCTTTTTTAACAGATTACGTGTTTTGCTGTGTGGTGTTAAATTACTGCAATCAATTCTCAGCTATTTTTTATCTGTAGTATTTCTTTTTGTATTTTTCCATTTGCCTTGTATATTTTTTAAATTTTTCTTCCAGTTTCTTTATACGAATGTAGGTCTCTGCTCTATCTCTTCTAACTTTTTTCATTAACTTTTTTTTTTAACATTATCATCTCTTGTTGTGTCTGGGTTTGAAGAACCTGAAAGTTGAATATCTATACCACTTTCACTTGGTTTGGGTAGCCAATTCTATCTGATGACAATTTCTTGTTCGATAGAGTTTTGAATTTTCTTTCCTATTTTTATAATTCCCCTTTTCTGCCTCGAACTCATTTTAGCTATAGGCTTTACCACTTTTTTCTTCTTTTGGTTAACATATATTTCACATGCCTCTTCAATTTATCTTGTATCAAACATTATGGAATTTTTTTTAATATGCTCCTGACGACGTTTCTCAGCTAACCTTTTCTTTAACAACCTTTCCTCATATGTTTGTTTCTTTTTACCACTCACATCTGTCCATATATTGTTTACAACTTATAAAAAAGAGCATGCGATAAAGGATATTTAGTAATATCTAGACATTTTTAGGTGCAATGACAAAAACATTATGTTTTCAATAAAAGAAACAAATAAGTTTCAAAATTTCAAGCCCATTATAAGGTATTTTACTATTAAAAAAATTACAATGGATAATAAATAATCAAAAGTTAAGTTAAAAGTAAAGAATATATCTGTCTTCAGTTAATTTAAATATTTATAAAATACTGAACACAAAACATCATTTTCCTGTCTTGACATCATTGACTTGGTATGTTAAAGGCAGGACAATGATGGCCAGGATAATGATGAAATAGGCTTGTTCAGGGCTTAATGGATGAACCCTTAAACATTTCAGTTTGAATTTCACACACATTTAAGAAATATCTTTTATACACTTGATAATAAAAAATAATTAAAAATTTACTACAAACATTTAATTTTTATCAAAGCCAGGAAAATGATCTTCAATAAACATAAACCTAGAACTCTGAACTTGTATGTGCTGACCAAAAAAAAAGTTGATAACTTTTCAAGATGGCAGTTATTTATTTAAATAATCTCAACCCCAGATTACTTGAAAAGTATTCTTCTAACTCAGTGCTGTCATCTATTAATTGCCCACATAATGATATCTGAGATGCCAGGAAAATGATGATATTACTTGGGACAATAGTTATTGAAGTTACTTTTGGAAATTTTTGCAATATTATTTCCATTATTGTAACTAATGACCTTTCAAATGTATAAAGAAGCAGAATAAATTATTTACAAGAATATATAAATAAATATTAAAACCCTAATGAATGAAGAAATTGTAAAATTTCACTCAGGGACATGCCAGGACAATGATATTTGATATTTTAAAGTTTTAAAAATGTATAAAATAAAAAAATATGTCATTAATTTTCTAACTCTGTAGATTATAAAAGTGATCCTAAACTATTCTTGAAAGTTGACAAAATCTTCAGAGTGATAGAATTCTATAAATTTTGAAGGGACATGAATTTTGCCTATTTTGCAAGAATGACCCGTATAATGATATTTCATACTGCATTTTCTTACCTTATGAATAATACTATTTATGTGTAATACAGTTTTTTTTTCTTTTTTTTCCCAACAATATTTTCATGGTGCATGTGCATTGGAGATACATGATCCCCATCAAGTACCCCCAATGTCACACACACGCATATTTTTTTTTCTTTGTTTACTTTTTGTTGGTGAAGTCATGCCATGTTTTTATAAACGTAAAGATGGTGTTGAGCCCAGTAAAATATCAATGTAGAAGGTATGCAGTCAGCAGTAAAGGTTGTATTAGATGGTGACAGTATAAAGGGGCAAGAACATTTGGTATTAATGTAATGACATTAAAACGTTCTGTTAAAGAAGATGTTTTATGCAAATATTTGAAAACATCAAGTAAATTACATCATGGACTTACTCCTATGCATTTAAGGAAGTTAGCATTCCAGTATGCTGTAAAAAAGGGAAAAAAGGATGTGCCGGGTAAGAATGGTACAGAGCATTATGAATCGTAATTAGTCATTGTCTCTTTGAACACCAGAGGCAGCCAGCTTTAATCGTGCCATTAGTTTCAACAAACACAACATTATTAACATGTTTTTGAAAATCTGGAACTGATACATACTAAAGAAAAGCTAGACCCACAAAAAATATGGAGCATTCATGAAAATGGTTTTACCACTGTGCATAAGCCACCAAAAGTAGTTGCTACCAAGGGGAGAATATCGCACTCTGACAAGAAAAGTGACACAGCTCAAAATTGCAGAATTTGAGAACTATCAAATTAAAGGACACTATAAAACTTATATTCAAATAGTATAAGCTTCTTTTAAATTTTAGGTAAGTATTTATGGTGGTAACTTCTATTATATTCTATAGAATAGCAATATAACACGCTGCGACGTCTCATACATATTTTTTCAATGACATAACATCAAAATTTTTTATTTTTTGACTAGCGTCAATTTTCTTGTTGGGGTGCGATATGTTGACAATTCATCGGAAAGTGATAGCAATTAATTAATTTCAATGTTCACGATTCAACAGAAGCAGAATCACTTTATGAATTTTCCGATGAAAATTAAGACACCCAAGATGTATCTTTTAATGAAAATGATTTTGTAACTGTGAAATTTCCAGGAAGAAGAAAATTAAATCACTTTGTAGGAAAAATCGAGAAAAAAAATTTCTGTTTCCGAATTTTTTGAGAAAAAAAAGGATTAAGTGTCAATCAGTTAAGCTTAATCAGTTAAGCTTAATCCTTAAGCATATATCCTGGAAAAAGTCGACAAAAGCATTGTTGATAAAGAGGATTGTGTTAAAAAGTTGCCAAAACCTATGTTAGGTGAAACACTCCAAACAGCAACAGTTTTGACTTTTCACGTTTTGAAAATATTCACTAGTTTTTTTTTATACAACTAACCTACGCTTTTGTATTTGTAGTAAATGTAGTACTTTTTCAGATGTTTCACTTGACATAAAAATGCAAATTCTATTTTTGTTTGCTTTGAATTGTTTGAATGTGTTTGTGGGAGGGATCACAAGTCTCCCCTTGTGGAGGTTCAAGTCTCCCCATAATTGGGATGATGCATTTTTTTTTCTCCCAAAATTGAAAAAAATTTATATAAAATTTAAAAAATTCATTTATGAAAATCAAATAAATGTTATATCAAAGAATACAGTTGTGCAATTTATAGTGATTTAAAAAGTAACAATATTTTATTTTGATAAAAATTAAAAACTGCAAAAAGGGATCAAATCTCCCCAGTCTCCTCTACATTGCGTAACGTTGTCTTGTGTTTGGCGCAGCTTAGGCAAATATGGCCTTAGTACCATAAAAAACCCAACCAACATGAGCATGTTTCATTTGCATTTTTAGGGCCTTTTTCTCTTTAATGCATTTCTTTGTTTGGGGTCATAGTTTTACTTTGTCATTTCTTTTGTAAAAAAAAGTTGTTTTCATTCTGATATTGAATTTTATATCTTATTCATGTAGCTTTCCTTTAAGCACTTGAGATTTTTTGTTTATTTTATTGTTATTTAATGAATTTCTCAGAGAAATCTACGTAAGGGGGAGAAATTTTCACACGTTCGGAAAACCCATTTTATTTAGCCGGATTCAAGGTTACAGTGCTCGCGTTGCGTTACACCTTTGGTTCTGATAGTTTCCCATAGGTCGGCACATTTTCAATTTTTTTTTGCGCCATGTCCCAAAACGCAACATTTATTCTACCTTTTTTGAGTAGTGACATCTCAAAATATTGAGGTTTCATTTTGAACTCGGAAAAAACCGTGGAAATAGGTTGTATAGTTCAATAAATATTTGATGTAATTCTATTTATATCAGATTGAATAACTGTTCACACTGAGCGAAAAAGGAATAATTCTGAAAAACTAAAATATGTGCTTTTGTGCGATTAAAAATTTGATTTTTGGCACATTTCGCCATTTAGCCCGTAAACATTAAACTTGAAAAAGGATTTGTAAAACAACTGTTGAAATTCAAAAGAAATTCTTATTATTTACTTTTCCATCTGGTTAGTTGACATGGCGTGGAAGTTTGGAGAGTGGGGTGCCAGCTCAAGTGTTGCCTCGTCATTTGACCGTGGTTCAAAATTACTTGGTGTTGTCCTTGATCTATCCCTTTGGGATTGATCCCGGTCCGTCGCCAATAGCACAGTGTGTTGCACCGGTGCGACTTTAATTGAAAATAACAATGCCATCTGGATGGACAGTGAGATTAAGTATTAGTTTTCCTGCGTGTTTCTTCATTTAGCTGTTCTGCGTTAACTTGTTAAAATAATTTCAGTTAAAAACAATTCATGTTAAAAAATAAGAAACTCAACGGAGCTCGCACAAAAATGAACTTTAAATGGACTAATTGTATTTACATTGATTACCTTACTGTCCCAAGTAAACAATGAGTTTGTGCATGTACATGAATACACATGAATGTACTAAGTACACATGAATGGTTCCTGGAACGGAACGGGCAGGGGCTGTGCATATCTTTATGACAGTTGTTGGCGCTACTCCTTAACTGGCGTATTTTTTCATGTACTTGGCGAGCGCCTACAACTGTCACGGAGATAAGCACTGCGCAAATGAACAATTTACTTTTCGAACTGGTTGAGAGAATGGGATTTTAGAATTTAACTGAGAATGCTGGATAATAAATGCCATTGAATTATGATAAAATGGAAATTAGTATTTTGCGATTTAATGATGATAAAATGAAAAGATAGATGATAAACCGAAAAATAAATGGAACCTCCTGCATTTATGAAGATAATGGTAAAAAACGTTTCCTATCTTAACCATTTCCGGAGTAGTGTTTTATCTGGCGTCTTATCAACCAACAGTCTGACTTGATTGTGATTAAAACGAGGCAATACTTTTCACGTCTCTACCCACAGGGAAAAGAAAATTTTATTTTTTATATCCTTATCATTGCTATCAGATTTTGTTTCAACCCTGATCCATTTTTTTTCCGAGGAACATTTGGAGTTAATGTTTATCACGCTCAACGTGCAAAAAGTTCGACTAACCTTTTGACTACGGCTATGGATATAACAAACGCGATTCTTTCTTGGCGCGATTCTTATATTTTCAAGGTATACCTGATGTACTGGCCGTTGTCTAAATTCTTTCTTGGCGCGATCATGGCTGTACCGGCCGTAGTTAAGGTGAAGTTTTCTGTGTTGTGTTTTTATTTCCAAATGTATCAGTAGTTTTGTATGTAGTATAAGAGTAGATTATTCAATAGCAATAATTAGGATCACTAACGGATTTGCCCTCTGCGCTAGCAACCTGAGAGTTGCAGGCGGCGCGGATTCAATTCGTCAGGTTCGTTTTCTTCCTGGGTGTATTTCTCTTTTTCGTGTCAGTAAAACTCTTTATGTGTGTACGTCCATTTATATATTTTAGCAATATTTAGCCTCAAATGTCCTCATGTTGGAGCGGTGTGGACGTTTGGAGAGTGGGGTGCCAGCTCAGGTGTGACCTCGTCATTTGACCGTGGTTCAAAATTACTTGATGTTGCCTTCGATCTTTTAATTCGGGATTGACCCAGAACCGTCGGCAATAGCCCGTCGTGTTTCTCCAGTGCGACGTTAATTAAAATACCTATATAACAATTTTCGCTGTCCTTTACACCTTACCTCTAAATTCTCTCATGTTTCCGTTCAAACTGCACAAAATTTCTCACGCGGATTCGATTCTAGCATGTTTTCCAGCAATGGTTGAGGGACTTCTATGGTATTTTGGCATCTAAGGGTGTCTTGTGCTGAGTGATGTTTGACATGAACTGTGACCACCTTTTAGAATGATTGGCATCATCAGGGGATGACTACAGAGCATGAAACAGATGGACTCTTGTTGATCGTTCTACTACTTTTCGCTTGTTCTATGCTCTAAATTCATGTGTCACTTAGTGACTCTTGTTGATCTTTTTACTGCTTTTCTTTTTGTTATATGCGCCGACTTCATGTATCGCACAGTGCCTTTTGATAATTTTTTTTCTTTTGTTCAGTGCTATAACTTCATGTGCCACATAGTGAGATAGTTTAATAGATGTGTTTGTCTAAGTGCCCCTGCAATAAAAGTTCCATTTCTTCGTAATTTTAGCTACCAAACTCTCGATACACGATTAATGATTGTTTATAAGACTTTGATGCTAACAGCCAGCCTTGGAAATGTACACATTTACTTGCTCATACACGTATAATGAGTAACTCCAAGCCTCACGAGCCGACCTAGCAGAGCGTGCAAATCTAACGACCCGGTCATTGATGCAGGAGATGTGTTAAAAGAGTTAACGACCATCTCTGCTTTCGTTTTCATTTCATCTCTGGATCCAAGTTTTGTTCTAGCGTTGTCTGAATTGCTTGAAAATAACTAGGACATTCTTGATGCGACTTGGCTGGACTTCATCCAAGAGGAGCTTACTCACGAATGGGAGGAAAAAACCATCGCTGTTGGTAAAGAAGCCTTTCCAAAGTTTCGTTTTTTCATTTGAAATACTTATTTTAAACGATGACCTGGGCAACTCACGTTCAGCTAAGTGACGTTTTGGGAGTTGTGTGCAACCGTTGCTGCAAACGCAATTCTAAAGAATCGGCTAGTTTAAACAGGGGACATGATATCGACGGTGTTTTGGCAAAAGATCGTAACCTGCGTCTCAAATTTTATAGAAGCGAAATGAGTTTTTGTCTAATTTTGAATTTGTTCGCTGCATTGAATAGCGTGCTTTTACATCCATCTGTTTAATCAACAGTATTGATATCCGTATTTCAAAAAACAAATATAAAAAAAAAGTATTTTGTAAAAACATAAAAACCGTCATTAGTGGCTTACGTCCTTTGGCCAAAACATCGATATAATGAGGAAGCTCCTCCGGTTGAACAAATAAAACAATCCGTTTTGTGGCAGCTGCTAAAGTATAGATTAGCCATGATTACTTATGATGATATTTTAAACAATCCTTATTTCGATGCTTGTTAGGAACTGTTTTTGCGAAATTTTACCTTGTTGCACTCCATAAAGTAGAAAATTCCGGAACCTAAAACTCGAAAACAAAACTTAAATGATCCCCCTTCTATCTAGTATGGGGCCCGCCGTAGCTCAGTGGCTTTTACACTGCACTAGCAGTCTGGAGTTGTAGATTCCCCCTGGGTGTATTTATCTGCGTCTAAAACTTCCATTGTGTGTGTTCGTCTAATACTTGATGTTGTATGCCTTGTTTGGCGCAGGCTTGCCAAATACGACCGTTGCCCCTTAAAACTTAATGCAACCAACCAATCTATCAAGTATACTATCTATTTGTGAATATGGTGTCCCGACATGTGCGGTTTCAAGTAATACTGAAGGATTCGAGAAAAACGTGCAATTCCAAAGTGTTTCAGCTGTGCAGAACATGTAAATTAGGTTGGTTGGGTTTTATGATTTGTCCATGCTGCGCAAAACACAAGACAACGTCAAGTAATGGAGACACACGAAGAAAGTTTTACTGACATAGATAGAAATGCATCCAGGGAAGAATCGAACCACATGTAAATTAGGAGTCATCAACCCCTCATTACGGAGGGCAATTCGAACTTCTATTGTCTGCATATTTATCAATTCTTACAGAGAAACGTAGAACTTTCAATATCAATAGTTTATTTCATTACTATATACTTAGAGTAATAAATATATTGGGCCACACACATCCCATAAGTTATGTACCTATTTTCTCATTGGTCAAAATGAATAATGCTGGGCCGTCGTTGCTCAGTGGTTATGCCTACTGCTCTAGCAACCTTCGAGTTGTAGGCGGCGTTGGATCGATTCTTGTGAGGTTCATTCCTCCCTGGGTGTATTTCCCTCTCCGTCAGTGAAACTTTCGTTGTGTGTGCGTGTCTATTACTTGGTATTGTTTGTCTTGTGTCTGGCGCAGCATGGCCAAATATGGCCCTTGCGCCATGAAACCCCAAAGCAACCAAAATGAATGATGCAATGTTTAACAGCTGTGTAATTGCCCAACGTGTGCTTTAGAGTTATGTAATTGTACAGTGAGTTTTAGAATTCGCGAAGTTAAATAATTGTGTGTCAGTTTAATTTTTCACGTGAGGTTAAGAGTGAAAAAATAAATGTTATCATGGTTATCGAACGTTATCTATATCACGAGTTGCTTTCTGAACTAAAGAGTTGTATTGTGAACAACATACTCGAGCAAAAGATGAACACCTGCCGTAGCTAACAGAAAAGACCCGGATTTTCATCATGACAATCTATGGCCTCACGGCGTGGAAAACGCTTCAAAAATTTAAACAATTTGAATGGGAAAATTACGACTATCATCCACCTTATTCTCCTGGTCTGGCAACATCAGATTATCATCTTTTCCCGAAGCCTTTAAAACCACCTCAGAAAAAAATTCCTAATTTGGGGTATGATGTTCGAAGACTGTTCGATCAATTCTTTGGAGAAAAACACTAGAGCTTCTATCGCCAGGGCATTGAATAAATTTAAAAGTGGACAAACGGGAACAAGTTGGTAAATATATTTTAGATTAAAGGTTGAATGTATTTTTTTTAAACTTTAAAAAACCGCATAACATTTGGAATGACCCAATACTAGCAAAATCCATTGGCAACGAAGTACATTACATACAATATGGATGGATGCCATTGCAATAAGGGTGGACTGGCTCCTGAAATGTACTGAACATTTTTTTAATGGTTGAATTTTCACAGTTCGAATAATTTAGTTTTATCATTTAATGTTTCCTTATTTTTTAAATTCTAGTTAACTTATATTTCAATTTTCTATTAATTTTATGAATGTAATCTGTTCAAAATTTTAATTTCTATTGAATGGGTTTTGATTGAACTGAATAAAACTAGTCTATAGGCCAAATGGAACTTATAGAAAACGCAGACATCCATTTTTTTTGTCGTGATTGGAAAAAGATGATAAATTTGAACTGTTTCAGTAATATTTTCCCTTGCTTGCGACAGGTGTTAGTTCCCTAAGCTAATGTATAATTTGTTATTTATGAAGTAATATAATAGTGAATATATAAGTATTTAGTAGACCGAATCGAATCAATAATTGGCCAAACTGGCTGTTTTTGTGATTTGGAAAAGTAATATATTTTGTGTAGCTTTGGGTTTAAGCAAGCAGTTACTTTTATGTCTACAATTGGTGATAGTTAATAAAACTAATGAATTATTCTCTCTTTAATTTAATGTAGCAATGGCAAAAGGACGTAAATGGTTAAGGGCCTGAAAAAAAAATCGGTCTGTTTTCATGTTTTTATTGATTGAAAACAAAATTTACATTTTGTGAATCTTCTGACAACCTTCAAGTATACCGACTCATGTAGAATTTTTTACGGATTTCACACACCTGGTCTATTATGTTGCAGTCTTAATATCACATTGAAATTCTGAAAACTTTCTAGATGAAGGAAAGCACTTTTGATGTCAACCAAGAACGATGAAAACAATGCCACGGAAACAATGTCGTCTTTAAAGCAGAAAATCAGTTTCTGAACTTAACATTTAAAATGCCGACATTCACAATTACTTAAAGCACACTGTACAATTACGCAATAACTGCAAAACATTGCTTCCTTCATTTTATAACCTGTAATGAAAAAAACACACTTTAGTATGACCCAATACATCTACCCGCTTAATGTTGAAAGCTTTCAGAGTTGCGCAAAAATTTATCCGCACACATTCCTTCTATAAGATAGTGGAAGCTTTTGCGAATTGAATATTTACCTATAGAAGACATGAAGTTACGGGGTTTTAAAGGGCCACGGGTATGTGGTTCTTTCGATGGTATTTGTCGGCTGGTCATGTCCCCAGGACTACAGGTTGCAGATCCTTGTTGGGAGCGCAGCAACTCCAAGCTAAAGTTACTAGGGAAGACCCTGATAAAAATATGGCATAGATCTCGACAAATGTCTTACGAGAATCGTTTTCACAGGTCCCTATTTATTCGTCTTCCATTTATAGTCTGGCTCGGTCTAAAGCTTGCAGGGTGAAATTACCAAATAGGCACCTGTTTTATCCAGTAAAACTTTCATTGTCTATTACTTGATATTGCATGTCTTGTGTATGGCGCAGCATGGCCAAATATGATCCTTACGCCTTAAAACTCCAATAAACGAACGAACTAACCAACCAAAGACCGTCAAGTACAAGGGGCTGGTGCACTTTAATTCTGTTGTGGCTTTAAATGTCCTCACGTTGGCGTGGTGTGGAAGTTTGGAGAGTGAGCTGCCAGCTCAGGTGTGACCTCGTCACCTTGTTCAAAATTACGTAGTGTAGTCATCGGATTTTTCCCTTCGGGTTTGATACCGTTTGACCGTCCCTAGTATCCCGTTGAGTTGCTCCAGTGCAACCTTGATTAAAATACCTACCTACTTACCGAACCCTTGGATGTGGGCTAGGAGTTATCTGCCGCACAAATTGACCCACGCGACCTATCACTCGTCGGAGACAGTTCGGGTGGTGCTTAATGCCACTGGGTTGATCTCTTATGAATTGAAGTCATGAGGAAGTGTGTCGTAAGCCCGCTGTCTAACCTTTAGTTAAGATAATCAAGACCCCCTAAATCTCGATGTTTGAGCTATTTGCTTAGGTAATTCATTTTGATTCCGCGTCTTGGGCAATTTTTAAGAACTGCTCAGTTTCGGAACGCGTGCTTTGAAAGAATCACCCCTACTTGCAAAACGTCGGTGGTTTCGGGAGTTCTTACTCGAGATCTCTTGGTACCAAAAATACCCTGTCCCGCATTCGAGCTTCCGAAAAAGCTTCAGCGAAAGCAAATTTTTCAATACTCGGAAGAAAAAAGATTAATTTATTTTTCCGTTAGAAGCGGGAGAAAAACATAGGTTAAGTAAACCCGCAGTTGCGCAAAAGCAAGCCAGTGGAAGGCGAAATCGCGACTGTTGACTGTTTAGAAAAAGTGGCGTAAAAATAGCCGTTAAATCGTGGTAGGATAGTTGAATAGGAACTCCCTGTTTCATCTTCTTTACACGAAAGTTGACAGAGTAGGATTTGATTCTGTGTTTTAATTTTATCGAAGTTTTTTACCCATCGAGTCAAGAATGGAAGTGATATTGTCATTCAACTTTGATGTACAGTATGTAAAATCAGGTTTCTTTTCAAATATCTTTACCGTAACCTGTTCAAATGTTTCAAGCAATATTCTTTGAAGCAAAAGTAACCCATTGTTATATCGTGCTCGATGTATCGCGCTTTCCCTCTTTACCTGTCCCCCAATTAATCTTTTGTTTTCGAATGACGTAACAAAATCTCGATCCTTTTCTTTGTGTTGTCCGTGGTAGCCCAGTTGATTGATCGCTGATTAGCAATCAGGGTTACGAGTTCGAAACTTGATCCAACCAAAGACCAACGTGTACGTGGGAGCTGGTGCATTCTAAATATGTCTCAGCCTCAAATGTCCTCACGTTGACGTGGTGTGGAAGCTTGAAGTGTAGAGTGCTAGCTCGGGTGTTGATCTCTGTCTGACCGTGTTTCAAAAAGACGAGGTGCTGTCCTAGGATTCTTATCTTTGGGATGGATCAAGGACCGTCGCCAATAGCCTGTTGTACTGCTCCAGTGCGAAGTAAATTCAACTATTTACCAATTGTTTCTTCGTAATTAGAGAAACTCGAAGGTTTCTTGTTTTAAGCAGTTAACCAAAACTAAAGAGGCAAAAGATTTGGTTGCCTAAAGCGTGAATGATGAGATGAAATTTCTATTTTCATACTTATACTGTTTTTAGTGTTATTTAAAAAAGTTTTTTTTTATCGGTTTTAACTTGTTTCACATTTTGTTAAATAAAAAAACTCGTTATGTAATGTGTAATTTAAATTTTTATTTCTAACAAGTGAGTTCTCGGCTTTCGGTATATCGCTCTGTTTTTTGTCCCCAAGAAGCTCGATGTATCAAAGGGTTATTATATTTATAGTTATGAATTTAAAATGCAAGCCTCCTCAGATAAGGCTTAATATTTGAAACAATCTAGCTACTAGAAGGACATTTACATCACGGTGCGAGTGCTTAAAAAAAATTAAAACAGCTGGCTGAATTTAATTACTTTAGCCGTAATAAGTTTAGGTTTGACGCAACTAAAAATTTTCAAGGGCTAAAATTAATTTTAAATTGATAATATTGGCAACTCGATTTATGAAGGAGTTCCATTTTACAGGACTTATTGTTTCGTTAGGACAGTTTTGCGTTCTGATCATGTGCATGTTTTGCTTTCTGTTCTTGACATTATGTATCATATATTCGTTGCTGGTGGCTGTCTCGACAAGGTATCTCATTAGCAAAATCAACCAGAACTTGATGGACGAGATACCTCGTCGTTAGAAAAAAACTTACCACAGCTTGACCTCGTATCAGAAAAGAAGTCGAAACGAAAAATCGTCACTCCTGATGACGAAATGTCTCGTAATTAACAAAACTTAACAAATCTTAACGGACTAGATGTCTCGCACTTAGAAAAACTGACCATATCTTGATCTCGTTATAAGAAATCGGCGATATCCCGATGACGATCTCGCCAGTAGCAAAATTGGTCATACCTTTATTGACGATATCTCGTCGAAATCACTTGAAGGGTTAGCGCATATATCTGTATGCATGCTCAATATTTACTCGTCAACTTTATCAGTTTACGTTTCTCATATAAGCAGTGCTAGGTCTGATTTTATTTCTGTCTATCTCACACCCGCATTCTTATCAAACTGATAAGTCAATCATATATAGTGGCATTTTTTGAGGCGCCCGTCACCTAACTTGGCACTTGGACTCGCCTGATCCTCACCCAAGACTCAGACTAGATCATCTGGAGGCAAATATGGACAATTTTGGACCTAGGGGAATGAGGGTAATACCGCCCTCCTAAACAAAATGTGCGTTTTTAAGGGGGTCTAGGACTCAAAATATAAAAAAAAAGTCACAATTTTTGTTATTATCTTAAAAAATAAAAAAGATCTTTCTGACTAAAATGACACCTCAATTTTGTTTCTACTATACGTAGAACCGGAAATATTCATTTTTGTATCAACATGACCGCTGCAAATCCAATGAGCCTTCATAATTTTAAATGCTCTTTTTCTCCTTTTGTGTAAAATGGGATGCACTAGTAAAAATCGATATAACTTAAGAACTACTTGTCATAAATGAACAAAATTTTCAGCATTTATTTTTCAAATATATTTCTTTAATTCGTCTTCAGCAATTGTGTGTATATATATTAGTTTTTTTTTTATAATTTTTCGATTTTTGTATACTATGTGTTTTATGAAGTTTTTGATCAAAATATTTAAAAAAATGTTCTAATTGTTTTAACCAAAAATCATGAAGACAATTAAAAGAATGAATTCTTAGAAGTTAATTAATTGTTATAAAGTATTTTGCGATATTCAATTTTGCCCAACGTCGACATTTTGACATTTTAAAATTTTAATAATTAAAATTTAAAATTTTTGAAAATATAAATAGTTATTATAATTTCAAAATACAATGTATACCTACAGAAAAAAATTCAGAACAAAAACTTTAAAATTGAAGATTTTAGAACTTTGAGTCCCAGATCCCCTTAAAAGAATAAAGCATATTATTTATTAAGTTGATGTATGCTATTTAGTATCTCACTAATTTATTTAATAATTTGTGTGCAAAATTAATTTTTATTGGGGTGCATAACAACTAGCAAAGCCCGAACTTCGTTAAAGGCTGCTGTCACTGTGTCTCCTGGATTGAAGTAAGAAAAGGGCGCAATGGCCTTATTTTGTACACTCCCGACGTTTGTGAGAAGATAATTTTGTTTTGTCTGAATAGTAATACGATTGCAAGAGGCTTCATGAAAGGAAATTTGCTTTTCAAACGCTGCATTCGGAAGATGAAATGCGTGAAAGCATTCACTTTATATGCATAGCACTAAAAATGCCTCCATGGCAAGGACAGAATTGTAAGCAAAATTATAAAAAGGTTTTTCCTTAAAAACAAAAACATTTTTAAATAAATATTTCTGAAATGCCCCCATTCAGACACTGACGCTCGGGATCCCCTTCAGCTACTCTGGCTGGATCCTAATCTTTCTGGCTCCAGTTGCGTATCTCCTTTAGGTGTGTAGGGCTTCACACGAACCCGAGGTAATCTAGTGATGTTTTATTTTCCCATGGGGTTTACTGTCTTAGTAAACCCGGGTTTCGCTCTCCCTTGATAATCAAACGATCTTTTTCTGCTTTCATTCCACTACTTTATTCTGCAATCCTCTTTTTTCCCTTCCACGACATTTTTACTCGACGCTCTTGTGTTTGGGCCGCAAGAGTACAGTTGGAAGAGCAGCGGCTTAGCAACCGGAGGGGTGCGAGTCCGAAACCAACCAAAGACCATCCTGTATAAAGGAGGCTGTACAGGATGGTCTTTGCACGTTAGACCTCATGTTGGCGTGGTGTGGAAATTTGGAGAGCCAGCTCAGTCATCTGACCGTGGTTCAAAAGTACTTGGTGTTGTCTCGAATCTTCCCAGATCCTGGACCGTCGCCAATAGGCAGTTGTGTTGTTCCAGTGTGACGTTAATTAAAATGCCTATCTTGTGTTAGACGCAGCTTGTCAAGATATGGCCCTTACGCCGTAAAACTTAAAAACAATCAACCAACCTTATCTTTCTGTAACTATGACAATACGTGGACATCCAGTTGTCATAGTTCAATTTATATGGTACAACGAATTGTCTTTGTTTCCAGGTTGATATTGTATGCCTCGTGTCTGTTACAGCATGGCCAAATATGGCCCTTGCGCCATAAACTCCAATCAACCAAACCTTTTTTCCCAGGTTGATAGCCAGTAAAGGTGAAAATTAACGATCGCCACGTGGCGACGGGATGTTTCAATGTGGAGACTGAGAAATTTTGCTATAGTCGCCACACTTTCTTAAAAACATTAGTTTATATGGTGGAACCTCCGATTTCACGTTTCTTTCTTTCTGAGCACCTTAAAATAAATTTTAAAAAAGAAAGAAAAAGTCTGTAGAGACACACATGTGTGTGTATTCTACAAAATATGTGAACGCTTGTAAGTGGCCACTGAATGAAACAAATTCAGTATCCACTGGCAACGTACAAAATTTCTTAATTTTCACCTTTAGTAGCCAGATCCTTTAAGTTCAGATGTGACCGATTGTAAGATAACTGTCCCATTGATTATTACAATGGGATCCATTCTGCTTTGCTCTTGAGAATAGTGGCAACTATTCCCTTTCTAGTGTAATTATTTCCGTATTTCACATGAACTTGATGGATACAGCCTACCAGAAATATCTTAAGTTCAGTTGTAACTAGAATATTGTCGCCGACCTTCCGCCCTTTCGGACACACTCACTGATACCGCTGCACCCATTATTGCATCTCTATAATTTTCCAATGTGTAGATGCCAGCTTTATTTATAGCTTTTATCAGTTACAACTTGCCGCCTAATGTGACTGGGCCCTGCTGATTAATGTATTATTATGTAGCGTATGCAATTTGTCCTTTTCGTTCTCGCGTTAAATAGTTGATTTTTGCTTTGTTTGAAATACCACTTGGCCAAAACAAGACTTGCGTTCTTGAGATCTTTACCCGTGTGGAAGTTGCGTGACTTGTTGACGTCTTTTTGTTTTTCTGTTTCATTCATTCAAGCGCTTCAACGATCGCACCCATTCTAAGCTGCGTTTTCCGTTGTAGTTGTTTTCGTTAGAGGTTATTTTTATTTAACCGCCGTCGTGTTGGCAAATTTCCCGCAAGGGTTATTGAATCCATTATAAAATTGTAAGAGCGATTTCCCCAAATTTTATTTTGTCGATACTCGGGAATTTTGGAGTGTTTAAAGCTGAGCATAATTGAACCCGAATGTTCAAGTTTTGTTGAGTAGTGTTTTCTCTATTCAGTATGAATGTATTTTGTCAGGTGTATTGGAATTATTTATTTCGACTTTCCTTTAGCTCTTGACGTGGATGTACCTCGATGTTTACGCCACCTATATAGCTTCAAAATATTAACTACAATTCTAAACAGTACACTTTGTTTTCAGTACTTCAAGACCGTGAGGTACTGTCTGACCACATATTTTTGAGTTCAATGACTTTTTATTAAATTTAAGATTTGAATAGCTGTTAATCAAATCTTCAAAAGCCTGTGTAAATTTGAACAATGTTAGAAAAATCAATTTTCACATTGCTCTTTAGCTTTAACCAATTAAAAATTTCCTTTAATTATTCAACATCCAATATATGTTGTGACTGTTTAGTTATTACGTTTGTGGGACAAAAGCAATTGTACATTAAAATTTCATTTTGCTCATTATTTGTCACATGAGACAAAATTTGAAATGTACCTTGGTAGAAAAATATCCAATGTCCATATTCGTTGATTTTGAATTATGTCCGCAAATGACTTCTAGTAATGAAAGATATAAAAATGGCCAATGTCCTCCTGTCATCATGAATGTATTAAAACATTCGGAAATATCTTTTGTACGATGTATTAAAAATTTCAAAAGAATGAAAATTACTTATATCAAAAACTTGCAAAATGGACATTGTCCTTTTTCTACCAAGGTACATAGTTTTTTACTGTTTGAAATTATTTTATTAATAGCTATGTCTTTATTCAAACTAAATTATTTGTTACTAATTGTTTTGTTCATTGTAATCAATTGTTTATTTAAATAATTTTTTTCTTTTAGGTGCTAGTTTATTTTGCACTGAAGGACAGCATTTCCAAAGTATATTTCCGACCATTTAAATCTGACTAAAAAGTGAACAATTTAAGGAAAGTGGGCAGTTGTGCCGGCCTAGATGTTCTTTCCGCAGCTCAAGGACACTTGCTGAAATAGGACAAGAACTAAACTTTGAAACTCAATTGAACTGGATGGTTACGCTTCAAAACCAAATGCTATACCGTAACCACTAACTTATTCGGAAATAGTAGCTTGAAGAAAAGGGAAAATGTATTCTCTAAAAAAAGTGAACAGTGATTTATTTTTACTTATATTATTGATTGTTCGCTTAGGACTTCAACCCGATGTTCACGTAAACCGGTGGCATCTAGCGCTAGAGAGTCGGTCTGTTTTTCTAGGTCCGACCTCCGCGTACACTCAAACCTCTTCCCATTTACCATACTTTAGTGAAAGATACCCCCATCCCAAAAGTCTGGAGAGCAACGAAATCGATGAAGCAACGATCCTATTCAGTCGACTGAACTATTATGACACGCTGAGAACGAGGGAGAGCAATTTGATCGCCTGCATTGCGAACTCCCCTGCTGAAAATGACAGCGAGCAACGACTGGACAGCCCTGTTTCGGACAGCAGTGGAAGTGCTTTTAGTGACCATTCCTTGCCAAGTAGCCCTGGTAGCGTGCAGGCCATCAGTAGTCGGAATGATAGGGATCTTCCTCTACGTTTTGAAGCTGTCGAACTGAGTGCAGAGGTAAGTGATTTTCTGATCTATCGTATACTGTCTGCTTACCACAAGAACTGCTCCAGATCCTGTCTGTCCGTGCCTGTCAACACAATAACTGTCCTAAGTTCAAAGTCTGCCCTTGTTTGTTGCCGTAGAGACGGACCTTCACCTATTTTCCATATGGGGATGCTTGAAGGAATGTATTGTATGTTTGTCACATTGGATGACATATTTGAAATATATTTATGATTTATAATTTTCGTCAATCTCTATACTAGTAAATTACCTCTTTCCGACGTCAACAAACGAAATAAAATTTTGTCTTTCAGTCACCCTTACTCAAAAGGAACGAACTCTGTTCCTGTTGCGACCGCCATCACCCAGACTTGATGTCGAGAGTAGTTCTCGTGGTAGACCACTTCATTTGGGGTGCCCAACACCGGTCCCCGAAGATTTTGCATTTGTAATTCTGTTAGCACTACTTCAGCGAGTTAAATTTTTTAAACCGCAGGTATAAAAATAAATAAAAGTTGTGAGTTCTAAGAAGACCCAGTGCATTGCGTTATATCTGAGAAAATGCCAAGTTTATTTTCCTAGAAGGACTAGTGGTGCAACTTGTCTATTATTGGACCTTGCGCCATTAAACTCCGATCAACCAACCTGGAAGCATTATTGACTTAGCGACCAGGTATGCACCGACCATACAGGAGATATAAAAGTAGAGTGAGCAATGGTAACATTTTATGTGACCAGGTTCATGTGACCAACACTAGTAATAGCGTGACCCTTAGACTACTTTCGTCTGCCGGTGGAAACGAACATTCATCATATGATCGGTCCTCGGGATGGGAGACGTCCATCCATTGATCCATTATCTGATTGGTTCACGCGACATAGTTGAGTTAAACGATTTCACCATTTTGGTCGACACTAGAAATGTCCATTTCCACTTCAAACCTGCGATAAGATGTTATATCGGCAAACAAGACGATAAGATGCCAATCGGCTAAAAGTCAATTTTCCACATAACTGTCACATGACTACTAGTCGATATGTTGGTCACGATTTCTTAAGCTCCTGAATAGCAATGCTCAGTCTACTTATATTTCACGTCTGTTGAAACGACCTCTAACTGCTTGATCTCCAACGTTCAACAACATACAAGTCAAAATTTACAAGGAACATTAATCTCAAAGCCAACCATCTTTTCTGTGTCAGTAAAAACCTATTGCGTGTGAATGTCCATTGCCAAATGTTGCCTGTCTTGTGCTTTGCGCAGCGTAGCTAAGTATGGCCCTTGCGCTATAAAACCCAACCGTCCTTTCAAAGTTTGTACAGAATGTTCAGAACACCTTGCAGATTACGCTTTCCGATTTTAAAACCCAATTTCGCTATAAGCACCCATAAAAACAAAAATTGTTTTGTCTATTTCGTGTGTAATTAGTTGAATTTATATTACACTGGAGCAACACGACGGAATATTGGTTGCGGTCATAGATCAATCCCGAAGGGAAAGGGATAACACCTCGTAATTTTGAACTGCAGTCACATGACGAGGGTCTATTTCGTTGGATAGTGTAAAATTCTCCCTTTTTCTTAACTAACTTTTAACTCCCTGTTCTTTAGCTAACTCCCATTGCAAACTACTGTGTTAGATTATTCTCGAAACTAGAGTTTGATTTAGAGTTTATAATTTTACCGTTCTTATGCCACATGTAACTAAGACCTACGACACGTTTTAAGGCAGATTAATTATAATCAAAACGCATCTACTCAATGCATTCATCACCTGACCTCATGTCGATATTTGACCAGGAAATCTTTTCCATAAGATGAATTACAAAGATGCCTGAAAAAAGAAATCGAGTAAATTATATGAATTCTTTCCTCTATTTTCCTCCTGGAGGGAATTATTTTCTTTTGCGAAATGGGCTTTTAACTTCAAATTCATTAAATGACTTGGATGGAAGGTTTGTTTTGTCAGTTTTTGCTACAGGAGTATTGGAAACCAGAGTGTTCATTTATCACACCACAGTATAAAAGTATTGTGGTTTAAACAAAAAACTGTTACGGCCCTTAAAAATGTTCCGGTTTAAAATAAAAATAAAATGGTATCCTCATCTATAAGAAACATTGAGCAGCACGAACTAAAGTGTTTCGTTGACTTTAATTTATTATTTGATTGGTTGAGTTGGATTTTATGGCGCATGGGCCATATTTAGCGATTCTACGCCAAACACAAGACAGACAACACAAGGAAAGTTTTGCTAACAGAAGAGAAATACACCCAGGGAGGAATTGAATCCGTGCCGCCTGCAAATCGCAGGTTACTAGGGCAGTGGGCATACCATGGAGAATCTATTTTCAGGAGAAACTATTGCAAATTCGTTTGAAACCCAGAATTCAAATATTCAGAGCCCGATAGATGATCAATTTTTTTCCTTTCTACTACTGTGCGCTGATTGGTTAACATATGCTTCCCCGTCACAACCCCTGTAATCAGAAAAAATAATTCAACTACATGAAAATGAGAACAGAAGCTTTTTAATGCAATGAACAGAGCTAAAAAGTATAGGTATGTCTGAAAACAATAGACAAAAGCTTTAAGCATTTCACCAACTACCGCTTCTTATTTTCCTTTTCGTCACTAACTTGAATCTTTGTTTTCCTTAATCAACATTAACTTCTGTATGTTAATGTGTGTTCCTGTTCATTGATCCCTCGTGATCACTTGTGATAAAATGACGTTTCACAACCCAAGTAAATATAAATAGGTCACTATTAGATTAAGAGTAGGTCCATTTTTTAGATTTTTCCCGCAGATTCCGTCTGCTAGATATATGGGTACAGCTACACTCTACGTTTATGAGTGATGGCAACGGCTTTGGTGATTTTTTTGGCGCACTTCTAAAGTCGCCAAGGAAAGAATTATTTTCTAACTCTTTTAATGTCACAATTTTTTTTCCTTTTTACAACACACTTTTTAAGCATATTTCAGAACGTTTTAAAAAGCATATTTTAAAAAATTTTCACAAAAAGTAGTAAGCTTAAGCACATATCAACACATTTGTGAACCAACAGAGAAACTAAGCTACGAATGGTAAGAATACCCTGAAACTTATCAATTACACTAAATACAGTGAGCATGTTGAAAAAGGAAAAAGATTTACAAAAGAAAAAAAAGCAAGAAATAATACCTGATAAAGTCAGAATTCTCTCGGAAAAAAATAATGAAAACGAAAATGGTCAAAAAAACAAAACTCTTAACCCTGTCGTGAAAAGTATTATAACAAAATAAAAATTCCACAACTGTCAAAATATAAATAAAAGGACCAATGGTATCACAGAAAACGATTTAAAAGGACCAATGCAATCAAAGGATATTTTAAAAACAAAATAACCAATGGGAGGAAAGAAAAAATTTCAAACGAATCAATGAAATCAAACGACTTTAACGGATTTTAGAAGAACTTTCTAGAGTATTCAAAATGAAAATGAAAAGTTTCCGTTTGCCGAGGTTGCCATGAAAACCACCACAACAGCGACGAATTAATTTATCGTAACTCGCTACTAGAAGTGCGCCAAAAAAAAAATTCGCCAAGCCGTTGCCATCACTCATAAACGTAGAGTGTAGCTGTACCGATATATGTTAAGAGGGAGCACCCCGAGAAATATTACCGATGTTGCAAAAATATTTAGCTTAATCAGCACGAATTCAAATCTGGGGGCCGCTGTCGCCTATTTAACCACTTGCAACCTGCTAGTTGTAGGCGGCGAAGATTCCGAATCCTGCTACTTTCTGGGTGTACTTTTCTATTCTGTCAGTAACTTGCCTTGTGTATTTCCCATTATTTGGCGTTGTCTGTCTTGCGTTTGGCACAGCTAGTCCAAATATGGCCCTTGCTCCATCGGTTGATACCTGATAGAAAGGTAGAAAAATCGCAAGTGATATACAACATAGGTTAAATATTCTACCTTGTTGTAGTTTTACATAATTTTATATATAAATGCGTGATATTAATCCGCGGTATTCCCCAAGTCGAGTTTTGCCTTTGAGTTGTAGGCGGCGCGGGTTCGATTCCTGTCAGGTGTATTTCTCTCTCTGTGTCAGTTAAACTTTCATTGTGTATATGTTATTATTACTTGATATTGTATGTCTTGTGTGTGTGTGTCTGGCGCAGAATGGCCAAAAATGGCTCTAGCGCCATGAAAAAACTAAACGAACCAACAAAAATTATTCTTTGCCCTCGTCATATGTATAATAAATAGTTAACACCGTCCCAGCCTAAGCCATTCGGTGTTCCGCGTCATATGTATATATTGCTTCCCTCGATTTCTCTCACTTTTTCTTGTCCCCTCGGAAATGCGATATTTCGAGGATTTACTATAGTGTAAAGGTTTGCAATACACTAATGGTCTTCTAATAAAAATAATACAAATGTTGATCTGTTTTAACCTACGTGCATAATTTAATCTTTCCGCGATGCATTATGAATTTAAAAAATTATAAACTAGGACGATTTAATAGGTCCCTTTAATGTGTTTGTTTGCTTTATGCTAGTACGCAAAATCAGCTATGGTTGGTGGATTGATTGCTTTGGGCTTTATGGCCCAAATTTATATATTTGGTCAAGCTTCGTCAAATTCAAAACAAAGTCAAGTAATCAGCGAAGAAATAGCAAAACGTTGGACAGACGAAGGTACAATTAAGCGGAGCAAAAGCAGTTATACCAAAGGTTTTCAATCTCGCGGCTCTCAAGGGAGCCATGGCCTTTTGCCAGGGAATCTCCGGACTGCTTTCTTATAATCCGTTCCCGTGAGATTGTATAAGTTGTTCCGTGATGTAAAATCAAAGGAACATCATAAATCCTTTGTTCTTGAGAATATAAAAACTGGTTATGAAACATGCCGTTAGTTGAGATCTGAATCGATACAGACCGAAGCGGTACGTAACGGCTGAGGAGCCACTCTAGAAAAATAAAAGATGATTGATCTGACAAGTGGGGGAAATGATACATTTCTATTTGTGACAAAAAATAAATTAACACCTCAAGACCGAAAAACAGTCTTTTGTGGTTTGTACCAGTGAAGCTGTAGGTTTGGACGATATGTTACCGTAAAACTGTCAAGTTATATATTAGCGAATGAAAGGCAGAAATATTGTGATTTTCCAAAAAATATTTTATTTTCTCTTTTTGTTTACATAAGAAAGTTGTTGTTTTTTCAATCTTAAATAATTACATTCCACTCTTTAGTTAAAATGCAAATTGTATGTCTCCCAACTTGTACGATTTGGTTGCACTATGTACGGATTTTGGTTGAGTTGTGCTATTGGGCGTATGTCAAGGTTGTGTGGACCAAAAAAGTTTGAAAAAGGCTGAGGTAACTAAAAGTTTTCCAATTGGAAATGTGTGATAAATGTATCCTTAAAATTCGTAAAGTAACCTTGAAAAGGCATTTTTATTTTGGTTAGTGTGGGAACCCTGTGTTAGCGAGTAAAAATGGTTAGATTTCTCAAATTTCCACGTTGGCAGGTTTGAATTTGTTCAAACACAATTTAATTCAAATGCCACTTTTATTCAAAGGAGCCATGGACCAAAAAGGTTTGGAAAAGGCTGAGGTAACTAAAAGTTCCCCCATTGAAGATATATAGCCCTAAAAATTCGTAAAATAGCCATGTGAAAGGCATTTTTATTTTGCTTAGAGAGGAACCTTGTGATACGAGTGTTAAAATGGTAAGATTTCCCAAATTCCCACGTTGGACGTTAGAATTTCTTAATGTAGAATTTAATTCAAATACAGTTTATTCAAATGCCGCTTTCATTCAAAGGAGCTGTGGACCAAAAAGGTTTGAAAAAGACTGAGGTAACTAAAGGTTTCCCCATTGAAGATGAGAAATGTAGCGAAAAAATGCTCCACCCACCGTTTCCTCTCTATGCATCGTGGGAGATCCCTCCTACCCCCTACTAAAGTCCACAGCCAACACCAACAGCGAGTTCTCTAGCCTATCGAGGTCAGGGGTATAAAATATAATTGCCCGGAGAGTTCACGTTAATAAAAAAAGGAAGTGAATTTTTGCAAGCATCTGTTCATCCTATCGCAGCTGTTCCTTTCACTTTGTGTGAAGAACAAAAGGGACAACTGTATATTCTGTGCACCGATGTATTATGTCGCTTGGAGACCATAGTCGCAAGTTATACTTCGATGCCCCTTGTCCTTGAATATTTTAATTTGCTGACCCCAATACATTTATATTTTTTATTACACAAGTATAAATTAAATTGTTATAAATCAACAAATACTACTTATTGCGATAGTTATGAACATAAATTATTAAGTGGGGCAAACTCTTTTTCCTACAGTTCTGTTCAATAAAAGTACCCCGCATTCCAATAAGTCTTGTGACCGAGATAGCCATCATCCTTTTGTGTTAAAAATCGTTTGTTGAAATTATTTATTTTTAATTGATTTCAATTTTAATCAAATTTTTCTTTTCATTATCATTATTTTATTTTATTTACTATAAATTGTTATTCTTCATTAACCTGAGGAAATTACGTGACTCTCAGTTAATGAAAAATAACATCACAAATTATTAATACAAATATTAAAAATATGGTATTGCTTGAAATTATTTGGGGATACACCTGTCAAAAGAGTGAAATGAACCCAATTCAAACCGTTTCACCATCCGAATGGCGCACCAGTTGAAAGTCGCTTCTTTAAGGTGATGTAATAGCTAATCTTCTCTTAAACTGAGCATACTTTATCCCACAGCGAACTTGACGTCGAAAGGCTTCGACCTTAATCGGCCAGCGTAATGAAGTTATATTTCGAAAAACTAAACTGGTTTCGCATCACTATGACGTCACGTACTGCTCAAACGTTGTAACACTTGTTACAGGACACCCTGTATTTATTGAATGCCGCTTTTATGTTTAGGACAAGTTTTTCCCCTCTGGAATAACGAGTCTATTTGCTTCACTGAAAATCAACGCATTTGCATTGAACCAGCTATTTATATTTTATTGATATTTTCAGGTATTGTTTTGATAAAACCTTTGTACCTTTCAGGATTCGAAATTAGCGGTCGTTAGATTATGTTACCATATTAAATTTTGTTTCAATAGTTGATTGGGTTTTTGGCACAGGGGGTCAAGACGTCAAGTAATGGACATACACAAGGAGATTTTTGCTAACACAGAAGAGAAATACACTGAGATGTTACAGGAATCGAACCTGCGCCAACTTCAAGTTTTATTTTGACGATATAGATTTAGATTCCTTAGTTTTCTGAATATATTCGCTTGCATGACGCAAATTCTGTCTGTTTCAACATTTCTTCTTTCTAATAATCTATTCTCTAATCTATCTGAAAATTCAATCTACTGTAAATAAAGAAAGATGTCCCAAAACAGAATATCCTTTAAGAGACAGAAAAAGCCCACAAATACTTAAGGTTAGGCCCTAGTCTATTAATTACACTTTATTCACATCCACGTCGACACAATATGTTTTGAAAATTGTTATCAAGAATGAGAGGCATTTTCTATCAAGAGGATGTAGTGTTTATTCGGCGAAAAGTACAAGGGATGTACAAAAATATGAAAACACCTCGTGAAAGGCATGCTTGAAAAAAAAAGTTTATTCGAGCGAAATGTGTAGGTGGCGTTGGTGTTTTCGCCTACTGACGCCACCTCTACAACGTCGTAAATACGGAGCGCAGGTCAGTCGTTGTCGGGGCAAAGTTCTGTGAAGTTGTAATTGCATCATGTCAGAGCTAGCAGACTCGGGCAAATTGTTGGAGCTCGTCTGGTGGGTGCTTCAGTAAGCAATGTATCCGAAGTGTTTAGTGTTTCAAGAGGTACTGTATCTCAGATTTATTCCGCATATTTGAAAAGCGGGAAAACGTCATCCGCTAAATCACAGCGCGGACGAAAGTGTGTTGGGATCGTGACAGACGATCATTAAGTAGCATTGTGACTAAAAATAAGAAGGCCACAGCTGCAAAAGTTACTGCTGAAATGAATATCGTGCTCACAAACCCTGTGAGTACCAAACAATAAGAAGGGAGCTCCATAAGCAGGGTATTTCTGGCCGAGCTGCAATTCAAAAACCATTCATCAGTGATGCTGATGCCTGTAACAGGAAAAAGTCATAAAGCCTGGACTATGGAGCAATAGAAGACAGTAATTCTTTCGGATGAGTCTTATTTCACACTGTTTCCCTTTTCTGGCCGAGTTTACGTCTGGCGAACGCCATCTCGAGACTATTATACAGACTGCTTATTGCCAAGATTGAAACATGGCGGGGGTTCTGTGATGATTTGGGCAGCCATATCGTGGTTTTCTGTGGGCCCCATGATTACTCTGCAAGGGCACATTAAGGCCAAGGATTATGTGAACATTTTAACCGTTCAAGTCCATCCCATGGCACAAACTTTGTTCCCCAATGGTGATGGTGTCTTCCAAGACGACAAAGCCCCTGTTCACACAGCTCACATCGTCCAGGACTGTTTTTCTGAGCACGAGGATGATTTGTCACATCTCCCCTGGCCTCCACAGTCACCAGACCTCAATGTTATTGAATCTTTTTGGTCTAGATTGGAGAGGAAAGTGCGTGATCGCTATCCGCCGCCATCATCGTTATCTGAACTTGCCACCGTTTTGCAGGAAGAATGGTACAATATTCCTTGGCATACAGGAACTGTATTTATCCATTCCGAGAAGACTGCAAGCTGTTTTGAATGCCAACGGTTTTCATACACCATATTAGGCAAGGTTACATGTTTTTTAGGTGTTTCCATATTTTTGTCCAACCCCTGTATCTCCTATACGTAATCCAAATATAATGTCACTTGATTTGCTAATTGAATACGATATCAGTATGTCGCCTATAGAAATTCTAAAGACTGAATTCCGAATGGACATGATAATTGTCTTTCAGCTCCTAATTTTGAATCTCGACGTTGTCTTGTGTTTGGCGCAGCTTGACCAAATATGGCACTCTTGTTCCATAAATCCCAACCATACCATGATATCTAGTAAAATTGGCAACCAGCGATTACGTACTGACGCTGCTGTTATTAGAGAAAGATATTGCTCATACTATATTCAAGATTGATGTAATGTTAACCCAAGTTGATTACACAGCTGCAATTTGCTGAATGCAAAGACGTGTCCCAAACTGTGAAGGTGGGATGAACGGATTCCATGTTAACTACACGGAAATGATTCGTACAATTTTCACATGTTTGATCAGCCTCCTATGTTCTAGATTACAACGCATTCATTTCTGTTTCCCTTGAACTAAGACTAACGATCAGAACATTTATTTTCAGTTAATTGAAGAATTAATCATGTTGCCTATTTTAATATTATCCTGATTTAAGAGGGTTTTTTTTAATGCTGGGGCTAAACATAAGCAGTATTCACAAAAGTAATTTTTCTCATTGTTGTTTTGAGTGTTGATGAGTAACCTCATACAGGGAGTACCAGAAAAGTTAAAAACGCCTTTATTTGCTTAAATGTTGATCCTCGATTCAGCGTAAGCCGATTAAATTCCAAAGCAGCGTAGAGTTTGGTCAGCTTGATTGAGTTTTATTGTGCAAGGGCCACGTATGTAGGTAATCCAGGAGCAAGTTTCTTCGATCATCTGTATTTGTTGGCAAAGAACGGGATCGAAAATTGTATAAAATTGGTTGGGTTTTATGTCGCAAGGGTCGATTTTGCCACGCTGCGACAAACACAATGTAGGCAATGTCAAGTAATGGATATACACACTAGGGAAGTTTTACTGTCAGAGGAGAGAAATACAATCAAGGGGGTGATTTACAGGAATCATGGCTGGCCTTAGGAGGTGCGGGCCCCAATTCGACCAATATCTGATAGGCACTCCAAAATATCTAAAAGAAAATAAATGATTAAATGACTTTCTTGGAAATAAAGTGAATTGAGTAGTTAACAATAGAAAACATTTTTAAAGCAAAAGTAATCGTTTACCTAAGTGTGCCGCTAAATAATTTACTAAGGATAAAATTATTTAATTCGGAATGTATCATTTCTCAATCCCATTCATGACGTAGCCCCTTGGAGTCCGTGAGGGCAGAGATCAAACCTGTGCCGCCTACAACTGGTAGCTTGCTAGCGTTGAGCAAACCATCTAAAAGTAATGTTGCATGGCGATAAACATAGATGCTCGTAAAGGGAGTGTTAAAAAGTAAGTTTGATCAAAAATTGTACTGAAAAGATACTGAAGACTCCGTTGACCATTTGTTCTCCCCAAAAAATTAGTTTTAATTAGCAGACCCATTAAAAGTTTAGAGTAACCCTTTCTTTTAATATATGGGCCGATTCAAGTGAAACACAATGTGTACAGTGCAATGATGAGTAACCAGGACTTCGTTCCTCCAAATTTATATATTTGATCAGTACGTTTAATCTCAGACACTATAGCACATGTAAAAATTGCTGCACATATTTGTTCTGCATAAACCGCATCGCTTAAAACGAAATGTGATAGCAATGATAATGTTACAATGGGAGAGTTTTTAGTTTCTTTGTTGTGTCGAGACTTGAAAAATATTGCGGTGTTTTGAACATATCAATCTGCGATTTTAGGACCTTGGAGGACTCCGCTTGACCTTGAAATGGGAAAGGTAGCATACGGAAGACTGGCTGAGCTAATTGTTTAAGTGAAAGTTTTCTCCTACCTCCAATTGTGTCAGAATTGCCGAGCGAAATGTTTTTCTGTCTAGTGGTATAGCGTTACATTGAAAATAGGAGATGCCCAGATGCGATTGAAAGTTTAAAAAAAATCTTAAACAACCTTACAAGTCAAAATCATTGTTGTTTTTTCTTTTCCGCAAAGACAATAGTCAAAGACAAATCATTTCAACCCTAAGTGAAAAAATAACCCCAATTTTGTTGACCTTGGATTATCCAAACGCTGTTTTTTGGAGCTTGATGGCAGTCTTTTCCAAATGCAGGAAAATGGAAAGGATAATTGACAGGTGCAAGGATGCAGTGTATATTTATCTGAACTGGATGCAGAATTCAGTAGGAAGCATGGGGTAGAGAAGAGTGCTGAATATATACCCATTGCGCATGACACACCATTTATGATTTACAAATCATAGAAAGAAAATATTTGAGACTGAAGAAAGGATAGGACATCAGCAGTCCCTGGTTGGCTTTTCACGTGAAAATAAAGAACGGTTAATAGAAACTGATCTCTCACTCAGATTTATGTTAAAGATCGACATTTTTTATTTAAGTTTTTTTCGATTGTTTGTCACCGAATTTTTTATCGGAGGAGTTGTAGGCAACGCAGGTTCGATTCCTGTTTGATTTGATTTCTCTCTGGGTGTATTTCTCTCTTCTGTGTGCTTTTATTGTGTGTATGCATACAGTGAAACTTCGATTAACCGTCAGGATCGGGACCCTGACGGTTAATCGAATAGACGGATTAACAGCAGAAACCTTAAACAACTATCCACCCCCGTTCCTTGCATATTAACGAATGAAATAAAACGCACGTTTACGATCTGGAAATACACTGTACATACGTGTATTTTATTTTACAGAAACAAATAATATACAATTTACATTAAGTACATATTGTTACATAAACTGATGCTCTAGACGTACATACATTTTCAAATTTTAAAACAGTCTGTCATTTTCTTTTATTTTTTTGTACTTTCTCAGTGGCAATATTCCCTAATAACGGTTATAGAAACTGACGGTTGAAAGAGTGACGGTTAATCGAAGTTTCTCTATACTTTCGGCGCAGCGTGGCCAAATATGGCCCTTGTGCGCCATAATATCCAACCCACCCAATGAGCATCCGCTTTCTGGGCTTAAATTTTCTTGTGCAGTGCCTAACAATGAATTAACTTAATTGAAAACCAGAGTGGGATATGTAAACACTTGTAAACAAAAGAGAACGACTAATAAACATTAAAAACTTAGAAAAATTGTCAATGGTCATTTCGGTGGAGCAAGACGTTCATCATCATCAGGATAGTCTTAAGATCAAAGTAAGTTTTGTGACTTCTGTCCTGATAGACTGATCCACCGAAATGGTCGTTGACGATTTTTATAAGTTTTTAATCTTTATTACACGCTGTTTTGAAGGTTTACATTTTTACTGCCAATTTAACTAAGGTTTTCATCTGTTTACTTACTTTTCTGTCAGTGCCTATCGGATGTAAAATATTTTTTACGCGTATACTAATGCAGAGCTCCCACAGGTGACTAAAAGGCGACTTTTTTCAATCTTGGCGGCTAAGGGTATCTATTTAAGCAAAATCGTCTAAAAAAATACTTTAAAAATTTTTATTTTTCAAAAAGTTTTCCATTTTTTTTTTTTTTTTTTTGAAAATTCACCAAAGGTCAATGAAAATTTAGTCTTTTTTTTAACTAATATCCGGAAGGAAAAAAAATATTTATCGGATTTTTCTTGAAGGAGAAAATTGTCCAATTGACACCAACGATTTGTTTGGGACAGAACTGTGGCAATCACAAAAGAAAAACATCGAAATCTTTAGATGCTAGATTGTCATGAAAACCTTATTAAGAGACTATTTGCTATGTTTAAAATTTTATGCTGCTATTTCCCCTGTGCTTTGTCAGTGGCAGCCCTTCAATAGAACTAGAAGAACTTGAACATATTCCTGCTTTTGAGATTCACGTCTAAATCACACCTGCAGGTTAAAACCTTTTGAGAAATTGTTATGATATGGGCGAATTTAAAATTAACCTAATTTAACTGGGAGTAGTTTAATCTTGTTTCTAAATCAAGATCATCGTTCGTATTACAGCCAATTCGGTTTTTAATAAGTTATTGAGTTTAAAGGTTACTGTTACGTAGAATTTTATCTTCCTACAGAATGGGGGTAAAAAGGAAGTTTTTAAAACAATTGTCTGGTTTGATATAAACTGACAACAAGATAAGAGACGGATTCGTTCAAAAGATAAGAAACAGATAAATATCTAAATGTTTCATTTGTAACAAGAGATTCATTACGCCGTTTTTCGAACAATCTGTTAATCCGTTTGCGCTGATCTTCTATATTCCTCAATTTTAAAAACTTAATAAAACCCTCATCTAAGAGCACATTTTAAGTTAAATCCTTTGCTTTACGACCAATAATGCTGCATGTTTAAATGAAAAACATATTTAGTAAAATTTAATAGGGTAATGCTCCAAGATAGAACTGTTATTCTGATGTTTAAATGCTCACCAATCAAAATCATCAAGAAATCATCGTAAAGTAACATCTTTTAGTTTACATACCTTAAAATCATATGTTCTGCCTCGCCTTGAATATACATGTGAACCACTTATACAAATACAAATATTGACGACCAGCTACAGGCTCAAGCCCAACAAGGCTGGTCCTTTGTTTATGAATTCTCCAATTCCCACTGACTATCCAATTGTGTCTTAAATTCGTACACTCCCTTTGAATTAACTATATTTTCTGGCAACTCGTTCCAACTGTCTATTACCCTATTAAAGTAGTAGTTTTCCCTTAAATCCCGATTAAAATGTGTCTTATTCAATTTATACCCATGACCCCTTGTTCTGTTATCCCTATTGAAATTTAAGCCCTCTGTGTCCCCTTGTTTTACAAACTTGAAAAGCTGAATCAAATCCCCCCTCCTTCTTCTTTCCAGTGTAAACATGTTTAGCTTACTTAAACGTTCATTATAGTCGAAATTTGCTAGCCCCTTTATTATTTTTGTAGCTCTGTGCTGAACCCTTTCAATTGATTCTAGCATCTAAATCTTTAATCTAGCATCTAAATTATGCGATAGACAGTTAGAAGGGACACCCCTAAAATACCGATGCTACAAAAATACATGCTAAATTAATTTTCAACGGTGTAAATCAAAGTTTTGTAAAACCCACAAGTAGGAAAAAATCGTGAACAGGTCAGTAAATATTAAAATATATTTCCAAATGAAATTATTACAAATTAGCATTGAAATTGTATTATAGATTTCCTAGGAATTATATACAATGTCTAATTTCACATATTGACGTTAACTTAAGATCTCCCCCTTGTTACATTTCCGTACTAGGTGAAATATTTTTGTCCTCTTCCTCATGAAGGGCCGCAGTGGATTAGTAGGTATGTCCACTGCGCTAGCAGCCTTCGAGTTGCAGGTGGCGCACGTTCGATTCCTTCCTGGGTGTATTTCTCTCTTCTTTGTCAGTAAAAGCTTTTATTATGTATGTCTACATCTTGATATTGTACAGTACCGTACAATAATGGACCGGACGCCAGCAGATTTACAAAAAAAGTCGACTACATGTCGGATTTTATGCAAATCCAGTGCTTGCACGTGACCTGTTAAGGTTAAATACGATACGCGAAGTGGTAACGTCGCTAGTTCTGGTGTGAAATCATGACAGTATGTCGAAACGAAAGTAACTTAGTGACTTTGGAAGAGGTGTTATAGTTGGTTGTCACATTAGTGGCAAGTCTATATGCGCAATTGCGGTAGAATTATCACAGATACAGTCAACTGTTGGTGATGTGAAGAAGTGGAAGATTACGGGAGTTGGGACACGAACTGCACACGTTGGTCTTCCCCGTAAAATTGACAGAACGGGATCGGCGTCCGAAATCTACAGCTGAGCTAGCGACATTCTTGCAGCAGGAATGGGCACAAATACTCATAGCTGTGTACCAAAACCTTGTTGAAAGTATGTCCAGAAAGGTTGCTAGTGTAATTGCAGCACGTGTGGACCACCCCCTATTAAAGCATGTATTCTTTCCCTTATACCATTACATCTTGCTGTCCGGTACGTTATTGTAGGGTAGTGTATGTCTTATGTCTGGCGCAGCATAGCCAAGTATGGACCATGCGCCATAAAACACCAAAGCAACCAACGTTTCTCGTGATATTACTGTGTTCGTTCCCGGAACGCGTTTGAAGATGCAAATTTATAAACCATTAGTTCTTGTACAACGCAATGGTTTCCTAGGCAAATTCTCGATTATTTCAAATTCACATGATGCTCATTTTCCTATTCAAGTTTCGGTTTCGCGTATTGAGCAAGAAACAACTCGCAACGTGTTCACTATCGGTGGATTTTAGTAGTACTCTCATGATATGATAAGCATCAAACATGACCGTAGAGTGACAAACCAATCCAAACATGATAAGCCACATCTGGCGGTAAAATAAGTCCCCAAGTTAGCTGACATTGGAGTAGGGCTGTAGTTTTTCAGATTTGTTTTCGTATTTGTCCGATTACAGATCTAGTTAGCTTAATTCATGTTTGTATGGATAAGGGACTCATTCTGGGGATTGGATGAAGGGCCCGCCATCCTATTAATTACTTTATGACTAACTTTTATTACTAAACCATATCAATTGCTTATTACCCTATTTGTTGCTAACTTTTGTCCAACCTTATGGGTTCAATAAAGTTACAGCAGAAAAAACGTAGACGCATACAAATCTGAAAAATCAAAAATATTGCTAACGAAATACTAGTTAGCTATCGATTGTTTCCTGAAGCAAACGACGGACCAATGAATGCTCGGTGACTGAATAGGATGGGATTAGACAAGAAAAGTTTCATGCTTGACTTGTCCTTTCGCCTAGACAAGTTTTCCAAACTTTTTTGGCTCGGCGCCTCCTTTTCAACCACATTATTTTTCAGCTTCTTCTGGAAAACCACCTCAGCTAATTAATAAACTTCAAGTGTAGCTGGGCCTTTGATTAGTAAATTTTACCATAATATGCAAATAGCTCTATAATTTTAGAATTTCAAGAAAATAGTTGGGAGACGAAACAACTTGGAATTTAAATTGTATAGTTATTTATTAAAATAAAGTTAAAAAAATAAATCGAGGAACGTGAACACATTAGATTGTTTACCATTATTAGCAATTAATATAAATCAAAGCAGTAAAATTAAAAGTAATCCGATTAATGTGATGGATGGGCCTAGTTCTGTGTTGCCTATTTGTCCCAGGCTCTAATTTCGTGAGCACACAGCATCATTCAATCTCCAGTCAACTCTTTACCGTCGGTTCCTCTTTTTTGGTTAAAAGAATGAATGACAATGCATCACTAGTGAGCGTATCTGTATAGTCAAATGAAAGTGTTTGTTTTAAAACATTTTAGGCGACAAATTTCTTTGGCATCTTTTGCCTACTCTTACTCTTCAACGCCCCTATTTTCCCTGGACCCAGCATAGATCCAAGATTCCTTCAGCGCCCATAGGGTGGAAGTAGCCTAGACGCAAGGACTTATTCAAAGAAGGTTGATTCCTTTCCAAAACATATTTTATATTAAAATTTTTTTCCAAAACACACGCTGGAAACGGTTTAATTAGCGAATTCGAAGTTTAATTCATTCTACAACTAACGCATACGTCTATATGTTAATCATGAAAGTAAAACACGTGGGTGTTCATTATACAAGTAAAACATTTGTGTGTGGATTTGCTGAGTAAAACAGGATGACGGAGAAGAATGTGCCACCCCCGGAATTATCTTCTGAATACTTACCTGTAATGGACTAGGTGACTTTTTATACCAAACTACATAATCTCAGTCGCATATATCACTATAATAAATGATGTCTGTTCGCACAAAAGCTTTCTTGTCGCGAGTGTACACAGAGTAGCACTCACGTGCATTGTTAAGTCCTTGTCACCTTGGATTGCCAGGTGTAGCAGTTTTTCAGATTCGTTTTCCCTACCGTCGTATTACAAATTTAGTGGGCTTCATTCGGGTCTGCGTACTTTTCATCCGAAATTACATAATCTCGGTCGCATAAATCGCTATTAATATGAATAATGGTGTCTTTATTCTCACTGGGGCTTTATTGCCGCTAGTGTACACAGAGCGACACTAAATCACGCTCAGCAATTATCTCGCGAGTCTGGAAAGCGTGTGTCGTAACAGCCAGGCAATGAACGCTGAAGGTCACTTAAAAAGGAGTAGGGAGCCAAGACTTCGTAGAATCGAGTGTTGGCAAAATGTTTCGTTCATTGTGGAGGGCAGTAGCACAAGAGAGTCGGAAAAAAGTTCTATTTTCAAGGCAAACTTCCATCCTACTCTGAGGAAGTCGGTGTCAGTGTGCTAGTGGAGAATGACAGCACCTGCCCAATTTTTCCCCCTTTACCTGGGCCGCTTTGTTGCTAGGCTTTTGCTTTTTGCTCCACACGACTTTTTTTAGAGTTAGGCAACCACACGTCGAAATGGCAGAAAGTCGTAAATAAGTCAGAGGTCGGTAAACTGTCCTCGAGATCGACTGGACAGCCAATGTGGAGTTGATCGACAGCTATTCATCCCTAATCAGAAAAGAATTGAAATATACATCTACAAGGTGACTTCCCGCGATGCCTTTTACGTGGGTTTGAAAATTACCGTCATTCTCATTACTGATTCGACTGAAATTCTTAACATCGGTTTTTTCTCAGCGAGCGTATCTTCTGTGTTAGTAAAAATTTCTTTGTGTGTCTTTACTTGACGTTGCTAGGGTTTGGCTTGTTTCTGTCCACGACTTTTCTAGTTCCGATACGTTCGTGTGGTTGCCTTGTCGAAATGACAGAAATTCTTAAATACGTTAGGTGTATGAAAAACCGTCTTCGATCGACAGGACAATCTATATGGGTTAATCGACAGCTGTTCATCTCAAATCAGAAAGTAATTAAAATAAACAGCCATAAGGTGAAAGCGCTAATACTCTTTTCATGGGTTTGAAAACTACCGGCATTCTCATTACCTATTAATTACTGACTGAAATTCTCGACACCTGTTTTTTCTCAGCCAGTTTCTTTCTCTTTTAGTACAACTTTCTTTGTGTGTATATGATTTACTTGACGTTGCTAGGCTTTTTCTTGTTGCTGCCCATGATTTTTCTGAAGTTGAAGCAATTAGACAAACAAAGCGGAACAGTCGAAATGGCAGAAATTCGTAAACAAGTCAAGGGTCGGTAAACTGTGATCAACTGGACAGCCAGTGTGTAGTTGATTGGCAGCTATTCATCTCAAATAAGAAAATAATTGAAAAATACATCTACAAGGTGACTGTGCGATATTCTTTTCATGAGTGAACATTACCGGCATTCTCATTACTTGTAAATTACCGACTGAAATTCTATACACCATTTTTTCTCTCAACGAGATGGTTTACTTAACGTTTCTGTCTTGTTTTTGGCACAACTTCACCAAATATGGCTCTTGCGTCATAAAATCCAATCAATCTTGGAGAGCTGCTTTAAGCATATTTTCTAAAATCCCAACAATGGCTGTTGTGGTCAAGGCAATAAGACGCAATTTTTTTGTCAACATGTAAATATTTGCAAAACTTGACTATTTTCTTCCAAAAATTAGTTTGAAATACTGAAGTAACAAGTTTTTAGATTTTCTGTGGAAAATGGAGAAAACTTGAGAACAGTATTTAGACTGATAGTTTCTGAACTGTGTAACGTGGATTTTCAGCGATAGCATCTTTTAATAGGTCCTCGTTTACAGAGGATGGCCGTCCAGAGCGGGCATCATCTTCGGGGCTGAAATTTCCTCACTTAAATTTTACAAACTACCTTCGAACTGTGGCCTCAGAAACAGCACTATGTCCATATACGGCACACATGTTACTAGCAGTCTGACTAGCATTTTTATCTTTCTAAAAATAAAAGAGCATAATATGACGAAAATGAACTTTCTGGTTTTCCACTCTTAGCACTGCAGTGAAACAAAAATTATGCTACAACACATGCTATAATTACGCAGTGTAAGCAAAAAAGACCGGATTTAAATATCTGCTTCAATCAAGGTCACTCCTTATGAGCGGTAGCAAAATAACAACAAAACTAGCTTTGATTTGAAAACGCGCAGAACTTTCCGGTTGACCAATACATCATCCATTCGCGAACATTACCCCAGGGGAACATTGGATTGCTGTCAAATAGGGATAGCCGACTCGATGAATATACTTAAACGTTTTGAAGGCAAAGAGAAAATATTTGAATTCACCCAAACGGGAATGAAAAGGTTAAAATTTGAAAACTGTTTGCTGACGTAGTTGATTATGACGGCGGTGAAAATCGAAAGTAATCGTTATCGGACATTTCCTCCTACTTTCAGTTTTTTTCTGACTGGTATAAATTGAAGATCGTTCTACCGAATTTTGCTAATCTCGCTATTTGCACTGAGCGTACGGGAAATTACTGAAGTGCACTTTTCTTCACAGTTGTCGGTGCAGCAATTCAAGGACCTATTCAGAGGAGCCCGAGAACCTTCTGAAATGCTCCTGATTTTACAAAATTGAATGCTGGCAGTAGCTTAATCTATGTGAATCGAAATTTTGTTCAACCCGTACGTGGAAAAAACGCAGCCATGTTTGAAATCAGTCAAAAACTTCTACAAAAATGCTTTTTTGCATTACATAGAAATTCGATTAGTTGCTGAAGCAAATGAAGACCCCATGCATGTGTTGGGTGACTCTAAATGGGAAGGGACAATACAAGAACAATAGATTCAAGACTTGTACATTCACCTAGACGTTGGCTCGTATTTCAAGGGAGGTGATTGTGGGGTTAGAGCTCTTTTTGAAATTTATTTTATGTTACAAAATCGGATAGGTTGTATGTCAGAGCGGACGCAAGGTTTTACGTGAATACGCCTTGTTAATAAATACATTGTATTTATTTGGTTGTAGTAAATGAAAGAAAGACGAATTCAGCTGTCAATTCAGTGTTTTTCGAAAGCTGTCGAGTTGCTCATCCACGTTCGGTGTATTTCTTCTTGGCTTTACAAGTATATACTGACATGAATTTTTTTTTAATTTATCAACTGCGATCCAAAGTTTTACAAACAACTCTATAACTGATTTAATTTCTTATGCATTAAACCCATTTCGACGTCCTAGCGCATTGGAGTCCCGAGTTAAGGCCCGTTTACGATTGTCCGTATGCGTAGGATCCGCCTTAACGTATACGAAGCTACAGACAGGGTCTGCGTAATCCCGCCCATCTGTCAATTACGTGGTTCTCCTCTGTCATTGGTTCGACGCATACGGAGTATCGTAAACGGGATATTATACTTATTTTAAGTTTTAACGACACAGTTGAAAGTCACCTCTTCCGCTTATCGCGGCGCGCGAACCTATTGAATGACACAAGGTTGGTTTAGTTCGGGTTGATAATACATTATTAAATCGAACTCGATGCCTATTATTTGGTTATGCTCAACCTTCTGCAGGTCTGATTTTAAAGACGTAATTCACGGCAAAATAATTAACAATACACTGAAAACTGTTTGAATCAGCGCAAATCGAAGTTAAGGGGTTAGGTACCTTTTAAATGTCAAAATATGCAAAAAATATCACAACATTTCGAATCTTAATATCTCCATGAATAAATTATTTACATAAATGAAATTTTGTATGCAGATTTTAACTACCTTTATATAGCCCTTTCTCTGTAAAATCGAAAATCGACCAACCCAAGTCCGAAGAAAAGACTCGCTTTTTCTCAGTCATTTGTTACGCCTGTCTACGTCCTTTTAGATCTCAACGTACCTTTTTCTTATTTCACCGTCATTCTTACTTTGTTGTAATTCGCCTTTTAGAGATTTTAGACAGCTAAATTGTCACCGTAATAAAGCCCTGACGAAAATGAATAATTTTCTGTTGTCTGATCCAGTGCTGATATATGTTCGACTCACGAGTTGAATTCTGCCCGGAAGCCGCATGTTGAGCACCCCTGTTGAATAGAATAGTGTTTCTTACAATATGCGCAACTCGTTCTACTTAGAGGCTAGAAGCAGGACTGTTATTATGCACAATGGATTCCTAGACATTGAAGCCTTCAGGAAAATGAATGTTAACGGCCTTGCTAAAAGAGATGCCCTAGAAATTCAATCTACTAGAGGAAAACCATTCTATCTAATTTCGAAAACCAAGCATTTTTTAAGACATTTGCTAATTCAATTGAACTGCGAGACTTCCTCAAAGGATTTTGAAGGACGCACTGTGTGATCTTGTAGCCAGTTTTCTTTGGTCGGACATGGTTATTGCAGTGCACTTTAGTTGTTGGGAATTTTACCAAACCCATTCTGTATGCAACGAGAGACAGAAATAGACAGACCACCTAAATTCCAGTCTCAACTGCCCTTCTACTTTTAGCAGTTTTCCCCACCTTTGTTGTTTCTGTGTATGCTAATTTACTTCACGTTGTTTGGTGCAGCTTGGCCTACTATCGCCCTTGCGCCATAAAAACCAAACCAACCAACCTAAATTGTAGTTACGCCTTACATGTACTGTCCACATGTTACTGAAAAGGTTTAGATCCATATGGATTAACTTGTGGCGATATGGGTGTACTCTGAGAATCTATATACTATATATAAAAGGATGTGTTTGTATGTGTATATTCTTTATACAAATCTACACCAAATTTGGTACACTTATACTTTAGAACACTGCGGAAAACAGGCTATTACTTTCCTGTCTTCAGACCAATCTGTAGCACTTACAACCATGAAAATTGGCACACAAGTAGTCCTAAAAGTGCCCCTCGAAACCCCAATTTTAAAATATAAAGTTTGTTTTCCTGCAATAAATAAATATTTACGAGGAAACATGTTCTACAGGATTTGTGTATTTGAAAGCACATGGAAATGGTTGCGGTCATATTTGAGCATTTCAAAAATATTTTTCTAATATCTTTTTTTCGAATTGCTCTACTTAGCTCAGTAAGTCGAAATTCGACACTTTGTACGTCTTTCTTTTTTCAGAATTCGACATTTTTTTCATCGGAATTTCGTTTCCGTTTGTTTATGTCTTAGTCTTTTTGCATATTGCAATATATCAGTCAGGAATTAAATGTATATGTTTGCATCCGAAGTAAATTGTAGAAGCTATGAAAACGATAACACGAAGTCAAAAAGCATTTTCCGTACAACTTAAATTATTGCATTTTTCTATGCAAGAAAAAAGATAATTCTAATTCACTTTTCAATCAACATTTAACCATTTCAACCCGACCAAGTTTGAAATAAAATAGGATTACATCTCCGGCTAAATGAAAATGTAGTTGCTTTTTTAACACCGTGATTTCATTGTATCTTTGTTTGGTCAAATCGCATTTCCCTAATTTTAAGACAGCTGTTACTTTAGTGAAGTTTTCAGTCATAGCCCGGTCATCAAACTTCCGCAATCCATTCCGCCAGACAGGTATTCGGAAGATGCCCCAATCTTTATTCCAATCGAAAGGAAGTCACGCATAATTTTGTTTGGTCGAGGAACCATTCCATCGAGTTACCATTGTCAAGCGCTTCTCTTCAACAATCATATTTTAAATTCTTGTACAAGACTTGGACATTTTTATCGACTCTAAAATTTCATCTCCAATTTTATCCATCAATATTTACATCATTCAGGATTTTTATCGTATTTATACCTTTCTTTTAACTTTTTCTGTTATTCAATTTAAAGAGACTAAGATGGGGGATAAGTTGGTCCGTGGATGACCTATTTGTTTTATGTATTCCATCTTTTAACATGCGTCCCTTACGTGTCACTTAAACCGCAATCGTATAATGTTCAAAAACACATGTTTTTAAATCTACCTTTCATAGTAGGTTCTTTTAACTTTATGTCTATTTCGGTTGGTTTGAATTATGTCTTGTAATTGGCGCAACTTGTCCTTTTTTGGACCTTGCACCATTAAACCCAAACCAACCAAATAAAAGGCTGAATAAACATAACGTTTCTTTATTTTTTTAGACACATTCATGTGCATTTTTCCTGCATGGTAAACGAAACTTCGATTTACGCTGAATAAATTAGTTTCAGTTTGTATTGTATTTAAGATTGTGGCCCAGTGGGTTTCCTACTGTGCGTTTTAGAAGGCGCAGGTTCGATTTCTCCCTGGGTGTATTTCTACCTTTCCTTGTTTGGATGTCCATGTACTTGACGTTATTTGTCGTATCTTGGCTTAATATGGCCCCTAACGCCATAAAAACTAAACCAATCAACCTCAACAAAAATGTTAACATTTTCTAGGCCTCGCGTAGCCTTTAAGTCACGGTACCGATGCCCCTCCTATGTGAGGGTATTTATCATAGCATATATATGGTACCGGTGACCCTGTTATGTGTCGGTATTTTATCAAAGTATTTATTTCAGTGTAATAAGTCCAAATCAGTAGCAGAATTACATTAGGTCCCCAAATATAGGAGTACAAAATGTTTTTTACATCAAGGATATCACAAATGCTTCATACGAGGCTGGATCCACTTGAACGTTTTATTGTTCAAATCTTGCCAATCCATAGCTCCCGAACACGTGGAAAGTCGTAGGATCTGATCCTCAATGATCATATCACGCGCGTTTTCCGATTAGAATGTTGTCATGTTACACAAAAGATCAACAACATTGCATCAGTATTTTACTAGTGGCGCCATCTCTTTTTTCTTTGTAGAAGCTTATATCTGAGTTTGAGCCCGCATCCTTTCCGTCTCCGATAAAACTTGAACTTAGCCCTGTCTCTTTTTACTCTTTTTTTTCTTCTGTTCCTTGTTTTTCCTTTATAAAAAATGATATGAAAATAGCAATACCCTTGTGGCAGTCGATTGCAGTCGGTTTCATAATTTTGTTGTCGTTCTCTGTGCATCTGATTTTCTTCTATATTAAATTCTTATATATTAAATTTATGATAAAATTTTGCTGTTTGCGCACCATTTGTTGAATTTGATTTGAGATATGTACATTGAATCCAACTGTACATTACCTGTGTCGGGCACAACACAAGTACGTCATTTATGTAACGTTTGTGTTTTATATTCCTTGCATTTCACAGGATCATTAAAATGATGGTTTTTCCCAACTGTAATTTCTGAATCTTATGATTTGTAAAATGGAATGTTTAAATTTGCTGAGATTTGTCCAATATTTGTCTAATATTCTACTGATTTCTTTTATCGATTTTGAACATTTTAAATGCAAATATAAATTTTGAATATTTTGTATTTATTTTAAGTGACATTAGTTGTGTGTTGTTTTGTATTCCTTTAATTTCATATGGATATTTTAATAATATTTCCTAATAATTTCTGGATCTTAAAATTTATACATAACTTAGTGATTTCAAGTTAAGAACATGGTTAAATGTATTCAAATTGAAGAATTGAGTATTTTTCGTGCTTTTAATACGTTTATGTGATAAATAAGTCTTAATTTTTTTACAACTCGTGCTTACAGTATATTTACACACAAAAAAACCTTTAAAATATAATAAATCCTTTTTTTAATCTAGGACATGGATCTCATAGAAATTTTGTGGAAACAAGACATTGATTTGGGAGTTTCCAGAGAAGCTTATGATTCTCGACCCTGTCTGGAAGTAGAGAAACTAAAAGAAATTGAAATAAAAAAGGAAAAGGTATGTAGCTTGATAAATTATTTCAAAACTCTCAAGTTAGTGCTTGAAATAATGAATTATTACTCTTTCATGTTCAAATAAACAATCTGATTGAAATAAGATAATATTACCATGTGTTATGTTATCATTGTGATGGGAATAAAAACTATTTTAAAGTGACATTTAAGAACTTTCATTCATTACATTATAAATTGTTTGACATTTGTTTTCTAACATTGATTTTTTAGAGCACCATATTTTAAAATTAAAATTCAAGTAAATAAAAAACGATGTTTAAAAAATAAAAGTAAAATGTCACTTGGGTTTCACACTATCATCTTTATTGTCACCAAATGTAAAAATAAGCTATTGAAATATTTTAACGTTTATATACTGAGTTCTATTAACCTTTTATCAAACGAATTGCAGGATATTTATGATCCTCCAGACACTGAAACAAATAAAGAAACTGCCCTTGTTCCTGATCCATTTGCTGGTCTTAATTATACTATTGATTCAGAAACAGGTTAGCTTCTCTGCTTCTTACAGTGTTATGTAATACATGTATATATTTTGTCCATCGGGTTATTCTTATAATTTTGGATTTTTGTGTGGTATAGTGTGTTAGATTTCAACTTTATTTTAACGTTTGGTATTAACAATTTCAAAAATGATAATTCTGAACAAAAGTTGTAGATATTTAAAATTTTTAAATGTATATAAGAAAAGTTTAGTTTCTTAGACAACAAGAGTAAAATGATGATACAGTTTGTGCTGTGTTCACACAATATATATTAGAAGCAAGAGACAAAAGATATAGACCAAATTTTGGACAATCAACAGTATATTATATATTACTTACCTATTACAAGGCCTAATAAAATAGCCAAGAGTCTGAAAACCTACTAAGACCTTTTAAAATGAGAAATTGTTTTGTATTTGAAAGAAAAAAGTATTTTAGAAGGGGGAAGTAAAGGAGTAGAGCAGTTGTTTTATGTTGTCACTGCTTTTCCACAAGTGTTGGTTTTAACTGTGGTTTTGTATGTTTGCCTGTACATGCAGTTATTCCTGCATTTGTCCAGTGTTGGTCTTTATTATGGTTTTAACCCCAATAAATGATAGTAGCTTTATGTCCTTTTTAAACAAAGATGAGATTTCTGGCAGTTAGGCAGTAAAAGTGACCATGTTATAGAGCAACATTGGTCTCATCCATAGTAGTAAGTGGGTTGGAACAATTTATAATCCAATTCAAATTTATTTTAGTAAGATAATAAAGACATGTTAGAACTGCATGTAGTTAGTCTGGTTCAACAAACTCTCAAGTTTTTGCTTTACAGCATTTTAAATTTCAAACCAGCTGCTGTGTTCTTGTATTATAGCTTTTCTTACACCTTTCCACCTTTAAGCAAAATAAATATACTGATTTTTCATTTTGTTACTTATAAAAAAGTTTGTTTTATGGGTCTTCATCAACTTCAACATTTAATGAATCTGAATTTCTCCTAAATTTGTGTCTGGAGATTTAATATTTGCTGCTTATCTAATGAACTAAAACAGTATAGTTGTCCATAATCAGGACTAAAATAGGATTTTCAATCGATACTCGAGTTCAAAATGATACATTTGTGCTATAGACTCTTAATTTATCTTAGAACAATAACAGCTAACTGTTTGCTTTATTTTTAGGTGAATATTTAGTTGATGAATTTTCAAAATTGAGCAATATCCCTGATGATCAGCTTGAAAATGATAAATTTCTTGAAAGTGAGCTGCTTAAGGAAAATGAAACACTGGGGGCCTTATCTCAAGATTCATATATGCCGTTTGGTGAAGATGATGAATTCTGTGATCTTTCAAGTGTTTTCTCGCCCAGTCAGTTGAATCTTCTGTCTGATTCTGACTATTTATCTCAAATCGAAGATCTGGAAAAAGAATTGGAGCAATTTGGAGCTTTGAATGAATCTTCAGGAAACAATCCACCGGTAAGAATTTTTGTTAATAAACCTTTGTAAACATGATGAATTTGTTCCTTTATTATAAAAAAGTAAATAATTCCTAATTCATTTCTGTTTGTGTGGAAATTTTTTAAGGTTGCAAGAGCCATTGTGTGATTATATTTAAATTTTTGGCTCTGATTTCATTCACAAACATTTATACAGATGATGCCTTTTGATCATTATTAACATGTACAGTCACAGAAAGGAAAACTGAACCACCTCCTTTGTTTCAAGTACTAATCACATACTAAAGCAACAATCAGAGGTATCATTAAATAAGTAATAGGGTCTTCTACAAATTCAAATCCAAAAAAAATTGCACAAGGGGACATCTTCATATCAAATCTTGCAGAAACAACAAAAATTTTAATGGAAAAACCATGTTTTGATGCCACAATCAGATTCTGCATCGTTAAATTAGTCAATATGAACTATATTACTACCTTTATATCCCAAGATATTCCATCATAAAATTCATATCACTTTCAAGGATCATCTCAACATAGAAAGTTGCTATTCGTAGATCGAGATTAATTGTAGCTATAGCTACCCGAATTTCAAATGAACACTATTTCAAATGAATTTTTCAGCGATCCAAAAATTATATTTATTACGCAAGTGCAAACGATCCAAGCTTTTTTTAAACTTTTGGTTACCTTCTAAAATCACAATAATGTCTGATAAAAATTTAATGTAGCTCAAAAGCTAATTATTGGATGGAGCTGAAATTTTGCATGACCATATTAGAAGTCCTGAATCAATTCCCACCAAAGTGTAAAAAAGGTTCCAATTCATAATTTTTCAAACATTAATTTAATAATTATTGCATACTAAAAACTATTTTTAAAATAAAATTTTAGTTGGATTTTGTTTGGGTCTTTTAACAGTAACATGGTACAAAATATCAGTGCTGTATAAATATTATTTTGGAAGAAATCTATAAAAGTCTTAAGAAATTGATTTAACATTAGGAGCTCCAATCTTTCTGTCCTTATAACTTCAAAACAGTTAGACCTAATGACATGAAATTTGGTATCTGAAGTTAAATTATAATGGATATAAACTATAAATATAGATTTGAAATTGTGTGTCAAAACAGGGGTTCTTATTGGAAAATTATGGAAGTTTATGCTCAATTTAATATGAAGACGGCCCCCTATGCATATTTTATGAATTTGAATGTATTAAGCACGTTAGTTCCTGTCAAACGCCATCTTTGAATTTTCTCTTCTTTTAAAATTGCTTGAATGAAGGGAAGAGGTTCTTGTTTTTTCAGCGACTGTACAAGTACAGTTGCAGATTGCCCCTTTTATTTTGAGCATTATTCATAGTAGAGCAAATTCAATAGGGAATAATTTCCTCTAGAAATTCTAATGCAAAAATAATTGCATTAGGGGCAGGGTTGGCTGGGCTGGACCCAATGTGTTTTATCAAAAAATCCCACAATTTTGTATACATTTTGGGTTTTTTCAAAAAAACCTCAATTTTGCCCACATTTTTAAAATATAAGCCAAAGAGGTATTGCCATATGTTTCTGTGATTAAAAAAATCATACAAAATTGTAGTTATAAAATTTTTCAACAGAATTGACACCTTTTTTAGAAGATTTATTTTTAATTCACAAGTTTTGCACACACATTATCTATAACAAGCTACCGTTCTTGAGTCATTGTCTCTCTTCAGGAAACGCTGAATTTTGACCAGTTTTCCTACTTTCTCCGCCCCTAGTCTATTTATCAACTTGTCCAAATGTTGCCATATGTAGAGGAAATATGTTCAATGGTTGCGTTACTTAGTGGGCAGCTGAGGAGTTTAGCAAAAATCCTGCATACAATTCTTCGGGCAACTTCCCAAATTTCTGTGCGTTACTCTCCATTAGCAACCACCACTTCGAAGGATTATTTATGTACAAGTTCAAAACATCTATATTGAAAGTGTTTTGGGGAAACAACTCACTGTCTTTGATTTTGAAGGCTAAGACACCTGTTATATATTTAGGTTTCACAGATTGCAAACCAGTTTCCTGCTGCTTCTCTTGCTCTGCTGACAATCTGTTGCCTATACATGATGGGTCCATTATATTAGTCAGGTAAAAAAAAATGGTTGCATTGCTTTTTCCATCATTTGTTGTATCTGTTGCTTATATGGCAACAATTCAATACTCACGGTGAGTTCAATCGAGACCTCCACAGCTGTTGATAAGTTTGTTGAATCTGTCTGCAACCTATCTAAAGCTACAGAAACTTCTTAATTGCTTCTGTAATGCTGAACTTTTGCGGTACAGCCCAACATTACTTACAATTCTTCCAATGTTCCAGTCAACTCGCTGTTCATTTTCATTACTAATTTCCACATACTTGTGAAAGTTTTTGATGAAAGTGCTAACACATTCAACTTCTGAGTTCTGTGCATCATTTGGAATTTGAGGCATAAGTCCAGCCTGTTCCTTTAATAATCTGTAAGTTGTGCTTAAAATTTTTTTTTTTTTTTTTTTTTTTTTTTTGCCAATCCTGATTAGGGGCTGTCTTTGTGTCAAATTTTACACAAACGACATTTCCAATAGAAACGCCATGTTTTGATGCCATAATCAGATTCTGCATCGTTAAATTACTCTAAGCATGAAATTTTATGACCACTGTCTTTATATCTGTAGAAATTCAATGCTAAAATTTGCTCTCAACTTCAGAGATCATCAAGATTAATTGCAGTTATTCAGTAACTTTTCATTCGATGCTTCACTGAACGAAGTCTACAAATAACCTTAAAAGAAATATTAATGCTTGGCATAATCATTTGCAAATGCAACAATTCAAATACAAAATGTATGCAATAAAAAAGCCTACTTACAATTACACTCACTGCCAAAAGTTAAGCACGAAAGGTAAATTGCGAAAAAAAAGCCGACAAGTACAGCTGACAGGAAATGCGGCAGGAATGTAGCAAATAGATTTATGCATGAAACAAAACAAAGAATTAAATACAAAGATGAAAACTATTTTGAACTTTCATAAATTACAAGATGAAGTCATATTGGAGTCATTAACAAAATGATGTTTAAATTCAAAACAAATAAACAACTGACATTAATAGCAGGGTGTCAAGATTTAAATCACTTGATTTAAATCAACAATTGAAATCATGATTTTAATAATTTTTTTTTAATCTTTGATTTAAATCACATCCAATCTTACATTTTCATATAACTAAGTAAATGCACCGTAGGAAAATCACAGAACTCGTCAAATGCTTTAAACGTTCTGCACTCATGGTGATTTCAGCACAAATGGCTACACCCAGTATGGATCAGCTTTTGAAAAAATGTTTAGCACAAGACACTTGCAGATAATCTGAGTTGTCTATGGACTACGTAATCTGTTGAGTAAGGGATTCTGCCAAACAGTAAAGTAAAAAACAAGTTGACATCTATTTGAAAGTTTTGACAGTGTTCATGCAAAAAATTTTAATATGTTACGAACACTAAAGCATTCATTCATTCAAGTGGGGGAAGCATGGGGAAATATTGTACATTAATGTTATACTTAAAAAAGTCTATCTATTTATATTGTCCATAACCCCAATAGTAGGCCTATACTACTTGTTACCCCTGTAATTGACTGGCTTAGCTAAAGTGATTTTTCAACTACATTTTTTAAGTTGAAACATAAATACAAAATAACACTATTATCGTGATTAATAATTTATTAAAAATTAAATAAAAAATACAACAGTCTTCTATTTGAAATAATGAAAGTTTAAACGCTAGGAGCGTCTTTCATTTTGCAAAATGCACCCTGAAACAGTCACCTTTAAGAGTAGTGACCCATATTTATCTAATCAGACTATAATTTATTTCTGTCACTTACACGTACTGATAAATTTGTTAACATGATGATGCAATTTACTCAAGAAAAACTTTGTAGGATGTCAACTTATGTTTTAAGATTAACAAAAGTTTTACCTTTTGCTTTTATTTTGAAAATTCATTTTTTAAACGTATTACCATGTAACAAACTACGATTTTTAGTAAAAAAAAATTTTGATTTACCATGACAGTCCTTTTTGTGGGGTCAAGTGTGACCACTGCCCCGGCGATTACTACGAATTCGCATTTGGCTTTCGAAGCAATTTAAATGAGAATTCGTAGCCTATTGGATAAACAGCCACCACGGGCAATGCCGTGATGGCCTCGCCATTGTCAAATGTGGTCATATTCGAATTGCGAAGAGATCCAATCGGTGTGACGAAACAAACGAAACAATCTCATGCGAAAAAAAAATATGTAATTGAAAAATTATTTATTAAAAGATAATTAGACGTATAAGGTAACTTATCTGGTGTCAAATTTTCCGCAGATTTCAAATCCGTTGAAATTATCAACCTCTCTTTAACGATCCCGATGTTACAAAAACGAACTAAATAATGCCATCCAAAATGTTTTTTATTTTCTTTGCTTTCCTTCGCTGAAATCGTAATACGGCTGGAAATGTAATCTGTTATTTTTGGAACACGAATGTTAGCTTAACGTCACATTCTCTTGCAAAAATATAAAAAATATTCAATTAAATTTTTTTTTGTTTAAAGAAAATCATATATTTGCAGATTTGAAGGGTGAATTTAAAAATTTAATAAGAAAACAGCTGGCCTTAAGTGTTATGAGTGAAAACTGTTGGTTTGGGTCATTTGGATGCTGCTTACTCGGAAAACAACTCGACTGCAGTGATTTTAGACCGTCGTGTGGGGTTGCCTGAATTCCAGAGTTTGAATTCTTAAGATTAAGACGCACGTATTCCGTTAATCAAAATCCAAACTGTTCGGTAAATCGCTCTTAACTTTGATTTACCTTTTATATTCCCTAAATATTTTACAGAAAGAAAAAAGAAATCTAATTCAGACTGAGTATAAAAAAATTAATTTGACTGTCAGAATGTTTTCTCCAGTTGATTATATAAAAATGTGTAATGCGGATCTCTGAATATTGAAATGAAGTATAAACCGACGCGGAACCATAGAAATTCGGTAAATTTGGTTTATTTTGAAACAGTTAACACGATCTTATAGAAACTATTGGACAGACAGACACCTATCAATTTCGGTTAGAATCACGGTTGTCTTTTTCACGACTCTTATTTTTCTCAGAATTGCGCGAATTCGCCGTTTTACACTGCTCGAGTAACTGCTGCCTCAGGTGTCGCCATCTTGAGGAAATTGAACGTTCCAGTAACAACCCAGTTACTTCATATATATACAAAGCGTTTCAAAACTGTTTATACAAATTTTAAAGGGATAGCTTTTATTAAAACATTAACTAAAAAAAAAGTTCAACATAAAGATAAAAATAGTGGTTTTTCCTGTTTGTTTTTGTGAAACTAATCAATGTCTGATTCGATATAAGAGGTTGAAACCCCTGAATTTTAGGGTACATTAAGGTACATAAATAAATGGTAGAAAATATGTGACCAACTTTCATTCGCCCTAATTGGGAGTGAAAGGTCAGGTGTCAATGGCAACTAAAGTTTGCCTCGGTTGCCGAAATATTCCTCTGGAAAGCAATTTTAAATGAACTTTGATTATCCGAATAACAGAGTGTCCGTGTTATCCGTGCCGAATTTGATACCTCTCCAAGTGGTTTCGACGTTATATCTTATACATCAAGATCTTACCAATTTTGCAAATGGCGAGGTATCTCGTCATGAAGGTAGTGCCGATTTTATGATGAGATCAAGATCCTCTTTACAGTTTTCCTTCTATCGTGAAAATATTGCCGCCTATCTCGTCCATCAAAATCTGGTCAGTTTTGCTCATAACGAAATATCTCGTAGAGACGACCACCTGGAGGGTTAAGCAAGTCTTCGAGCACGAGTGCGCGTTTTGTCCTGAGGCGAGAAAGTGCTGCGAATATAAAGACGATTACGGACTTTTATCAAGACAGTTTAAAAGGTACGGGACACTCACGTCCGGATTTTTTGTAAAATTATCCCAATAAATACATACTGTGACACAAAAACGAGGTTAGATTATTTTTGATCCTAGTTTTATGAGTGTCATAAGCAGTTGTGTTGAAACATGTGGTACAGTAAATTATTTTTCTATTTTTTAAGATTTGTGTTATTGCGTCCGTATTATCCGATGTTGCATTGATCTGCATAACCTCGGGTAATCAAAATTCTTATTGTATTTTGTTTTCGTAGATGCATTCATAGTCTAATGACTGGACATAGGAATTTAACGCGTTTGTTTATAAAAGTGTAGATGGAGTTAAAAAAAAACGGGGTTGATCGGTTAGAATTTTCTCCAAAGAAGCAAAGAGTTTCTGAAGTTAGGTGTCAAAAGAGACGACTGGATCCAGAAACCCATCACAACGAAATGTGATGCGAAATGCGACTGATGACCTCTAAAGTCGTGCCCCATGTCATCTAAACATTTGAAATAGAATTATAAGATGAATTTGCATGCTACTATCAATCCTCGAACTAGATAGGTTGGCTGAGTTGACATATTTGGATAAACTGCGCAAAACACAAGATAATGTCTAGTAATGGACATATACACAAAGAAAGTTTAACTGATACAGAATAGACACTCCCAGGGTAAGTTACAGGAATCGAACCCCGATAACTCGCACGAATTAAAAAGGAAAAATTGGCTAAGGAGCTGTATTCTTTTAACGCCTTTTGTTTTCACTCTCAAAAGTTATTACTAGTCTATTAGGTGTCATCCAGCACACAGGCACCTTTGAGATGCAGTAACCCCGGAAGTTACAATCTGCATTTACGTTCCGACGGTTCATTTCTTAATGAAAGGGGGATCTTGTTATATTCGGTTCAGTAAATTTGCTGCAATATTTCCCCGCCCAAGAATCTGAAATACTAATTTTCATTCTATTGTGTTGGAGTAATGCGGCATTTATATATTTTGTCTTAAGATTAACTTGCCTCTCGTTTTCACGGATATCACGGGAGTGTGTGTTGGTGTTAGTTAGTTTTCATGGATAAATACTGGAATAATGCTCATCGTAAGACTAAAATAAAACTCGCATGATTAAATCCATCAGAACAGGCAAAAAGTAATTTCAGAAGATGTCCAATCTTCCGGTTTTCTATTCCTTGTCTGCCCTTCTGCTTTTTGCCCCTCACGTTGTCTTGTGTTTGGCGCAGTTTGGCTAAATACGGCTCTTCTGCCATAGAACTCAAAACCAACCGATTTTCTATTCCACAATCGGAAAGTCGCAATACTAAATGACCCATACGTTTAATATTTTTTTTTATTGTTTTTAGAGACATGTGCATTTTACATTTGTGAAAAATGAAGCTTCGATCTATGCTGATTAAATTATCTTCATCGCAAAGGCGAAGCCAGACTTGGCAAACGAGGCTTGATGCCACCTTGTACGAAACAAAATGTTTGTATTGAAAATGAAGATAATTAGGATAAAATATGAATTTGTATAGTATATAAATGTTCTGAATATTACTTGAAATTAATTATTGACTATGCATAGACTAGCAAAAGTCTTAGTTTTTTAAATTGGTCTCCAGACCGAAGAGTATGAGAAGTATATGTCGTTTCTCATGCTCACCAGACGTTTGTGAGAAGGCAATTTGAATAATTTCTCTTCCCCTTTTTCTGAAAAGCAATATGAATGCAGACGCTAGATGAAAAGCAGAATTCACTTTTGAGCATTAAGTTTCGAAAATGGAGTGCAAGGAAGAACACTCATTTCACACGCACGACACTGGAAAATATTTCTGCGTCAAGGTCTATTGTTTAAAAATTTTCCAAGAAAAAATGCCACCCTTTTAGATACTGCGCTCGAGGCCACCTCTCCTACCTCCCTTAACTACGCCACTGTTTCATTGTGTAATTTGGATTATTTTTAACACTAAAATATCTCGAGGAAGGCTCGAGCCCTGTGTGGCACTTCCCTGGAATATATCATTGATCACTTAGTCTAGGCTAACAGACAATGTTTTTTTTTTTTTTTGTCTGAATCCCACTGTGTCGGAAGGGCCCAAGGTAAAGGCTACGATTACTGGTCGAAAGAAGGTGACCTTTGACTTTCCAATTCTGAAGAAGCAGGCTGAGATTTCATCTGCTGGTCGCGACACAAAATTCACCGTGGGAGGGCCCACGGGAAAAGGCTTACGATAACTGGTTAAAATGAGGTGACCTTTTGACCTTCAATTATCAAGAAACACTGATTATATCTGCTGTTCCCAAAATCAAACTTCCTGGGGGAGCACGGTAAAGGGCGACAAAAACTCGTTGAATCAGTGACCTATCGCTTTCAAATCCCAAAAAACGAGTTGAGATTTCATCTGCTGTTCCCAAACAAACTTCACGGGGGCGGTGAAAGGCTACAACAACTGGTTGAAACAAGGTGACTATTCGCTTTCAATTCCCAAAAAATAGATTGAGATTTCATCTGCTGTTCCCGAACACAAACTTCATGGGGGAAGAGGCACGGTAAAAGGCTACATTAACTGGTTGAAACGATGTGACCTTTCGCTTTCAATTCCAAAACAAACTGATTGAGATTTCATTTGCTCTTCCCGAAAACTTAACTCATTGGTGGAGTGGGAACATGTAAAAAAAGCGATTAAGCGAGGAGTTACTGTATTTTGATATCATGAGGGGCCTGTCATCTCGCTTTATACTGGTTAGTCAGTCTGAGTCAGTGCAAATTTCGGGGCCATGTTTCGGATAACAGTGCAAATACAAAAACGCGCGTTAGATTGTCTACGTCCGAACAAACCTATCTACTTTTACTAACGCGCATTTGAAAATGATTCGTGAAAAAGACCTTAAAGATATTGAATTGTTTTGTAAGTCGTATTTGAAATTCCTGTTTTACTTAACTACTATTTAAAAGTAATTATCTATCGAATACTGAAATGTCCAGAAAAACCAGATTTATATTACGAACTTTTTAACTTTCCCCTTTGGAATATTCTACTTCTTAGCGGGGCCATCCTGGCACAGTGGGTATGCCCACTGCAACCTGCGATTTGCATGTTCTATGCCTCCCTGGGTGTATTTTTCTCTTCCATGCCAATAAAACTTTGTGTATGTCCATTACTTGATATTGTATGTCTTGTGTCTGGCACAGCATGGCCAAATATGGTGCTTGCGCCCTATAAATTCAACCCACCCTTAGGATCATTCCATCTTAGCGGGTTCCCTATTTTTCTTAACATTTTTATTACTACCATAAACTGTGGTCTTTTTAAAAATTGTGTTTTGAAAGATATGGGGTCGTCTACTCTTCTAGGTCTCCCACTCATTTTGACCAGTTAGAGAATATTTGTATTTGTCGTATCCTTTCAACCCTTCTTTATTATATTTATCGTCGCTTCTTTGTACTAGAACCTTTTAACGTTAAACACGCATGTTTCTGAAAATAAATTCCTTTTTGTCCATGCCTCAGAGACCAAGTCTTTAATACTAATTCAATTCAAGACAACTGCTTAAAACAACTGACCTCTGAACTTCCAATTCTAAAGAAATAGAATGAGATTTCCTTTGCTGTTCACAAAATGAATATTCATTGGTGTGGTTAACGTCGCACTAAAGCAACTCAGCGCGTCATTGCGACACGATTCAACGCAAATACAAAAATATCGCTTTTCACGTTTTGAGTGGCTTAGCTCATTTCAGAGGCGAATCCAGAATCTACTCAGCCACAAACACGTATTTTGAGCCAATCTCGAAGGGAAAGATCCGAGAACACCTCGTAATTTTGAATCCCGGTCAGATGACGAGATCGACATTTGAGCCAAATTCATTGGGGAGCAGTAGAGCAATATAACCGATTGCACGATTGATCAAGATGTGATGTATTGAGTTTCTGTTACATACTTCACTTTTAATAGCTTAGATGAGTAGCTCACTATTTCTAATCAAAGTTGAAAAACACAATGCTTAGTTAAATAAAGTTATTAAACTTCTTTTGAGGTAAGAAATTTTTGAGAAACTGCAGAGATACAAGGTTCAGAGAGCGTGAACCGACTCTTTAACCCTCCCCTGGTTTTGCGAGTCAGGTTGAAGACCTATTATGTTGGGTTTTATGTCGCAAGGACTTTATTTAACCAAGCTAGTCCAAACATAAAACAAGCAACACAATGAGGGAGGAAGGAAAAGCAAAGCAGAAGGGTAGGTGAAGATAAAACAGAAGGGAGGACAGGTCACTCAGGATTGTGATGCCCGTACACACCCAAAGGCAAAGAGTAGGTACTTATAAATAGGAATCGTACTCCCTATTTATAAGTACTACTATAAGATTCTTTTGCATCTACGATTTCCTTCGTTTTCGAAATACATCTGTATTGCGCAAGGTTTCTGCTGAAAAATGTCCTTCCAGAATACGTTAAATTATATTTCGAATCGAAATCCGAAATATGAAGATGTCTAATTGCGCAATCTTCAATCGCCCTATCAGAGCCTTGTAATACTCGATCCTCTTCGTCGAGATTATAATAAGGCTGACGTTTTTGCGATTGAAATCTCCTGTTTTTATCTTCACCTGCATTTCAGTATTAACTTTATCTTATATTTCTTTGCCTTTGCTTCTTCGTCGATTTTGTACTGATTGCATTTAACTTCCTCCTGGGTATGAGACGAATGCATGTAGTTCAGGACCTATTATATGGAGGTCACGAGGTAACAGTACATTTCTCGGCACCAAAATTGCTGACTCAGGCAACTTGATGTCTTATTGTTCTTTTCAGCTTAGATTTAGAAATTGGTATTCCTTCTGAATCACATTCAGAATGCGACGAGCCGAGGCTCCTTTTGTTGCTTTCGTTTCTCAACGAGTCGAGCAGATGGATGTGGCAACTTATCGACTAATTGGGGAAATGTCGCCTACAGGGATTGCAACCCTGGGTTCAAAACCGGACCGGAATCAATCCGAAACCTCTTCATTCCTGGTCTATCCGTTTAGATACATTAACCAAATACCTTGCACTCAAAACGCTCGAATATATTCATTATTTCTTGCTGTCCCGATTCAGTTACATCCTAATTAAGGATTAAATCCGGTAATGAATCCATTTTTACTGGTTTTGAGATTGGTTGAATTAAACTGTTCCAAGTATATTCATTATTGCTGTCCAAACGCTCGAGTACATGCATTATTTCTTGCTGTCCAAAAGCTTACGTGCTTTCACTGTCCTAATTCAGCTACATTCTAATTAGGGTTTAAAAACCAGTAATATATCCTTTTTTTTAACCGGTTTGGGAGATTGGTAAGAATTACCGTTACCGGATTTCAGTAACTACATTTTTTAGCCTCCTTGTATGATCCTATTTCACGTATTACAATTTATACGACGTCAGTTGTTGCAAATGCCATCGTGTGAGAGTCAATTTCTGTCAAACGAAATGTAGATGGCGGTAGTACTTCTGTGGCAATACGTGTTTCCTGTGTGTATTCTGGACGTGACGTCACGGCTTGTTTTTCGAATACGACTTCGCCAGTAAAAATTCCAAGTAATGAATTCCGATAGCCAATTCAATCAAACGCCAAACGTTGACGAAACTGCGATAAACTACCTTTTAAGGTGACTACGATGTGTTTCACGCGAGAGCATTTGGACACCAGATGTAAAATCGCTGCAGTCCGACTGGTTGGTTTACATTGAAAAGTAGTAGTAGCCAGTAATAGTATGCTTTTCAATATCCAAATATGGTGCTTCGCTCAATAAGTTTAAGTGCCCCTAGTTTAATTCATCGTTTTGATTTCTTCTGTTGGAAGTAGACTGAGTGGTAATATATTCCTAACGATTCGGGATTGATCCCGGATTACCTACCTACTTCAAACGAGGTTTTGAAAGGAAATAAATTTCTGCAAATATTTGCTTGTCAAAAATTGCGTTTTATTGCTTTCACCAGAACACAGGATTCCCACGGGCCTTAAAAAATTTAAAAAGAACTGGTTTTTTATTTTAGTTTTCAAGGACCCTTAAAAAGACTTGATGTAGTCGCAATTTTCTTTACACACAATTTCCTTGGCTATGTCTATTGACGTTGTGTTGTGTTTCGCTCAGTATCGTCATATAATTGCGCCATACAACCCAACCTTATACATGCAATTTCCAATCCCTTTCTTTGCTGACAAATAGACAGGTGGTCGAAGAAACCTGCTCCTGGATTACCAACATAAAAAAACCTACTATAATAATTCAATTCCCAAGTCTTATTTTAGTTAAGTTTCAATTTCGATTCTGGTTTTCCGTATGATTTGGGTAAGGCGCTTGTCTGAGAAACATGGAAATATTTCAAACAATTTTTTACTAAATGTGTGCAACGCTAGTTAGAAAGCACTTGCGTTTGTTATGATCTACTTTTCGATTCATGAATATTGCTTCTTGTTTATACTAAAATATTCATCAGTTTCCACTTCTAGTCTAAAATAATTGTCCGTGATAAATTTTTAAAATTTTACTTCGTAAACTAAAATTTTGGCAGTGCATGCCATTCCTCGTGGTTGTCTCGACTAGGTATTTCGTCATTAGCAAAACTGACCAGATCTTGATAAACGAGATATCTCGTTCTTAGAAAACTGACCTGATCTCATAATCAAAAAATGGCAATACCTTCATCACCATTCGGAATTAAAGCCGTATTTTTGATGGCGAGATATCTCGTCTGTAGCAAAATTGTTCATGGACATGATATCTCGTAGAAACCACTTGGAGGTTTTATAAAAGACTCTGTAAAACAACAGAACGGAAAAAGAAAGTTACCTTAAATCGTACGAAGCAAAAATATGCTCAGTATAAAATAACAGTGGCATAAAAAGGTGCTCATAAAGAGATTAAAAGCGTGGCAACTAAAGACCATCAGAGTGAGTGTTTTTAACTCCAGAAGGCTAAACTTACGGCGCGAAGAAACCTTGATGGCTTATCATTCGCAAAATTTACGACTGCTGATATTTTGTTTTGTAATGGCTGGAATTATGTTTATTCCGAGATTCTTTCACCCTATAGAGGAAATGCACTCGAGAGGAATGACAAAATAATAAGTCATTGTAGGTTTTCATTACGTTTATGCGAACTTTCCCCTATCATACATTGCAAAAGAACGCATGACTATAGTAATAGGTTGAAGGCAAAAAAATTCAACACTTATATAAATGCAGTAAAAACTCGATAAGTCGTCACTGGTTAACTCCGAATTCTCGTCAATTTTCTTCAGTCCCTTCTAGCTCTGCCAGATGACAATGAAATGGCTTATCAATGGCTTATCATTCGCAAAATTTACGACTGCTGATATTTTGTTTTGTTATGGCTGAAATTATGTTTATTCCGAGATTCTTTCACCCTATAGAGGAAATGCACTCGAGAGGAATGACAAAATAATAAGTCATTGTAGGTTTTCATTACGTTTATGCGAGCTTTCCACTATCATACATTGCACAAGAACACCTGACTATAGTAACAGGTCGAAGGCAAAAAAATTCAACCCCTATATAAATGCAGTAAAAACTCGATAAGTCGTCACTGATTAACTCCGAATTCAATTTTCTTCAGTACCTTCTAGCTCTCCCAGATGACAATGAAATTCAATCCTCGTTTATTCGTCGCGAATTCAAAAGCTCCCCTACATAACTTGTCACTGGAAAAGTCTAAACATGCAAGGCTTGTGTCTGATGGCAAACAAAATGAAATCGAAAATAAAGACCCCGATTCCTTATTCGAATTTATCTGCAATCGTAAAAGTAAGTGTAGGTTCTATTACTGACATGAATGACTCCATAGATATCGATAACAACGTCGCAGTATGCTCTCAAGCGACCGTTAAAGATTTAACTGGAACTTTTAGGGAGAAAAGAATGAAAGTGTTTGTGATGAAGTGAAAATGAGGAAATACGTTTGCCACCTATTAAAACACAAGTTCTTGATGCCTTTGAAACAATTCCACATTACTTGGATAAGTTCAGTCCTCAGAGGCACTTCTCCTTTGGTGTTTACGGGCTTCCCGTACCCGAGGTACTCTAGTGATCTTTGATATTCACATGGGGTTTACTGTCTTTTGTAAACACTAAATCCCGGGATACCTAAGCATTCTTGTTCTAATTTCATCCCACTATGTGTCCCAATCCCTCTATCCCCTTTCAAAATATTTACTTTCCGTTGTCTTGTGTTTGGCGCAGCTTGGCCAAATATGGCCATTAGACGCAAAGACAAGCGATCAATCAACCAACCTTAGGTTAGTTCGAGGCAGTTCAGATAATGAACTCAAAGCACGAAGTGTTTTAGATAAGAAAGTTAATTGTACTGACAGCTGTTCGTTTCAGTCAAAATTAGACAAGTACTTGGCGTTATAATAAGTTTGTAAAGTAATATCAAAGCTTTAAGTATATGTTTAAATTAAACTCAAAGGGTTAAAATGTACTATTTTTATGATATACATAATTTTTAGTACTTCCAGAAGTTTATTGTTGGGATTATCTTGATGAATTTAAAATTGACACGATTGTCACAGTAATGCATATTGAGTACATTCTGATGTTCCTCCTCTTATGTCCATAAATAAAACTCAAGAGGGATAAAATGTACTATTTTTATGATATACATAATTTTTAGTACTTCCCGTAATTTATTGTTGGAATTATTTTGATGAATTTAAAATTGACACGATTGTCACAGTAATGCATATTGAGTACATTCTGATGTTCCTCCGCTTATGTCCGTAAATAAAACTCAAGAGGGGTAAAATGTACTATTTTTATGATATACATAATTTTTAGTACTTCCCGTAATTTATTGTTGGGATTATTTTGATGAATTTAAAATTGATACGATTGTCACAGTAATGCATATTGAGTACATTCTGAGGTTACTCCGCTTATGACGTCAAAATTTCTTGGTCCCTTGAGTGAGTGAGTACACATTTAGGTTTTACTGTATTCACATGACACGCACTGTGAATGTATACTGAATCGAATGGCTAAATATTCGTGAAATTTACGAACACGAATCCTGTTCTTGTTCACAGAATAACCCTCGTAACCCAAATCTTAAATTGAAGATATTTCATTGTCAAATATGATTACACGAAACCATTACTTAAAGGGATGGAAGATGCCACACATGACATGATGTCGCGAAATTTACGAATGATTAGCTTTCTAGGGTTAATTACTCTACAATAATGTAAACTTGCACCCGGAATGTTTCTTTGACAGGGACTGAGAAAGTGATCAACATGCTTGCTGATGCAGTGAATTTTGGAGGGAATAACTCTTCACTAACCCTCGAACTTACCAATCGATCTTCTGGTTCGGTAATTCTCTCGTATAGGATAAAGATTGGTAGGTTATAAAAATTTGAAAGAAAAAATCTGGTTTGTTTACAAAATTTATCTACAAGCGTTTTTTAAAGTTTGAACATCAGTTTTAGTCAAAATTGTCTTTTTATCAACTGCAGAACATGCAGTTTTTCCTCAATTATAAAAACACGCAATTTATTATTAGCTCTCTTTAAGTGAGAATCCCCATCCAAATTTTTAAAAGTATAAAATTTTAAAATTCCTTTGAGTTTTTTTTTAAATATTTTTTTTATATTATCACTTCATCAAAGTTTCTTAAGACTCGCTCATTATTTTCATGTCGATGACAACGATAATTTTACTCTTTCCCATTAGACCTATATTATTCAGGGCTTTAATGTTATTTAACATTTAGTTGTTTATTTAAAGGGGTGCTTCAAGTAACGTACCTACGTGTTTATAAATCTACTTTTATTGCTGGGAACGCTATTCTGAGTGCTCAATAGATTTTCTGTGTAGAATTTTAGCTTGTCCGTGTCCGGACCTTGCGCCGTAAAATCCAAACCCACCAACTTGACTCATTCCTTAAGAAGGAAGTATTTATTCCCATGTCCCTGCTTTAACAGCGGATTAAAATGATCCACTGAAATTATAATCGAATGATCTTAAATATATGATAAATTTTGTTGTACCACAAAAAAGTACGGATGCATGAAAATGTAATTTTTCCATTGCTCTGGCGGGATCGATGTGGGTTTGTCCAGCTCTAACAACTTGCGAGTTGTAGGCTGAGCGACTTACATAGCAGCTTCAAAAAAGGGTCTGAGCAGCTTCCATAGCAGCTTCAAAATAGGGTCTGAGCAGCTTCAATTCCAGTTACTTACACTGGATAATTTCTCTCTTCTGTATCAGTAAAACTTTCTTTCCATGTGGCCCTTGCCTATGCCACAAAAACCAGTCATCCATCTTGCTTTGAGGGTGGCTGAAGCTTACGAACCATCCCCTGCGAACTGTTGCCTTTCCTCTTCAGTTTGGAACAGTGGCGTATCCACAAGCAGGGAACCAGAACTCTTCCCCCTTTGAAAATGTTTCCTGATCCTTTAAACTCCTAGAAAAAAATTATGTTTTATGCGTGTTTTGTAATAGTTTTCAACAACAGCTATTAAATTGATCATTCACTATGAGGAATTGAAGGTATTTGGATATTTTTTAGCTCAATTCATGAATTTATTGCGACCATAAACAATATAAATGTGATTTCCGCACTCGCCTCAGCCAGCCAGTTAGTTGTTTTTGTGATGGAAGGGTCAGATCTTGCAAAACTGCTCAGTTTCCGTCAAGTGGACACACACAATGAAAGTTTTTACTGATGCAGATGGATACAAAAACACCAAAGGCAAGTTACAATACCCTCAACCGTAGATACTCGTACACTTAATAGCTATTTGCACTTATTAATTATATCTTTATTTTAAAATGTTCTTTCGTGGCCAAATATAAAGTAGAAAGATTTAGCGAAGCTTTTTATTAATTTAATAAGGTTCAGATCTTTGTTCGAAATGAAAAATAACATTGCAGATTCCAGCCCAAATCTGGACCTTGTGCCATAAAAAAAACAATCAACCAGACACTGATGAGCCAGAAGAGTGTATTAGATAATTTAAAAAAAAAAACGTTAAATACTAAATACTCGAGAGGATCACGATAATTCGATTGTTTGGATGGGTGCTTTATATTCCTTAAAGTTTTAAACATAACCTCCTGAATAGTTTATAACCCATTTAATTTCTTAATTTTTTTTAAATTTGAAATTGCTCCCCTGAAAAATTGAAATATGGCTATGTTAGTCGAAGCCTTTCAGATGCATTTCTAACTCCGCTCGCCTCTGAAATATTTTATCTATGCTACTGATTTGGAAACTTGAAGCTTGTTCCTAAAACAAATTCACTAAGTTAATTCCGAATATTAGACTGTTATTTATAATTAGACGAGGGAAAGATTATGTTTAATCTCTAAATGTCGGAATCTCTTCTAGTGTAGGTCTCGTCCTAATTAGTTTTGGGCACGATGATCTTTGAGAAACTGGGCAACCACCTTCGAATAACACAACCTCTCGCGAAATACGTGTTTGTGGCTGTGTAAATAAAGGATTCGCCTCTGAAATGAGCTAAGCCACTCAAAACTTGAAAAGCGATATTTTTTGTGTTTGCGTTGAATCGTGTCAAGCCCTTATTAGTTAACCTGTTGGCTTTTGTGTAGAATTCTGCCGAAAGTTAACGCTTGAAACTTAGCTGCCGTGTAGACCACACGGGTCACGTGTGATTTCCATTATAGCGCCGCTTGCACAACAGTGGTTCCAAATATTTCCAAATATACAACACGTTCCAAAATATTTCTTAGTCTCAATGAAAATTATTTTTCTCTACTGTATTACGGTTGTGGTAGAAACTTTCTTTTTATTTTCAAAAAGAGTGATAAAATCAATACTCCCTCTGTTCCCAAAATAAGTGTCGCAGCATTTTTTTTTTTTTTTAGTTTTCAGTTTGGAAGTGAACTGTACCAATGAGGACAGCCTGTCATGTTGACCAGTATGTTTTTAAATCCTCAGCAATTAAGATCCATAATTTACCTTTTTTTTTTTTTTTTTTATATCTGGCGCTTGACGCGTTTTCTTTTTTTATAATGTTTTGTATCCGCATAATTTTATTTTGTCTTGCGCTTTGCACAGCTTCTCCATTATTGCATATTGTGTAATAAAACTGAAACCAAGCTACAAGAACAGCATTTGTCAACGGTGGAGGGTAAACTAAGACTTCCAAGCCATCGTTTTTATGTAATGCAAACATAGGCTGATAAAAAAAACACAAATAGACACACACACACAATAATCTATTTTTACAATACTTATCGATCCCATTTTTTTTCGGTGGAGGGGGAGAGAACAAAGGTTGGATCTCTGAACTCGAATCTCGTTTTGGGCATGGATGTCTGCAGTCTAAATCTCGTCCCTTTGAGGTTTTCTGGTTGAATCAAATTACTATAATTATGATTCATTATATATATATATATGCAACTAAAATCTGTTTTGCTGTACTTATCGTTTACTTTTTTTTAAATTATTATTTTTATTTTATTTATTTATTTATTTATTTATTATTATTATTATTTTTATTATTTATTTTTTTGTGGGGGGAGGGGGGCTCCTATTAACAATGATGTTTGGAGGGGGACGAAGGGTTCGGGTCCTGATCCATGAACTCGAATCTGTTTGGGCATGAATGTTTGTAGTGGTTCGGAATCCAAACAATAAGGTCCCCATCTCATTTCCCCTCTTGCAGGCTAAATCTTTGAGGTTTTCTGGTTGCATCAAATTGTTGATTACCTATATATCTCGTAAGAGTGAAGCGACAATGACGCAGAACAGGGTTAGGAGCGTCTTCCTATACGTCAGAGTTTCACTTTCGAAATCCTTTGAGGCCGTGCTGAGATCTGCATAGGCCATCCCCACCTGAATCTCCGTACCATCGTCTTGTGCTATTTCCTTGTTGTGCTCTCCGCCTCTGCTAGCAGCTCTACGCTCTAGTGGCCTATGCTCTGCGGCCACACCCCCAGTACACACATCCCTTCTTCCTCCTTCAACCTCAAGTAAATTTTTCTCATGCTTCTTTCTCCACACAAGATGTACGCGATGCCACCGGCTCCCTACTACTCCTACTACAGGCCGGTAAGTTCCCCTGTGCAATTTCTTCTTTTGTGACAATATTTAACTCTGGATTCCAACTCCTGTAAACTTTTCATTTCATTGCTTTTACGAAATAAAATATTAGATTTTTGTTGTATGCATGCATATTTGGTTTCAAAATCCGACCCGTTATGTTCTGGATACCTGTACTAAAATCATTACCATGTTGATGGATTGCACGAATGTAGCATTTTGTGTGAACATTAACACTAATGTAGTATGAACTTTAATATATTTTAAGATGTAATTTGAATAAGCGTCGAAGGGCCTGATTAGTCCTCGCTTAAAAAAGATCTTGGAGCGAGAAAGCAAACCTGCAAACTAAAGAAAATTCACGCTTCTGTATTTTGTGTCAATATTTTATTCTTATTTTTCTAAAGCTCCTGTCACTTAGAAACGTAAGCAATGGGATTTTTTACTAGATTTTCATAAAAGGCAGTTGTAATATTTTGAAATAATTTTTAGAAGACGTGAAAGAAAACTCATTTGCGTTTTTCGCCAGTGCTTTAGTCTAAATGCCATTTAACTTATTTACGAAATACTAATTTAGTGTAGCGTCAGTTGTGAACTGGAGCGCGAGAAAATTGGTAAAATGTTTTGGGAAGCACTGCATTTGGCAACTATTTCGTGTACATCGCAACTCTGGATTTTTCTGCGTACTTAATATTTTCAGTTTCACAGCTCCCTCTTTTGATAAATAATGCATTGGATTTTGCTTATTTTTAGAAAATTAACATGATTTCAATAATTAATTTCATATCGAAGATTGCTATAGGAGCTTTTCGAGCATGTAGTGGCGTCGGGTGATTTTCCTTGTCCTAATACTAAAGCAGTTTTAAGGACCCCTTTATGAATAGATACTGGAGGACACTTTATTTCCACAACTATCCTTTGTTTACTCTTAAAATTACACTTTTGACGCAATTTCTTTTGCAATATTAGATTTCTTGGCATTACGTATTGGCTTAAGATATTTTACCAACTTTTTTCGCTTATTTGGCTATATTTTGGCAACAGTCTATGCAAATAAGAACTAAGCAATCGCACTGAGCCAACAACCTGCTAGTTGAAGGCGGCGTAGGTATAATTCCTTTAATTTACCCTGGATGCATTTCTCTTTTATGTGTCAGTACAACTTTTCTTGTGCCTGTATGTCCTTTACTTGACTTTGTCTTGTTTTGGGCGCAGATTTACCAAAAATGACCCATTGCGTTATGAAACTATATATACTATTTCGTTCCTTGGACATTATTCATCAAAATCACTTGCATACCTGTGGATACGACACTACTTGAATTTGTGAGATTATATATATTTTTTAATTATTTATTCTCAATTATTGTCTCACTGTATGAAAAGAAAGTTGCATCCAAGGCTTTCGATTTGTGGTGAAATGTTCCCCAAACCATGCAAAAGTACCTTCTAATGCATTTTCCCTGGGATTGGATCGAACGCTATTGTGCCCATAGTCATGTTTTAGTAAGAGAATTGCGTATTTCATTTTCAGAAGCAATTTTCTGAATATATGATTCTTCTATTGTGTTTTTTTTTTGTTCTAAACAAAATAAAGTAAACTCTATTAACCAAATCTTGTACTTGCCCAGTTCTATCATTTGATTTATTTGTCATTTTAACCGACAAGTTTCGATTTGTTGCATAAGGACCAGCAACATGTCATCCAAATTCTTCACTACCCATAAAACCCAATCCAAATTCTCCACTTCCTTTGACTGTGGTTTGTCGCTGTAAAATATTTTGCCTCCCAAGCATACTACAGTGGTTTTAAGATTCACATATAATTAGAATCCGAACTCTTATCTTTAGAGTATATTTCACACTAATTTTCAAGCCTGTTTTTAATTTGATGATTAAATCTACTTCTAAAATAGCGTTCACGTGCGAATGACAAAACTTAACACGTTATTTCACATTTATTTACTAATTGTAGTGTTACAGTGTGTGTATTTAAATTTAATGCACATTTTTGAGTACTACAATAATTTTCCCATTCTTAATTTTTGCGTAGTTCGCTTTAGTATCAAATATTTGTGATCTGCAGAATTTTGTAAGCTTAATTGTGTATATTAACTTTTCTGGTGGTACTCTCGACGAAATATCTCGTCCTTAACAAAACTAATGAGATCTTGATTTACGATATATCTCGTTATTTAAAAAAAACATGACGAGATTTTAGAATCCCTATAAAAAAAGTCGACAGTATCGTGATGACGAGATATTTCGCCATTAGCAAAATTGTTGATATCGTTATGGACGAGATATTTCGTCAAAACCACTTGGAGGAGCGAACTATTGAAAAATATGTTTACTCGTATTTCGAAATGATTATAGAGTTATTGAGAAATGACTCAAACGTACTAATGTACCTATTAATTCATTCGTAAATCATATTCTAATGTGCACCCATTATTGGCTTATTAATTTATATACTATCGGTGTTGACTATTTTAGCTTTTAAGTATTTTTTGCTTATTGGAGTGTTTAATTTCATACAATTTATCCAATTTTGAATGTAGTAATGAGCAAAATTATCAAATTTATTTAAGATATTTAAAAGTGTTTCACGCGTATCAAAGTAAATTTTACTATGCATCATTTATTTTTTGTTTGAGTATATTTTTAATTTGATCCCAATAGAGATTACGTATTGGGGATTTTACCAGTTTGTGTGTTTTCTTTCAGTACGTTAATTTTCCGATTCTATACTTTAACCAACTATTCTGAGTCCGCTTGCGTCTTCACGTAACGTACACAAACACGTAAAACTTTGACAAAGATACACCTAGTGAAACACAGGAATCGAACACACAACCTTCTATACGCACTCTTCTAAATCACATTAATGAGAATAGAATTCTCAATATATAGCTTTGTGTTAATGATTCTCATACATGACAGATTTTGTCGCTCTACTTGGCAAATCGCTTGTTGGACCGACAAATGACATTATGTATGCGTATTGCTTTGTTAAATGAATAGGAACGAAATACGCTTGTCAGATGTCCGTGTCGGTGCTGTGTGCGGCTTGCCTTGGAAACTTATCTAACGATTAATTTGCTTTGTGAGCCACAGAAAAAAATATACATGCCTGAAACATGTATATATTTGCTTTAATGGATTGGAAGAAATTGAGAGTTGTGGATGAATTTTAATATAGTTTTTATTTTACATCAATTGCCTCTGTTCACTGAAACTCCATTTCTGATAGTAAAACGTTTTGTTAAATACTATTTTTTATTACACCATAGTTTCCCTCATTTAGTTTAAAATACCAAATAAAATTTAATAGAAATATAAGAAAAAATTCGATGCCAATTTTGAGTTTTAATTGTGTATTTCACAAAATATCTATAGTTGCTTCAACTCTATATCGAATTAAAATTAAATCTAGTGCAGGTTCTTGTCACAATTTAAATGCATGCAAACCGTTTTTACCATCAATATGGTAGCGAATTTTCACTACTTGGAAATTGTTTTGTTCCTTCAAAACTCCTAGAGCTTTGTCGATTTGGCTACTTCGAAAACAATTATATTGACTGTCGATGATGGTGAGAAGTGATTATCAGAAGTCCGTTTTCGTATTCTCTATAGTTTTGTTTTTAACTTTTGTTTTAGGACTGTTTTAGATTTGTGTTGTGCTGTCAATTCCGCCGCACTAATCGAGAAGACGTATCTTCAGATTCGGTTTGTTGGGTTAACTGTTAAGATACTGTAAATGTATTTTATGCCTTTCAACGCTAGAAAACAGAAAGTCGTTGGTTTGTTGGGTTTTTATAGCTGAAGGGCCATATTTGGCCAAGCTGCGCCAAACGCAAGACAACTTCCTGTAATGGACATACACACAAGGGAAGTTTTACTGACACAGAAGGGATAAATGTGCAATGGGTAAGTTAAAGGAGTTGAAACTGCGCCGCCTATACAACTCGCAGATTACAAGTGGCTGTAGTGAGCAAACTCGACGAGTCTCAAGTTAGAGCCCACTCAATCAACAGTTGGTTGTGATGTACTGTTATCTAGCATCTTTAAGTATAAGAAGATACATATACATAGCATGTGACAGCCGTCAACTCTAAAAGCCTAACTTAGAAGTACTGCCTTGATTGTTTACCGCAGCTTGGCCAAATATAACCCATTTTGATATAGACTTAGTGCCTTCTAGACTACCACTGCAGAATTGTGCAGCGCGGATGACTTTCTCACTAATGAGTCGAATTAGCTTTGTGTGGCAAAAAAGGCCAAAGTGCAACAAAGACTACAGCCGGTACATCAGTTGTACCTTCATCGCTCCAAGAAGGAATTTAGACTATGAATAGTACAGCAGTTGTTGTACCTTCATCGCTCCAAGAAGGAATTTAGACTACCGTCAGTACAGCAGCTGTACTTTGAAAGTCATAAGAATAGCGGCAATAAAGACTTTAGACTACGGCCAGTACAGCAGCTGTACTTTGAAAGTCATAAGAATAGCGGCAATAAAGACTTTAGACTACGGCCAGTACAGCAGCTGTACTTTGAAAGTCATAAGAATCGCGCCAATAAAGACTTTAAACTACGGCCGGTACAGCAGTTGTATCTTGAAAGTTATAAGAATCACGCCCGTTATATCTATTGCCGTAGTCAACAAGTGAAAAAGTGCAATGCTGTGTTCAAAAGAGTTAGAGTCGAAGTTCTAATCCAGTCAAATAGACGTCCTCCCATTTGTGTTTAACGCAGCTTGGTCAAATATGGCCCTTGCGCCATAAAACCCAACCAACCCAATCCGGCGTAAATTGGGACATTGCCCAACTCAAGCGGGCCAGGAAATAAACTGGAGGAGAACCGTGTTCCCCGAAAGAAAGTGGGCGGAAGTTGTAACGCGAACATGGAATCGCAGAGTTCTGTTAATTCTTAAGGATGATGTCACTACTCGATTTCTGAGCGTCTTTCGTGCCCCTGCATACATTGTTCCGTTTAGTTTTGGCTGTGGAAAGGAGGCGTCAACTGCACTTTGTCGTACATCCTCAAATTCGAATTTTGGAAGCGGTGATTTTTCCGGAAATAGCTTTACTACACCCCCTCTTATGTCTACTTCCTGTCACAGGTGAATGCGTGCGATACGATTTCGAACCATAGATGCATTTTTAAACCACAACCTCTTCAGTTCCATCTACTTAAATGCGAATATTTATGTTTCGATATTTTTCTCCAGATTATCAACCGACGTAATTGGACTTGTTATCCATTTAGCAGGAAGACACTTCACATAAAAATACAGTACTTCGATTTCACGTACCTATATTTAACGAAGAGGAGCTTCAACACTTGAAACCCAACCAACCTAGCAGAAATAGAATGATTTAATATAGGAGAAATAGCCAGTTTAGTGAGAAAAAAACTCACATTTTTTCTAGGTTCATTTCCCAATTTTCTGGCCTCGGTAGAACTTTGAGCATTGAATTCCATGTATTGATTTACGGCCTTGAGCTGTTATCCCAAACCAATAAAAACATGTTAATTAGGAGAAAAAAGTTTTTTTTTTCTGATTATGATTCATCAGTTGTTTATGAAAATATTTGATTTTACAATTGCCTCGAATAAAACTTTGGAAAAAAGTGCGTGCATGTTCGATTCCTGTAACTTATACCCAAAGTGTATTTATCTTCTGTGTCAGTACACTTTGTATGTTTGTCCATTGTTTGACGTCTGTCTTGTGTGGCGCTGTTGGGCCAAATATGGCCCTTAAACCTAGCCAACTACCAATTGGAAAAGAGCTGACAAAAAATAAACTTGAAAAAGAACAGATTATTGCCAAAAGTATTTTTATAATTCCGTCCCAAATTTTTAGTTTGAGCAAAACTTGTATTTCGAATTTTGGGCCCTTCCAAAAATAGGTTCGTCGTGGCTCAGTGAGTTTGCCTTCTGAGCAGCTTGGCAAAATATTGCCTTGTGCCATAAAATTCAAACAACCATCACTGGAATAAAAGCTAGCCAATAACGCTTATAAAAAGTACTTGATAAGCTATTATCTATAACTTCTACAATTAGGTCCCCCATTCTTAGTTTGCTCAAAGCTTTTATTTCGAATTGTGGGCCCTTCCAAAATGAAATTTTGTATTAGCTGCTGCTGATTTTGTTTCTTGTAAAACTGGGGAGAGAAATGTTTCGTGTGCTGATGAAGGAAGGTTGTGTTTTAAGGAGGGGTGCTTCCCTTCGGAAGCGACCTTTTCCTTCCTGTGCGATAGCTAGGTCACAGGTGGATTCGCGTATGTGCTCGGGGAAATACGGGCACGGCAGATTTCAAGCAAGTCCCCATGTCTACAGACTTCCTGTGCGATGTACGAATTTCACTTCTCAAGTAAATCAGTGCTCGCGGTGAATAAAATCATATTCCCACGATGGGATTCAAATCAATGCATACCATTGTAAAATCGACGATTAATAAAATCGACAACGCAGCTTGTAAGAATCAAGCCTTTCCTTGGAATTTTTCTGGGACTTCAGTTAAAGTGGCTTTGTTTTATGTTTGGTTTATGTGTATGCGGTCAGTTCTTGTTACATTAGTGCTAATAACTCCGAGGTATGTTTTAGGCAGGAGGGAAACTTTAAAAACGGTTTTAATCAATAGTTCCTCAATGCAATAAAATCAACAACGCAGCTTGTAAGAATCAAAACCCTTGCTCGTTTGATGCAATTTTTCTTAGACTATTCAGCTAAAATTAGTTTTGTTTTATGTTTAGTTCGTATCTCTACCGTGAGCTTTTGCTACACGAGCGCTGATAACCCCGAGTTATGCTTTAAGAAGGAGAGGAAGTTTCGAAATGGTTTTAATCAATGGTTCCTCAATGTATTATTTCCCATAGGTAAAGGACAGAAACATCGTGACGTTAGAGAAATTTTAAACATACTCATCTACGTAACAAATTTCAAAATTTGCGCTTATAATTATAAAATTAAACACTTTTAATCGTTTTTATTTGCTTGGGTATCATTGTTTCTCTAATTTGACCTATGTGTGTCATTGGAAGTAATACTTGCTTTCATAAAAGGTATCTAAAATTTCGAATCGCCAATTATCAGAATCAGTCGTTTAAAAAATCAAGTTTGTTGGAACACAAATGAGTTTATTTAAACGAACAGTATAACTGTATAAAAAGGTAGACATATTTTCTAACTTTAAAATGGCCAAATATAGTCCTTGCGCCATAAAATCTCAAAACCAACAAACAACCATCTAACCTTAAAATTGAAAAGGGTTCTCATTTTTTCTTTTCTTCCCCACATCAAAAATCATTGTTCTCTCATTGATACTTGTACTTTTTCTCATGCCACAATATGATATTCTGAAAAAGTCGTTTTTGAAGAGAGGTTCATTGTTTTTCCTTGGACTTTAATTTAATAAAATTAGAGTTTTTGGAAGCCCTGTCTTCAAATTTTAAAGATGATTTAAAGCCTCAGTGTAGGAGAGTTCAAAACAGTCAGCTAATTTTCAGGGATACTTCAGTTTAGAAACACCAGACAGGTTAATAAACAACAATATAATGTAAAACCCATAGGTATTCATAGAATTTTTTAATTTATGCAGACAGAAATGTCTTAAGGTGACATGATATCTAATCATCCTGGTGTCTAAAAACTACTTGACCATGCCTAATCAGATAATCAGTAACGTTTACAATTTTTAAAGGCAGCTTCACTGTTTCCTATAAATGACCTATTTTCATTATTTTCAAATTAACCCTTTGGAACTGAAGATCTATTGTCACGGCTGCAGGCGGCCTTTTTCTATCGATAGATTGTCTTACCACGTTTCCGTTTTATTTCATTATTTCGCCTTTACTTCTGAAGTCATCTTTAGTCAGATAGATAATGATGGAGATTTTAATGTCCGGACAAGCGTATAAATTGCACTGACTTCAGCATTTATATACGATTTTCAATCCTTGATCGTGTAATTTTGAGGCGACTCCCATGTCAAACACTAAGATTACATACTAAACCGATCTTTAAACGACCGTTTATTTTATAATCGAATAAATCAAGAGTTTAATGCCCACACTAGCTTCTAATTTATAGAAGTTTCTGTGTTTAAATATGATTTTCAATGTTTAAGCGTGCTGTAACTTTGAGGAGACGTATCATACACTAGACTACATACTAAAACTATATTTTAACGAACGCTATTAATTTACAGTGACTTCGGCCTTTACGATTTTCAACGCACGAATGTGCTATAAATTTCAGAGAAGACTTGTCACATATATATAAACACTACCCTACAATAATGGACCGGACTCCAGCGGATTTGCATAAAATCCGACAGCTTGTTTTTCGTGGTATGGCCTGGGACCTTTGCATGTTGTTCCTGGTCAATTGAACGCCGACTCCTACATGAACATTTTGGACAATCAGCTTCTTCCTACGCTTTGGCAACTTTATGGAATGAACGAATGTTACTTCCATGACGACAGTGCTCTATGTAATGTTGCAGCATCTGTCAAGCAGTGGTATCAAGATATGGATGTAAAACGTCTTCCCTAGCCTTCTCAGTCCCGACCTAAACCCCGTAGAACATTTGTGGGCCGAGTTAGAGCGACGCTTACGGACCAGAGAACCACGTCCGAAATCTACAGCTGAGCTGGCGACATTCTTGCAGAAGGAATGAACACAAATACCCATAGCTGTGTATCAAAACTTTTTTGAACGTATGCCCAGAAGGGTTGCTAGTGTAATTGCAGCACGTGGGGGACCATCCCCCTTTAAAGCATGTATTATTTCCCTTATGCCATCACATTGTAGGGTAGTGTATATATACAGGGTGGTCCCGAATTCATGGTACAAACTTTAATGGTAGGTACAGGACATTGTAACAATGATTTATTGTATAGGAATGTATAGTCGCAAGTGACGCGGTGAGGCGTAAACAGGGGAAATAAAAGGAAAGAGAAATGGAGTGATCGGTTGGTATCATCGCCGGTAGAGGGCAGTAGATGTCTAGCCGCTGTTGAACATGATGCATCGCAGTAGGGAAAAGCGCCATTCACAATTGTGCTGCCGTAGACGATGGGTGACTTTACGTATGCAGAAAAAGCAGACATGCATTACATGTACGGCCGTGCAAATGGTAACGGCAGAGCTGCGTTATGAATGTATCGCGCGGAGTATCCTGATCGACGAATGCCGGATCATAGAATTTTTCAACGGTTACATCGTCAACTTTGTGAAACAGGTGCGTTCGACGTCAACAGACATGGCGCTGGTCGAGTAAGAGCTGTACGCACTCCAAGGCTGGAAGAAAGCATCTTGAACATTGTGGCTGATAGACCCGAGTCAAGCACAAGAACTGTTGCGCGTGACGTAGGTGTGAGTCATCAGACTGTATGCAGAGTGTTAAACGAAAATCGCTTACACCCCTTCCATTTTCAGAAAGTACAAGCATTGAATCCGGCAGATTATCCTCGCCGCGTGAACTTCTGCCTGTGGGTGATGCAGCAATGTGCGTTGCAGCCGGATTTCGTAGATTATGTGCTATTTACAGATGAAGCGACATTTTCACGCGAGGGTGTCTTTAATGCGCACAATTCCCATGTGTGGGCAACCGATAATCCACATGCAACGCGTCGACATGCGTTTCAACAACGTTTCAGTATTAATGTGTGGGCTGGTATTGTGAACGACTTTTTGATTGGCCCATACTTACTACCCACGCGGCTCACTGGCGGAAGCTATCTTATTTTTCTGAAAGAAGTGTTACCACAACTGCTGCATGATGTTCCGATCGCCATTCGTAACCGCATGTGGTTTCAGCACGATGGGGCGCCAGCACACTTCAGCATTGATGTACGGAATTACCTGAATGCCACGTTTGGTACTCGATGGATTGGGCGTGGTGGACCAGTCCCTTGGCCACCCCGATCTCCCGATTTATCGAGCCTCGATTACTTTTTATGGGGACATCTAAAGCATCTTGTTTATGAGACTCCAGTTGACTCAGATGAGGATCTCGTCGCTCGCTTATCTGTAGCTGCTGCAGGTGTACGTGAAATACCAGGCATCTTTGAACGTGTACGCCAATCGCTCCACCGACGCTGTCAAGCATGTATCGATACTGGTGGACGCAATTTTGAACAATTACTGTAAACATGACACTTGTCAACAACGCTTTCAATAAAATCTTTGTTTTCCCTTTCGGCCGTTATTTCCCCTGTTTTCGCCTCACCGCGTCACTTGCGACTATACATTCCTATACAATAAATCATTGTTACAATGTCCTGTACCTACCATTAAAGTTTGTACCATGAATTCGGGACCACCCTGTATATTAGCTAATTGGTCTGCATTTACACTAAATGCAATTCACGCACATTAATTGTTACAAATAAATACCTGTCAACAAGGACAGTTTTGCCGTTCAATGTACGGATATTGGCTGAATTCTTAACTCTGGTGACTTGTGACCTGGTCTAAAGAAAGATACCAAACAGCTACATTATAAACGAACGTTGAGAACAGAATTTATCTTCTGTAGCATAGAGAATGTTTGTAAGAAGAAATTTCAGAGAAACCGTAATGGTAAAAATCCGCAAAAAATTAAATTTAAAAAAAAAATCAAAATTTTGTAAAATTTAAGGAAAATTGTGCAATTTTGCCCTACGACCGTATAATCTGAAATGAGAAAGTGGCGGATGACATGTTAGGGCTCCTCTGCACCAACAGAATCCGAATCTAGTAGAAACTGATTAACACAGATTCGGATGCAGTGAAACTGAAGCCTCCTGATTCGGATGAAAAAATTTTTCACGAGCAAGCTATTTCCTTAGAAAGCGGCTCTTCGAAATCTTCGTCAGTCAGTTTGTACTGGATTGAGATTGACGCGGTATCTGTTGGTGTGAAGGGAGCCTTCGAGGCACTAAATTGAGATTCAATGTTTATGGTTCCCCGTTCCTTCCCCAAACAATAAAACGCCACTTTCTGAAAAAGTCAAATCAGCCATTATTTTAAATACTTAAAACACCCAGTAAAAAATATAGTACTACATGTACTTTTGGATTGAGATGTATATGGATGCTTTTAAATGGTATATTATACACGTGGGACACAATATGACCATAATTCAGTAAATGAATACATGAATTAGAATTGAGAGGAATTTAATGTAAGCTAAATGGGGTGTGCAAAGTATTTACAAGAATGAGATGGAATTGACTGGGTTTGAGCCGTCATATGACCGAACAATTAAGTTCATATCATATCTTAGCCGTCTGCTGCAAACGTCTTTCTTAGACGTCAGTTGTCGTCTTCGTCCATCTGCCGATTTTGGCTCTGGTATTGCTGATTGCGTCATGCTTGGTTGTTTCGAGCACGGCGTCTGTCCAGATATCTGCGTTCACTGGGCGACGAGGGATCTCCAGTATCCCTCATTCATTTCACTTGTCTTGCACGAGCCCATAAAGATTTTAACATGTCTTGCACGAGCCCATAAAGATTTTAACATGTCTTGCACGAGCCCATAAAAATTTGAGGTGTGTATTAAAAGTCCCCATACCCACTCGCATATGTTGGACGAGCATGTTGGTAAAGGCAGTTGGTAACTGGCTCGGCCAACACGCTTGAGCGTTTATGGGTGCGAACATAGGTGGTGTGCTCGGCTCGAAGTTCGGCTTGACGATCTCTTCTAACACGAGCCGAGCGGCCAACATGCCATCCAAAGTCCATCCAAAGCAATTTTCCTGTGAACCACATCCATCAACACAATGGACTACTCATTTATTCGACCTGCCGGTAACATGCGGATAAATTATCAAAATCAAAATCAGAACTACCGCATACCCGAATATGCAAAACAACGATTTCCGAAATGAGAATTCTGCCACAGATCCTTCATTCAACTGGGCAACTAGATGTACAACTGTTCCCACTCCTCTTGGATCGCTAGAAAATGGCAGCAATAGTCCCACGCAAATTTCTGGTACTGGTGAGACGTACAGGACCAGGACACAACTGGCGAACTCGGAGGGTTTATTGTTTTTGGAAGTCGAGACAATTCGAAAAAAAATTAACGCGCTATTAAGTAATTAGTATTTATGTCCTATTTGTATCAGTTAAGCTCTTCGTGTGATGAAGGAAAATATTTTTGCAGTGTTTTTTTTAGTATTAAATTATTTTCAACCAATTTTAATTTTTCATCTACACTTATCTGTAGATAATCCTCATGTAGAGCTTCGTAAATGGCTTCACATGTTTGGGGTATAATTCTTAGTAACTGTGGGGACATAGCACAGCTAAATTTTAGATTCTCGTAACTCCTACCGCTAGCCAAATGCTACAGCGTGGTCACCGAGCGCTCCTCATCAGTAACTGACTGCCTTATAATAGGATTCTGAATTCTATGAGACATTGCAGTAGGTCTTTGAATGTTTGTTTACTCTTCCGTATATAATTTAAAAAATCCCGGGGTTCATTAACTGCTATCTCTTTTATTAACGGCACATGACTAAATTTGTTTATTTTTTCAAGCCAATTTTTGGCCCACACTTATCTCAGTTTCCTAATTTTTGAATCGTCATTCTACCATAGATTTTCTCTACAGTTCATTTTCACTGATTTAATAATAACAAGTGATTTTACATGAGATTAAAACTATTTTTACAAAAATATATATAAGAAATTAGTTTTATTAGTTCTATCACTTTAAAATTTAGAACTAGTATATCTGCTTGTTAACTGATGTAAGTTCGCCGTGCATTGAAAACCGCGAGCATGCTTTTTTCGGAGTTGGGCTAAGCTTAATTCTGCCGAGCCCAACTTCTTCACGTGTGTTGGGGTTTTTTAGGGTACAATAGTGTCCGAATTATTTCGAACAAGTTTCGTTCGAGGTTTTTTAGTTTCACACGCGTTGTAATTTTTTGTCTCCAGGAATTGTTTACTTTTTTCCAGTACTATGCGGATGTTTCGGATCAGTTTTGAATTTCTCACGAAGCAAAAGGATAAGATCCGGGATGATGGCACGTTATGTTCTTTTCGTCGAACCTAATTCATATTTTCTCGAAAATTACTTTTATTTTATATTCCGGATGTTGTCTGGACTATATAAAGCCGTCTCGGTTCTGATAGCTTCACACACTCGTGATAATTCGATAAAGCGGATGCGAGTTTACCGAAGGCAGCGGCCGTGATTGAAAGACTACCATCGGCTGTCAACGAAACGCTTTCTGCGGCCATTGAAAAAAATCTTCCAGCGGCGACGGGCAAACTATTTCCAATGGCCCGAGAAAAAGTTCCAGCAGTAGCCATCCAACAAGTTCCAGCAATGGCCATGCTACAAGTTCCAGCAGTGACAATGCTACAAGTTCCAGCAGTGACAATGCTACAAGTTCCAGCAGTGACCATGCTACAAGTTCCAGCAGTGACCATGCTACAAGTTCCAACAGTGACCATGCTACAAGTTCCAGCAGTGACCATGCTACAAGTTCCAGCAGTGACCATGCTACAAGTTCCAGCAGTGACCATGCTACAAGTTCCAGCAGTGACCATGCTACAAGTTCCAGCAGTGACCATGCTACAAGTTCCAGCAGTGACCATGCTACAAGTTCCAGCAGTGACCATGCTACAGGTTCCACCAGTGACCACGCTACAAATTCCAGCAGTGTCCATGCAACCAGTTCCAGTAGTGTCCATGCAACCAGTTCCAGCACCGACCGTGCAACCAGTTCCAGCAGCGAACATGGATCAAGCTATCAGCGACAATGCTCAAAGAGCTATCAGCGACCATGGTCAAAGAGCTATCAGCGATCATGGTCAAAGAGCTATCAGCGATCATGGTCAAAGAGCTATCAGCGACCATGGTCAAAGAGCTATCAGCGACGATGGTCAAAGAGCTATCAGCGACGATGGTCAAAGAGCTATCAGCGATGATGGTCAAAGAGCTATCAGCGATGATGGTCAAAGAGCTATCAGCGACCATGGTCAAAGAGCTATCAGCGACCATGGTCAAAGAGCTATCAGCGACCATGGTCAAAGAGCTATCAGCGACGATGGTCAAAGAGCTATCAGCGACGATGGTCAAAGAGCTATCAGCGACGATGGTCAAAGAGCTATCAGCGATGATGGTCAAAGAGCTATCAGCGATGATGGTCAAAGAGCTATCAGCGACGATGGTCAAAGAGCTATCAGCGACGATGGTCAAAGAGCTATCAGCGACCATGGTCAAAGAGCTATCAGCGACCATGGTCAAAGAGCTATCAGCGACGATGGTCAAAGAGCTATCAGCGACGATGGTCAAAGAGCTATCAGCGATGATGGTCAAAGAGCTATCAGCGATGATGGTCAAAGAGCTATCAGCGATGATGGTCAAAGAGCTATCAGCGATGATGGTCAAAGAGCTATCAGCGATGATGGTCAAAGAGCTATCAGCGATGATGGTCAAAGAGCTATCAGCGATGATGGTCAAAGAGCTATCAGCGATGATGGTCAAAGAGCTATCAGCGATGATGGTCAAAGAGCTATCAGCGATGATGGTCAAAGAGCTATCAGCGATGATGGTCAAAGAGCTATCAGCGATGATGGTCAAAGAGCTATCAGCGATCATGGTCAAAGAGCTATCAGCGATCATGGTCAAAGAGCTATCAGCGATCATGGTCAAAGAGCTATCAGCGATCATAGACGAAACACTTTCCGGTGGTATGGTCCAAACATTAGACTTGGTCAAAACGCTACCAACAACCATAGACAACAAATCGCTAGCAGTACTTTTGTACCAACAGTCAAAAAAGAAATTGAAAAATTCTCTTACGCTATTTCTCACACTCTAACTACTACTAACGCATACAATCGAACCGTAAGTAATTATTACTGTCATATTTCCTATTGCGTTCTCTTCAGTTTTCGTTACTTATATTTGACATTTAACTCGGTGGGCTTACCTCTGCTCTAGCACAACGTATGAGTTGTTGGCTGCTCTGTTTTGATTCATGTAACTTACCCGGGGTGTATTTGTCTTTTGTGATAGTTTTTCTTTCTTGTGTATGTATGTCCATTACTTGACAATGTCTGTCTTGTGTGTGGAGCATCTTGGCCAAATATGGTCCGTGGGCCATAAAACTCAACCAATCAACTTCTTTTTGAGTCATTTTTTCATGTTTAAAATAAAAAGCTGTTCCCGATTAATTTTTAAAGTATTCCGATTTAAAGACTTGAAAATTATTGGTAATATTTAAAATGCTCATGCTTATGTGGTAATATTCATGCTCATCAAAAAAGTAAAAAATAACTTAATACTCTGTTTGAATAGTTATTAGTTCCTACTACATCCTCCGAGACGATTTTATAAGATATGGGTTCCTTGCAATCATGCTTGGCTGTAGGCTCCGATTTTATTAGTCCTAGAGGCTCACTGAGTTTTCCCCATGCGCTAACAATTGTATTTATTTATTATGTGCCTATACAGATTTCCTTGTGCGTCTGTCCATTACGTGACATTGTCTGTCCTGTGTTTGGCGCAGCATGGCCAAATATGGCCCTTGCGCCATTGAACCCTACCAACCTGCGAGCTGTGGGGGACGCAGGTTCTATTCCTGTAACTTATCCTGGGAGTATTTCTCTGTTGTGTCAGTTAAAATTTCCTTGTGTGTATATGTCCATTACTTGACGTTATCTTGTGTTTGACGCATCGAAATTTTCAAAATGTTTTGCAAATTTCATTCTCACTGATGGTTATTAAATTTATCAGCGACGTATTTGCTGTCCTTTGAAACTTCTACTTTTTAGGTGTACTTAATTGACCTCTCATCGTTTCTTTTCTTCATAAACCTTCTCCATTTTTCATTTTGAAAATTAAAAATCCTGGAACAAAATTTTATAGGATAAAACGAGGCATGCCTTCAATAACTCGGTACGGAGGGGTCTGCTTCCATTCGAAGAAGAAGAAGGCATGCCTTCCTACATGCGACTTTCTCGTTTCCCCAAACATAGCCCTTTTACACGAACTTTAGGAAACATCCGTTATTAAGCAACCAGTGTTTCAAAATATAGCTATTACTCCTAATTAACAAATGTTCTTCCTTCCAAGGTAAAAATATGAACAAGTTCAAAAATACAACCAGCATAGTTTTGATTTGTTTATTTCGGATTTTGTGGAGACTTTAAAGTCTCATGGTAAATGATATGATATAGATGTTACTGTTTGTCTACTTTGTCTTCTCCGCCTAAGTCTACGTAGTTGCCGTGGAAACGGGCCTTATACGATTTTCTCTGGCATATAGTTGTAGGCAGCGCAGGTTCGATTCCTGGCAGTAGCATTCCTCCCTGGGTGTTTTTCTCTCCTGTGTCAGTAAAACTTTCATTACGTCTCTGTCTATTACTGGACTCTGCATGTCTTGTGAATGGCGCAGCATGGCCAAATAGAGCCTTTGCGCCATAAAAACCAAAGCCAACCTTCGGTGCAATTAATTTGGAAATTAGAAACTATTTGTTATTGTGTTTTACTTTTACCGAGACGATCTACTGTACTAGTAAAACTGTTCGCCGTCAACATTCGCCAAAATCAAAATTAAACTAGACTTCCTCTGGAGTACCCCTCTCAAAATGAACTAGGCAGTTAGTATAAGATATTTTCAGTGTGCACAAACAAGTTGAAAAATGAAGATTTTACCGGACCGTCGCCATTAAAGCTGTGGTCAAATAGGAAATGCAAAGCGACGCGCAGACCAATCAGCGTTTTCACTGCTCGTTCCGGCCCCTATGATTTTGTCTGCGTGTGTCACTTTGTGCCTTGCGCTTTTTATTTGACCACGGCTTTTGCTATCTAGTTACTGCATTCAGACATAAATTCAACAACCTACCCCTAACTAGTCTCAATTTGTTTCGTTGATGATCAGTTTCAGGAAACCTTGAATGTCTGTGAGTTGGAATTATGTAAGCGCTGTGATGCGCGCTTTTGAATGTGATAGAAATCTTTGGTTTGTCGCTTTATACGGTCATTTTTTGGATAATTACACACCAAGGTCTACTAAAATCTTTGAAAACTTAAGTTGGGTAATAGATCTGACCCAAAATTTGATTTAGTCTATCCATGTTGAAACGGTCTATTGCCATTAATTTTGCTTTGTCCCTTTTTAAGATTTTGTATTCAGTCACATCGACTGGAATGTTTGGGGAAAAATGTGCATCATTGTATCTGTTTTTGTAGCTATTTTATATTCTCTTATTGTAGAAAGCTCGTTTTTATTCTTTGCACAATCGTATTATTTCAGCAGTTTCCTGCAAATGGATATGTAATGGAATTTAGGTATCAGATTGTCTATTAAGCAATGAGAACATAAGTACCAGTTTGTTTAATTTGCATGTAAGCATATGTAACAATCAACAAAGGGTATAAACTACTCAGTGTAAAAAAAAGCTAAAAGCTTGAAATTGTTAAAGAAAATTTAACAACGAATAAACGAACTTGCTTACGCATGTCTGGGGTATAAGTAGTCAAATTAAGGGGAATTAAATTTTCTAATAAAAACATTTATCCAACGTGTATGTGATAACTCATTATTCTCATTTCAATTTTTTACTTATATCAAACCATCCACAATTTTGCGCATCGATATTTTAATTTGAAGCATCAATGTATTTCGTCGTCCCTTGCGGAATAGTGATAATATTTTTGTTGTGTAGTAGTATGGTTTCACTCTTGACGAATCGGAGCGACGCATTTGATTATCTGTATAGTATTCTATACAATCATGTAACAACCTCGAGTTCTAGTAAAGCTCAAAAATCTTATGCTGTCTGTATCATGAGAACTACTTCAGACACAAAGTTCACCCCTGACTGCTGTTACCGTAAAAACAGACCATACTCTATTTCGCGTAGGGAATGCTTGAATATATGTTTACTAGTCACATTGGCGAGATAACATATTGGAATTATATGTATTAATACTTTTAAGTGTCGTTGAGACAATCTATACAAGGAACTACCTCATCATTCCACCCATATTCGTTAAAACATCAGAATTCAGTCTTGCCGTTCAAAATGTACGAGCAGTTGCTATACTTGATGTCGGGAACAGTTCTTGTTGTAAACAGATAGTATAGCCCAATCCCCTGCTTAATTACTAAACGACAATATTAATCATGGTCTAACTTTAAAAAGGTAAACAATATCGAGTTTTTAACATTTACGTCCTTTTGCACTATGGCTCTCAACTTCTTGGTTTGCTTATTTCTTCAAGTATAAATTGTGTAATTGTTCTCTCATGTATCTCTGAGACACTTTTTGTTTTCATCCCACCGGTCATCATAATGCAATTACTATTTCTTCTCTTAACAATTAGGAAACTTTCTTTAGCCAAAGATATTATGCTTTCTTTTGACAAAACTCGTAACGGAAACCAGCTGTCGCGCATCGTTTACGTATTATAATCGACCTAGTTTTCTTTCTTTTCCCTCCTATGTTCAGCTATTTGAATTGTACCATAAAAGTAGTCTCGACGTTTTCACATCTCTGAACAGTAAACTGAACTTTTTTCTTCGAGTATTAATCTGAAATCAAGTTAAAGAACTGCTATTATATAAGCGATGTCTTGATTTTTCATGTTCATTATTTAATATGTATAGAAAGGAACTCTTTGAATATACGACGTATTCGTTAGTATCTTTGAAAATATAGTAATACAATAAGAGTAATCAATATATGTTTAGTATTGCGATGTGATTTGGTGCAGCACTTGCTTTGCCTATACGCTTCATTTGGTATAGATTATCTAACTTTGAGCCCTCCAAAATGAAATAAAGGCCACGCTAATGAGCTGGTCAACACTTAGTATTGCCATGTAAATAATATGATGTGGTGCAGCACCTGCCTGACACCCTGTAGAGAACGGGACGTTATTTTCAGAGCACCTGCTGCAAGGTTCATCTCCACACCATAATTAGAAATAATTTTACTTCAAAGAAATTAGCATAAAGGACATTTTCAATTCACAAAGTTGAGAACAAGGGACTTGATATACATAAGAAAAAGCTGGAACAAAGCGTTTTGCAAAAGCCTGGTCCTTGTGAACGTGTTAGAAATGCTTAGTCATAGCACTACAACGGCGGAATTGTAAACGACTTTACCTCGGTGCACAACGGAGGATGGGTTCACGTTGCACCTTACATACGTACTGTTGCTCGTACATTGTATACGTACCGTTTCCCAGAAAGTCTTGATCATGAAATTCGTTAACGAAATTTACGCAATCAATTTCTGTTTCTTATTCCCTTAATGCCTAGCCAAACAGTTAACTAAGACCATGAGTCTGAACACGCTCATTGGCCAAATATCGCCATAATATATATTAGCTTTTAATAAGTTACTCATTATTTTAATTTCCTTGTGGAATCATTTCAGATTATTGTTAGAAAATTACTATTCATTGTATGCATAAATTTTGCTTTATCTTGAAAGTAACATTGATAATATTTTCGGTTTTATTTAAATAATTTGCTTAAAATTCACATTGTATTTTCTTTAGGCAGGTGAAATGTATCCAAACATGGAAGATTGTTGGCCTGATAGCACTACCATGTTGCCTTTATTAGCCCTTAGCAGCTCGCACCAACCATCCATTGGGCCGCTTTCATCTCATCCAATACATAATTATCCTGGTCTGAATAATAATAGTATCCCTCTATCAACTGCATCACAAAGTAGACCAACTGAAAGTTTCATAGGTATGCTTCAAAGCGCTTCCATGGAAGGGACCTCCACAGAAGAATTCCAACCCACAAGCATATCTTCAAGTGTTTGTAAGTGTGTTTGTTTACGATTTCGTTATGATTTTTTGTTTCATAAATCAGTTCCGTGGTTTGATTTTAAATAACATTTTAAAGGTCCCTCCAGTATTGGATGTGCAGTTGTTGAATCTATGGCAACTCTTGCAAACGACACTGACCCCTTACCCACTAGCAGCATCATTAATTCTGCATACAGCTCAGAATTTCCAGAAATGATTTATTCAAACCATACAGTTGCTGTTCCTCACAATGAGCTTCTTATTTCGGACTTGCTTTTGGATGATGATTTACACTTAGGTCCGCTGTGTGCATCTTCACATGGTAATTATATATTACTTTACCTTCTAATGTGTGTGTGTATATATATATATATATACACACATATGTACTTAAAAATATGATTTTCTTTAAATATATAAATTTTTAAAATTAATAACTTTTATATTTTTGCAACTGAATGTGACGTCACGCCATTTTACACATCATTACATTTCCTGCCCTCGTACGATTTCAGCGAAAGAAAGCAAAGACAGGGTGGTAACAGAACCGGGAAAATCAGGGAATTCTCAGGGAACTTTTCAATTCTGGAAATATCAGGGAATTTTAAAAAATTTTATGAAAACTGTAACTATTGTCGTTTGTGGACTATTTAGAGATGCGCGATTACAGGTACTTTTGAGAATAGAATAAATCGTTTTTGCCGAATATGTAAGTCGTATAAAGAACACCGGCGTCGTAATTTGCGAACCCATCGAAAACCGCCGCCGTGGTTTTCGTTAACGGAGCGTCTCGTCGCCATGAGGACAGCGATACAACTTGTGGTATACAATTTTAAATTTGTGTAACTAATAATGTTTTTTGGTGCATTAAGTTAATATTTTTTGCTCGCAATTATATTTTTGTAGAATTTTTTGGTAAAACTACGTTTATAGCGATGTTACGGCTTTGGCGCTTTTTTTTTTGCGAACTTCTAAATTCGCCAAGGAAGGAATTATTTCAAATGAATCAATAAAATCAACCGACAGTTCAACGAATTTTGAAAGAACTTAAAAGAATACTAGCCACTGCGTGGCCAGCACGGCGTTGCCCGTGACAGTTCTTTTCGTGGGGTCTGGTGCTTACTAACTAGGTGCTGCTCGCTAACCCCTGGTGATTGCTACGAATACGGTTTGAGAAACAAACCAAATGATAATTCGTAGTCTATTGGATAACAGCCATCATGGCGTTTCCCGTGGTGTTGGGTTGCTTCGCAAACCGAATGGAAATTCGTAGCCTATTGGAATGAATTCCCTGTGAAATTCCATTTGGTTTTGCGAAGCAAATCAAACTATGAATACAGTGAACTATGTATTGCTTCGCAAATTCGATAACAGCCATAACGGTGTAGTCCATGGTGTTTTTATTTTCCTCTTTCGCTGAAAATCTCTCTAAACGTCAGAATCTGCTGCGAAAATTTTAAAGATATTCAATTTAAAAATTTTATTTAAAAAAAAAGAAACATATTTTTAGGTACTGATCTATTGTGATATTTTCCGCAGATTTCAAATCCGTTGAAATTTGAAATTTTTACTCTATCTTTAACGGTCTAGCAGATAGAAAAAAGAACTAAATAACTCCAGATCAAAGTTTATTTGTTTTTTATCGTCCGCTGTAAAATCATTCCTCCGCGCAAAAAGATAACGGAAACGAAAAAAAAAATTAGAATCTGTGATCTTCTATGCTGTTGCATTCAATAGTAATTACATTTCATTAATTCATTAAAAAAATTTTTTGTTGAATTTTAAAATTCGCCGCGACCCAAGAATTGCAAAACATTCAGACTACCTGTGATGTAAGTGCCATAGATTCGTCAGGACTTTCTTTGCGTGCAGGAAACAAACAGACAGACTGACAAACACTTCAGTTTATAATATTGGAGATTCAAAATGAAAATTTAACCTTTTGACTACGACTATCGATATAGTTAGCGCGATTCTTCCTTGGCGCGATTCTTATAACTTTCAATTCACTACAGCTGTAACGGCCGTAGTCTAAATTATTTCTTGGCGCGATTCTTATAACTTTTAAGGTACAACTGATGTGCTGGCCGTTGTCTAAATTCTTCCTTTTCGCGATCATGGTACAACTGCTGTACTAGCCGTAGTCTAAGGCCCGGTGCACACATCCGATTTTTCAACATGCGGCATCGAAGCCCAACTATGCGCACATAGCCGTGAAATGACTCAGATTCAGACATTTCGCGCCATTTGCAATTATTTTTCTATCGATGAAAACGTGTTTATTTCGTTAACTTAGAGTTAAAAAAGTATATTTTGAAACAAAATAGTTGTTACAGGATCAACCATTTATTAATCACTTCAGTCCGGAGAAGCGTGTACGGCGATCTGATGCGCCGTGGAGAACTGCGGTAGAAATTGCACGCAAAGTTGGACGTACATCGCCGCAGTGACGCCGGAGGCAAGTGTGCACTACTCCATTGGATCTAATGTATCTCAGACCGCACTTGCTTTACGGCAGCGGCGCCGTACGTTGAAAAACCGGATGTGTGCACCAGGCCTAAAGGTTTAACTTTTCGCTTGCCGAGGTTACCATGGAAACCATAGTAATCGTAATTCAGATAGGTTGCCTTAACCTGCCCTAACTTGCTACTAGAAATGCACCAAAAAAAAAAAAAACGCGAAGATCGTTGCAACCGCTTTAAACATAGACTGAAGCTGTACCAATTTTTTTTATGTATATTTGCATTGATTTTGATGTATATTTGGATAATGTTGGTATATTTGGACATGTGTAAAAAGTTCATAATATTTTTTAAACAAAATATTTTTTTTTCGCATTTTTTTCAATTGCTATTGTTAGAGTTCCATTAAGGGTTCCAGACCTTACAATAACAATTAAAATATCTGATGAGAAAAAATACAAAATATTTGTGGAGAATGATTCTTTTACCCCATCTGACCCTAAATATTTAAAAATATTGTCGTGGGTACTGTATATCGATACCAAATACGGATCCCGACATTTCTTAAGGGATTTGTAAAATCAGGGAAATTTTTGTCACATTATCATGGAAATCAGGGAAATATCAGGGAACTTTTTTTCGAAGATTTTGTTGCCACCCTGAAAGAAAATAAACATTTTGGCTGGCGTTATTTATTTTTTTATGTAAGATCGGGATCATTAAAGACAGATTGAAAATTTCAATGGATTTGAAGTCTGCGGAAAATTTAACACCAGATAGAAACCTTATACATTTGATTTTCTTTTGATAAATAATTTTTCAATTAAATATTTATATTTTCGCAAGAGATTGTGACGTCAAGCCGAATTTCTTTTTGGTTTGCGAAGCAAACCAACACCACGGGCAACTCCGTTTAGGCGGTTATCCGATTTGCGAAGCAAACCATAGTTCATGGCATTCATAATTTGGTTTGTGGAGCTAACTAAATTATAATTAGCAGGGAATTCATTCCAAAAGACTACGAATTTCCATTTGGTGTGTGAAGCAAACCAACACCACCGGCAACGCCATTATGGCTGTTATCCAATAGGCTAATGATTTGTATGGGAATTCGTAGCAATCACTGGGGGTTAGCAAGCAGTGTTCACTCTTGACCCCATGAAAAGAACTCACGGGCAACGCCGTGCAGTGGCCACTGGCCATTGCACGGCTAGCCCGGTGTTGCCCGTCCCCGTCGCAAACCAACACCATAGGCAACGCGCCGTAACGTAAGGTATTAATCTGGTGTAAAATTTTCCGCAGATTTCAAATCCGTTGAAATTTTTAATCTATCTTTAACGATTTCCATTTTACGAAAAAGAACTAAACAATGCCAGTCAAAATGTTTTTTTTTGCTCTCCTTCGCTAAAATCGAAGAGGGCAGTAAATGTAATCTGTTTGCATTTCCTGCCCTTCGTAATAAAAAAAAACAACAATCTGTTTGTTTGTGGATAACGAAAGTTGACGTGACATCACAATCTTGCGAAAATATAAAAGATATATTCAATTAAAAAATTATTTATGTAAAGAAAATCATAATTTTAGGTATCGATCTAATGTGAAATTTAAGTGTGGATTTCAAATCCGTTGAAATTTTGACTCTTATCTTTAATGGTCTAGGAGATAGAAAAAAGAACTAAGTAACTCCAGTTAAAAGATTATTTGTTTTTTATTGTCTGCTGGAAAAACATTCCACCGCGTAAAATCAAAACGGAAACAAGAATCTGTGATCTATGCTGTTGCATTCAATAATAATTAAACTTCATTAAATTCATTTTAAAATGTTCTTGATTGAATTTTAAAATTCGCCGTTATCCGAAAATTGCAAAAATTTTGTACTACCTGTGTGCCAAATACCATTACTGTAAGTGCCATAGATTCGTCAAGACTTTGCATACAAGAAACAAACATACAAACACTTCCTTTTATAATATTATATATATATATACACACATAGTCCAGTCACATTAATGTGACCACCACCTACTTTCGACGTCAACGTGAAATAATCAATTACAAAAGGCAGGTGGCAGCACATTGCAGTGGAGTGTATATAAAGGATGTCCTAGGGCATCGGAAAGCATTTCAATCGTTGGCGTAATGCAGAAGCGTAGCGATTTATCCGACGTCCAAAAGGGCATGATTATTGGCTTTCGGGCCAAGGGTGGAAGCATTTCGGAAACTGCTAATTTTGTGAACTGTTCGCGTGCCGCCGTGGTAAAAGTATACCTCGCATTGCAAAATGGCACTAACCAAAATCAGCGGCGTGGCACATGTGGTGCACCACGGGCTATAGATGGCAGATGCGTTCGGGTGAATAGACGAAAAACATTTTAATTTTTCTTATCTCACACGTGTTCAAATATTTATTGGTAGATAGTGTGTGTGTGTGTGTATATATATATATTTGAACACGTGTGGTAGAAAAGAAAAACAAAAATTTTTCATATTCAATAGTTAGTAGAGCATCCACGAGAGGCAATTACAGCCTCAACCCTCTGGGGCATGCTTTCTACAAGTCCATGTATGACGGCTAGTGGTATTTTCTTCCACCCGACTTGGAGAAGACATGTAAGTTCCTTCACCGATTTTAGACGGTTGTTACACCCCTTAATTCGGCGATCCAACTCTTCCCAGATGTTCTCGATAGGGTTCAGGTCTGGGCTCTGGACAGGCCAGTCCATTCGTTTAACCCCATCGTCACCATACCAATCATGGTGGATCTCGCAACATGACAGCTGGCGTTGTCGTTCTGGAAGTAACATGGGTCGAACCCGTAAATTTGCCACAACGTAGGAAGCACACTGTCATCCAAAGTAGTGCAAAAGGCCTCGGCGTTGAGCGTACCATGAATTTGGACGGTCCCAGTCCGAACCCGGAAAAACACCCCAGATCATAATTCCACCTCCGTCGAACTTTAATGTGGGCACAATGAGGAGGCGTTCTCCAGGCATATGCTTTACCCTGCCATTCGAATGGTAGAGGGGGAACCTTGATTCGTTGCTCCAGAGAACCCGTTTCCATTTATCTACGGTCCACTTTCGACGTGCTTTGCACCACATTAACCGAGCAGCGCGGTTGGACTTTGTGATCAAAGGCTTATGGGCGGCAACACGACCATGAAAACCAAACATATGTGCTTCCTTGCGGATAGAATTAATCGAAACTATAACTCCCGGATACCTGTTGAAACTCCTGGAGTATGTGGGACATCGGTTGGGTGCGGTTCTTCCGAATTTCTCTGAACAGCACCCGTAGGTCTGCCGACTCGGAGCACATTCCGACAATCACCGCTCACCTTCCTCTTCTGAATCACAAAGGCCACTGTCAATTTTGGGTAATTCAGCTCGTTAGATATGTCCCTTAATGATCGGCCACTTCTGTTATACCCGCGATTACACCTTTCTCGAAATCAGATAACTCTACACTTCGTAGCATCTTGCATGCGACTGACGCCAATATTGTTTCCTACACGATATTTAACGGCGGAGGGGTTGACATATATCAGGACCGCAGATATTGTCATTTGCATGGGAGTCCAAATACTTATTGGTATATAGTGTGTGTGTGTGTATATGTATATATATCTTCATTGATATTTACAATTATATTTGGAATTATTCAAGCACAGCAATGTTTTGGAGTTGATCAGCTTTTCTTGAATTGGTCTTAAGTAAATTCTTTTAATGTTCTTAAGATAGCATCCAAGAACATTGGAATCACTGTCTCTAACTAGCTCGGTCCACTGTTTTGCTATGTAAAAATTAACGAGTTATTTTTTGGAAACTAACTGTTTTGTGGAAATTCATCAGTTCTTTTAAAATTTAAACGAACAAAGTTGTGCCTTAGTGATTAAAATTAAGAATTTGTAAGCTATTTAACAAATATAAATCACTCTGCCATTTTTAAAGTAATTCTGGTTTTAGATGCTGCAAGGTTATCTAAAGCATTAAATCTCTACTCTAAAACAAATATAATCAGCTACATTATTTTTCTTTTCATTAAAGAAAAACAAAGCGAAGATCATATGGACACAAGCAGTGATTCCATTTCTTTAACATCAGGCCAACTTCCTTCAGTGTCTGATTATGTAAGTAAATTTTCTACTCTGTATTTGCTATATAAATTTTTTATTTTCCCTATTTTCTATTACATTACAGTGCTACATTTAATTTCCAGAAGTGTATCATTTTTCTTAGATAAAGAATTAAGTTAGGCTATTAAGTTAATTTAAACAGTTTAGCTTAAAATATTGTCTCAACTTTTTTCGTTATTTTGTTCATATATATTTTTTTGAACACCCATTTAAAAATTCTTAACCTGTTAATATACTGTAAAAATAACATTCATGTGAATTCACTATCATTGTCTCTTTAAAATTTCAGGAAAGTGATAGCAGATGCTTCAGTGATATCCCATTTGAGAATGCCAATTGTAATGATCAGCAATATTTTACCTTTAAATATTCTGATATTTCTGAAAGTGCTAGTAAAATTAGCTTCAACAAAAAATTCGATTACAATGTTCCCAAGCCATCTGGAGTTAGCAGCTCAAACTTTATGCATCACAATCATTCTTACCATTTGCCTTTCAACACTGATGATTCCCATGGGAAAACAGTTACTAGAGATAAATCAAAATATTCTGCTGAAGATGATGCTTCTAACAAGGATGAAAAGAGAGCCAAAGAATTAAACTTGCCCATAAGTATAAATGATATTATAAATTTGGCTATTGATGAATACAATGAAAGACTTTCAAAGTTTGAATTAACAGAAGCACAACTAACTCTAATAAGAGATATTCGCAGACGTGGAAAAAATAAGGTATGAATGCTTTGCTTAAACTCCATTATTTAATACATATAATTATAGATAAGTAGATGTAGCTATTTTGTACTAAGCCTATGCATTACTTTATTTGCTATTTGTATGATCGTATAATTTTTCAATGGCTATTTGGACCTCAAGCTTTGAAAGGGTGATTCAGACTAGATTAGATATAACATAATTGATATAGTTCTGAATTTTTACTAGAAGAAATCATAAAAGTGCATGAAACAAAAACTAATGAATAATTTTAAATTTGAACTTTTTAAATACATTTACAATTAGTAAGTACATTTCTTTTCGCATGTGAATATGTTCTTGCATAATTAAATCAGTGTATAAACTGGCTGATTAAAAGTAAAAAAAGGTTTCTTATGACATCATTTAGAAAATCTCTTAAGATACTTCTTAACCTTAACCAGTTTTTGGTTTTTCAAATTCAAAAGTTAACTATTATGTTAACCTGACTGATATAGTTATGTTTGTTAAAACTGAATGCACTTGAAAATTAAGAACTCTCACACTTCCTTTTTGTGAATACTTCAGATTAACTCTTCTAAGAAAATTCCTTCCAATTCAATTTGTACCTTCAGTCTAATTGGCAAAAATATTACCGCACATAGAGCAACAAACCAAATCCAATTGTAACCTTAAACCAATTTTGAAATTACCTTTTAGGCAGTGAAGAACTCTTAACAGAAACTAGCAAATTACTTGTTAACTATTGCTTTGTTTGTCACCAATCTTGCAGTGGCCCTAATAAAGAGCATTTTTAAGATCTTTCTGCTATATTAATTGCACACGTTATTCACCTTTCTTAACATTGGTTCAAGTACCAATGTTCAACTAAAACATTGGTTCAAGTACCACTTTTAACATAGAATAAAGTAAATAGTTATACATCATACAATATGAGTGAAATGATATCTAGTTTCAAGAGTTTGGAAGCTAACGTGAAATTGTGCTGACAAGGGTGGATCAATTTCAACCAAAATTTTCTGGTCATACATACAATAAAATGTGGGGACTATGCTCTTACAAATCTTGCTTTGTGATAATTCTTGATTTGTATTTTAAATCGTGGAATTTGAAATTTTTTAAGTAGTTGTATGTTAAGTTTCTATTTGCTTGTATTGATGTATGAACATGCTTGTGAAGATTAATAGTACTAAAAAATCCTGGAATATATTTATAAAATAAGTTCATCATAATTTATTTTACTTCCTATGAAGATTATTTTATAAAATTTAGCAGATAGATGGTTTTCTCATAAGTAACAAATTATAATTGATTGTATATCTGCTAGGGAAACATGGCAGCTTTTAACTGTTCCTGCCACATGTATACCATTTTCAATACAAACTCATTTTCAGTCCTCGAGATTTGATTTTGTATATTTTCAATATGAAATAATCTTATTTGTTTATTATATTGTTCATTATGATTTCAATATTTACTCAACTAATAACTTTGAATAACATAATTCCGTTTTTGTAATTTAGGTAGCTGCACAGAATTGCCGAAAACGAAAAATGGATCAAATCAGCAGCTTGCAGCAAGATCTGAACTTTTTACAAAGAGAAAGTTTACAGTTAAAAACCAAACAAAATCGCCTTTTACATGAGAAACTTCACATTGAGGAAAAGTATGCGAAACTGTATCATTATGTTTTACAAAGTTCAAATTCAAAACCACCTAATCCTCCCAACAATATTGCAGCACATAGAAGTGTTAGAGGGACACTCCCCATAAATTCAGAATTAATCTCAGAAGAGGACTCTGACCCTAATAGGAGTACTCGGACAAAACGAAAGTATAAGAAGTGACAAAAGACCTTAATAGTCACAACTTACATTCATTGAACTTATTTAACATTTACTTTATGTGATGAAGTTCTTAAATAATATGTGATAAACATTATAATATACCTCTACAACCAACATTATTCTACATCATGAAACTATCATCATATTCATTTTAACAAAGATCGATTGATTCTTATTCATTTTTAATGTTTTGTAGCGTTTTTAAGTTTAAAATGTTTTTGTTATGGTTACGAATTAGAATGGTGCGGTGAAATAAGTTAATTTGTGTTTGAATTTTATAACTTAAAATATGGGATAAATTATACTTATTCTTGACTTTTGCCTTGATCTAATATTCATATGTATATTAGCTATATGTCTGAATGTATATGCTATGTTAAAGCAATAAAAATTACATTCTGTGATACATTTTAATGTACTTTTAGCTTTCATAAGATGCTTAAAGCAAGTGTTGTGCAAGAGTATTCTTAAAGTGAAGTGCTCATATTTTCAAAAAACATTATTTTATCCTATGTAATATTTATTAAATATGTATAAATCTGCATCAGCTAGATTAAGGATGCGATCATTTGATCCAGAAATGCTTTAAGTATAGTTATAGATCTATATACCAGTTTTTTTAGGTAATGAAAGCATTTCTATTAAAATATTTGCATATACTAGCTGATACAAACTGTATCCAAAGAATGCTTGAGCATCTAAGCAATTAAAAAAAGCAATACTTTGAAATTTATATAGTATTTTTGATACATAAATACTAAAGCACATTCAGTTGATAGAACTTTTTCTAGAATTCATGCATTATTGATGTGTTTAAACTAGTAGCATAATTCCTTACATTGTATTTGTATATACTGAAAATTATCAATGGTTTCCTATATCTTAATGTTGCTAATAATAAACATTATATCAATTTCTGCCAACAAAGTATCAGAAAATCGTTTACAACACCGAAGCTCTATTGCTGACTGTCCCAAAGCTATTTTAAAAATTATTTTTGTCCAAAATTGCCGTTCCAAGCAATTTTTGAAGGCGAAGCAGTGTCCACTTATAAATTATAACTTTAAATCCAGCCTTGTTCAACATTACTAGGGACATTCTTAATATTATTTTAGTGTCTCAAAATAAAGGTTTATTGAACTATTTTCTTAGAGGCATTAATAAACAATTAATAAACTTGGAATTTTTCCACACATGTTTTGATATAGTCTTGAATCATTGTTGCCAGTCTCACTCAAGTAGACATTTTCCAAATATATTTTATTTTGCTTAAAATTGTTTATCTGGTGTGGTAAATTATGTTAATAAGCTTGATTATTTTTTACTAGTCGTATTGTTACCATGTAAAACTGCTTGAAAAAGGAGCAGCTAAGCTTTTGAAAATAAAATACAAGTTGCTTTCATGTTAGATCATTTTTAAAATTAGCGATAAATTCAAAAAAAATTTTAAATAGCCTAGATGTACAGTGTGAAGATGTTGACATTTTCTGGCTGCATCTGTTATCCAATTTACAGTTGTCCTATCTTTGAACTGAGGTACTAATTGGATTTTTTCAACTGTATAATAACTTCTCTAAAGTTAATATGAAAATTGCAGAACACTTTTGGGAATTAAATCCTTGTATAAAAAAAAAATTGTGAACTTTTTTTTTGCCAAGAATGCAATTTTACATTCGTTCTACAAGCAAGTTTAAAAAACAGATGAATGCCTACTGAATTCAAACAAAAGATATTGTAATTTATGCAAGATTGTAATACAATTACCTTTCTGTTCCAATAAAGCTGTTATTTGATAAATTTGTGTAATTAATATATATAATATACATGCAGAGATAGGAGGTAAACCTCAACTAGGTTTTCTGAACTACTTTTGCATGCTTGTATATTTTTATGACTTCTATACAAAAAAGAACCACATAAATGTCTTACTGGTAAGGGAAAAGTAATTGTGAGTAACTCTGAAGGATTCTATGCTGAAACCTGTACATGTGAAGATCTTCCTTATAAATTATGCACATAGAAATGTTGTTCCACCACTTCTTTGAAAACGTATGTCTTCCTCCTGACTACAACTTGTGTATCATAATATCAAATTAGGGTATATTTATTTATCTGGCCTTAACCATTAAGGTTATCATGTAAGGTTAGTCAGATTTTATGGTGCTAAGGCCATATTTGAACAAGCTATGCCAAATAACATCAAGTAGATAAACAGGGTGTCCTTAAAAGAATGTCTCAGTTTCAATGGTATATTATAACAATTTAATTTACAGTTTACAACAAATCATCAAATTGAAGGTAAACTAACCTAGTTTTTCTTGCAATTGTTCAATATGTGCACCTTTAGTTAAACGGCACACATCCAACCTAAAGTCCGGAGTAATGGAAGCAATAGCCTCTTCAATTCTGTCTCAACTCTGGCAAATCATTAGGTAGCAGTGGAACATAGACACAATGTTTTATAAATCCCAAAAGGAAAAAATCGCATGGCATTACGTTAGGTGAACGTGGAGGGCAGTGAAAATAATCTCCGTCAATGTGACCAATCCAACAGTCAGGGACTTTGACGTTCAACCACTCTCGTACAAAGAGATTCCAATGGGGTGGGGTTCCATCCTGTTGCCAAATAAATTTTGCAGGTTCAACCTCTACTAACTGGGGAAAGAGCCATTCTTTCAACATATCCAGATAAGCCACCCCTGTTACGGTAAGAATTGGACTTTAGGTTGGATGTGTGCCATATAACTAAAGGTGCACATATTGAACATTTGTAAGAAAAACTAGGTTAGTTTACCTTCAATTTGATTTATGGTTTGTTGTAAATAGTCTAAATTAAACTGTTATAATTTACCATTGAAATTGGGACATTCTTTTATGGACACCTGTATATTACTCTCAAATACATCTAGGGAAGAAACTCGCAGGTTGCTAGCGCAGTGGGCAAACCCTTTTAAAGGTGGTTGGATACAAGACATCCTACTGTCCCCAAAAGGTATAATAGGAGGATATATGTGAATTATTTCAGTTTAGGCATGAGGTGGAATGTGCTTCTTGAAATGGATTCCATTCAACATAGTTATCCAAATAAATGCATGATTTTTGAAAATACAAAAACCTAATTTTTTACATTCATATGCATGCTATTTCAAGTTGAATTGAAACTCAGGCAAAATAAAGGAAACAACATTTCTAGTTTAATCCACTTTAAAAAATTACATTTAAGTACATCACAATATAAACATGGTTATTCACTGAAGCTGATTCAAAGCTAGTTTACTTCAAAAGGAAAAACTAATCCTTCTCAAGCCTATTTTTTTGGATCCTTCCAAAAACCGTGTGTTGACCGATTATAAATCTGCTATCTATTTAAAATACTATATAAATAAATTAAAATGTACATGTAAGATGTACGCAGATCTGCACTTACATTTCAATAGAAAATTTTTGGTTGCATCAAATGTTTCAGCTAGAAAAATTTTATGCAACCAAAAATGACTTGATGCAAGATGTTATTAAATTCAGAAACATATTTTCTATGTAAACGAATTCTTGCATAAGTATAATATGGCAGGTGCTAAATGGTAATTTTACATTTTGTGTAAGAAACATGTATTCTTTAAATTAAGCAAACTTATTGCCTCGCATTAAAACCCTGAAAATAATTCATAAGGGATCCAAGATTGGTGCTTTATTATTTGGAGTCCAGTCCTACTGGTTTGAGATGAAAGATTTAGTATATTTTAAAGCATAAGTAAAAAATCAAACAGATTAAAAAATTTTATTATATTTAATCTAAATTAAGTTTAAAAACAATATTCGATTGATGCAAATTCAGATTACTCTTGCCATTATAACTGTTTAAAAATAAATAAAGAAAAAATATAGATTTCTGTGAAATAGATTCTTACAATTACATTTGTTAGATGATCAAATAGTACATTTACTTCTGGAAATTCAAATCGACTTATAAGTCGAACGACAGCATAACATTTTTGTAGCATGAATCTGATCATTGGATATAATTATGCTAAGTTTCAAAAATATATTGCATCAGAATATGCTTAGATTGTAATATTGGAAATTGACAACTCCTTAAAAATGCATTTAACAAAATAGTTTCATCACAAGGTTTACAAATTTGTCCTTTGAAAAAAGGTTCAACATGAGAAAAAAATTGTATAACACTGGGGATTTTATAGAAGCTGTGCTCTGCTAAAAATGTAAAATCACCTGGGAAAATATTAAAAAGATTTTAGTGAAAAGGCATGTGTCTCATCATCAAAATTTTCTATGTCATCTGGTCCAACATCATCTACTTCAAGTTCATTTTCAAACATCCTTTGAAGTAAGTTTTCAACATTTTTACCTGCAATGCAAGTTTTTAATTAATATTTTACAACTGTCTTTACACATGGTTTTTCAAACAATTATGTCTTAGACCTTGTCTAACTGGTGAAAGGTTAAAAATTATTTAAAATTAGCAAACACTAAACTTATGAAGTGAATTTTCTTTGGCTAAAGTTGAAAGTGAAAAGTTATTAAAATAATTTCTTAGCATTGTTTCACAATGAAAAAATGCTGTTAGCAGGATTTTCATTCAAATTGACAAATTAATCCTAAAGTTCGAGAAAGAATAAAAAAAACCATGAGATATTTTATGTCTTTTTGAAAAAGATTTTTAAAATATTGCAACAGTTAGAAAACTGGACTACAATATGTCAAGTACCTTTAATGCTCTTCAATTTGTGTATTCAAACCAAATACATTTTAATATTTAATATTGATTTCAAACAAAATGTTATTTTATATGCAAAAATTGTTACATGCTAATTAATTAAAGCATCCTTACTTTTAGTGAAATGAAACCGTATGTCAGTTTTATCAGATAAATCAGGATAAATAGAACATCTCCTGGTATTTTTATCCATATCGTCTGACTCAGATTCAACAATATCTTCAGAATCTATTACTAAATTGTCGTTATCTGTGCCTTTAGAAACATGCGAGGGTCTCCTAGAAATACATTAGATGTTATTACTTGTTATATTATTTTTTAATTAAAATATACTGCACAAATATATAAACCTACTTTCCAAGTTGAAGCCCCATTTCTATAATTTTTTTCTCCATTGCGCTTTCAAGTTTACTTTTACAAAAAGAGTATTCTAAAATAAATGCTTCCAGCACAAAGGCAGTGAAGATACTAAGAACAAAAAAAAATATGTTAAGTTTTGTATGCATATATTCTATTGTCAAATGCTCACTTAAGTCATAACAGGAAAAAGTATGCTGGATATGTGTGTGTATTACCATGGGCACTATCATAAATAACTTACTTTAGGACAATAATCACACAGGTCAGATGAAAAGCAAAAAAGTAGAGTCTTGCTGTTTTAGAGGTAACTAATACAAAACCATTTGCCAGGATTATAAACAGTTAAGGAAATTGAACATTTTCGATATAAAGCAATATCCTACAACTTAACTTTATGAAACAAAATTAGACTGGTATTGTATACTATATTTAACACAAAGCATTTTACATTTCATTTCCACTTTTGTATGATAGCTATTTTTAAGTCTACCGAAATGGCATAGCTTGACATGGTTTAGCCCTAAAGTTGCTCAAAGTTTGAGCATGTCTTTATTTTAACCTTCCTAAAATGTCCATTCATTCGGTGGGGCTGTTATGTGAATCACTTGGAATATTTACCGGTATGTGATAGGTTCTTGACATCTTTTAGTATCAACAGCACAGGGCCAATGCCTTTTGAAATAAGGAAAATAAAGCTGGGAAACAAGGGTAGAAAAGCATGTCATGGGTATCCAATATAATGGGTAATATCAGTGTCATAACAAGTCAGGCTAGGCCAAGAACAAAGAAATTCTGTTGTGGAAGTGACGAAATTATCAAATACAACATTTTGATAATTATTGAACTTAAGATTTACTTATAAATAACCATTGAACAAGAACAATTTTTCAATATTTTTACTACGTCGATTGAATAAAATATTATAATCGATTATTTGTGGGCTGAAAGCCATGAAAGTAAAATTAAAATCTAACTTTTATTTATATTTGTCAATTTAGGATATTATAAATAGAACACAAAAATTATTTTAAGCTATTTTATGTCACCAGTTCCATTAAAAAAAAATGAAGGGATCCAATACATAAAAAGCCAATTATAGTATAGGGTGAAATATCAAGTCTAATTTTCTGTCACTTTAAAAGTATACAAACCTTTTGAACAGACATATACATTATTTTAATCATCTCATTAAGTTAAACAAGTAGCTTTGCAGTTTGAACCTCAGGGCTGTATTTACTTTGAATCATAGTTGAATTGGAAACTTAAAACATTAAGTTGAAACATGGCACATATTAGATGGGTTTCTGACGAAAATGTAACCTAAACATCATTTGGGGAAATAATCATACGATGGGTATTCTAGACATTAATAAAGGCGGTGTTTTCCAAACCTTTGGGGACACAAGGTAAATGTAAGGGGATTTCCCATTTTTTCCACAAAAACAAAATTCAAATCAATATCACAAAAAATGACAAACAAGACCATTATGCTCCATCACTTGGCAATATGCCGAATTATTCATGGGGATTTATTAAAACAAAAACAGAGATTGGATCACAAACACAACATACTATTTAAAGTTAATGCATTGTCAGTCATGATGTTTTTCATTAAACTTATATCAGATACCAACTAGATTTTGGAAAAAATAATTTAAATTTTGATCATCCAAAACGTAGGCCAAAAGAAATACAGGTGTGTGTGAGAGAGAGAGAACTTGCATCATTTACAATCTAAACTATGTAGAGTATGTACACAAAACAATGAAAATCATACTATTTTTGTCTTGAATGACCAGACTTTGGAATTAGTGTACAAATTGTTCACACATGTAACACTAATAAACATTTACATGCGTTAAAATTTGTTTTTTTTTCATTGAAATACTAATTACTTTGAATTATTTAGTAAAATCAACAAATATACTTGGCACAAATTGAAAGATTCATGTTTACATCTGTAGCAGATGTCCTTTTAAAAACATTCAACTACGAGTCATACCTAGCAGTCAATATGTTAAAATTGTTGAAACAGGATTAAAATTTTAGATACAAAGCAGTTAATTTCTACTAAAATCTTTGCAATACAAATTAAATAAAAATGTTTTTCTGAAAGATGTAAAATAATTTCTCAGATATAAAATGGGATTTAATGATTTACAAGTAGTTTAGTTTTTAATACAGCAATCTGCGGAGAACAGTGCATGTATTCGACCATTTAGGTAAAGTATAACAAATTCATATTTGAAGATTTAATTTTCCCAACAAGAACAAGGTGATTTGTCAAAAAGAGCTAGTGGCATACATGTCGTGATAACAGAGATATACTATTAATTATGTCTTTGTCATATCTTTTATGCCTAGTGCAGCTAACACATCATGTCCACAAAACACCCCACTAAAATATTGTTTATAGTTCTATCTTAAGGCCAGACTATTAAGATAGCAGCGTTTACCACAGCTTCTTCACTGATTACTAATTCAGCTGTTATCATTTATGATGGAAACAGCATAAATATAATAGGTAGAAAAATATAGGGGTATGCTATTAACATTTTAATATCTTATTCAGGTACCTACGTGATACCCATCAAATATCGTCAACCCATCGTAAGTATGTGGCTGTGCTACCTGGACTATAATTTACCAGGCAGTTTTGGTTTCCATCCAATTAAATTAATTGTTGGAGTCAAACTTTTCTAATATTTATAAAATATAATAATGGATAAAATAAAGTTTCTATTTGAATTATAAAATACTTAATCAAATGAACACAAAAGGATATTATGCCATTGATTGACAACCATAAGCTCAAACAAAACAACTAAAGTATTTAGTATGTTGTTGAAGTTGTTACTGCAGTATTGACTTTGATAGAAGATGGAACCATCCAATAAAACATTGCCACAATACAGGTGAGATGGATCTGTTATGTTCTGATATCCAAAGTACTTTATTTTGTTATGAAAAAGTTCCATTCCTACTATAGCAAACATGTAAAAAACAACCTAGAAATGCAAAAAAAAAAAATGTTATGCAAATGCAATGAGGAAAGTGTAGATACCAGTGGCATAGCATCTATAGGTGCTGTAAGTACTTTCTCTAAGATATAAACATAATGATGGTTAAAGTATCAAAATGTTATACAGTACAGTCCCAAATTCGGACGTTCGATATCCGGAATTGTCCAAAATACGGAAGTTTTGCTAACAGGCGGTTTGTTATTCTCACTTTTTTTTATACTTTTCCGACAATTTTTAAAGAACAAGGAGTTAAATCTGGACCTAATGGATGAAATAACACAAAATAACGGACATGTTCAGATTAAATACCACACAGAAAAATTAGAATATTTGCAAGTAAAATTTGTTGCATTGTATTAAAAAGGTTTTTTGCTTTTTTAAAAAGTATTCCTATATATATATAAATATCTTATTTTACTATTGCAAACGCAAAATTAGCGCGGGGAAATGGGGGGGGGGCCTTAAATTAATTTTTTTTACAAAAAATGCAAATAATCCGAAATTTGGAAAAGTCCCAAGTCTGGGGTCCGGAGGATTCTGGATTTTGTACTGTAACATTATTCAAATCTTGAATTTACCTTACTATTATGAAATAACTCCACAATTAATCAGTAGAGAAAGATTTCATCATGTAGCAAGAAAAGTAATGAGACTGAAGGCTCCATACTTCCACTTTGCCTCCCTTGGTACAAGTTTTGTGAAATTCAGATTCATTTAAAAGACAAAATGAAACCAAGCATCAGGCTTGATTGGTATGTCACTTTATGGCGTAATGTATGTAAAATGTAAGCAATGTAAAATGTAAGAACAGAACTTATGTTAAAAAGAGAAGAGGCATTTCCATTTAATGCCTTCATAATTACTAACTTTTATAAAGAAGCAATTTGATTAGCTTTCTTAAAATATTAACCACAGTGCCTAGGAAGCTAACTATTTTCAGAATAAAAATGCATAAATATCTGGTAAATTGGTGTAGTAATGAAATATCAGTTTCAATAAATAGTACATTAATATGTTCTTGCATCTAAGGCCAGCAACCCAAACAAATGAAATTATCACTGTTTTTGTAAAGATAAGTAATTTGATCAATATATGAAAAGCAAATTGACAGAGAAGGATATTTTACTCATATAGATGTACATTAATTAGAGAATTTGAAAGTCTGATTACACTACAAACTTAATTGCAATATGAAATTATTTTAGATTTGAAGTATAAAATTAGTTTAACAAAATTAATCGCTTAGTTGACAATAATTTTATAAGTCATAAAAAAGTTATCACAATTATTCTTCATCATCTACACATGATAGCTCACTATTTTGTCAATACAAAATACTTGCATTGTATGTGTTTGAGATTTGTAACATTACGTTAACTTGAGATTAATTTTTTAGCCAAACATTAATAAAAAGATCTAACCATTAGTACTTGTTCCAAATTTCAAAATGCTGTAGAAACCTGATCTAGAATCAACAAAGGATTTTCAAATCAGTTTACGAATGTAGAAAATAATATCCTCTCAAAACATGAGAAGCACTTGTATTGCATCTGAACTTCAATGCACAGCGAGTAAATCTGATGTTTTTATTCGGTTTGGGTTTTTAACCACATGAAGAGGATATATCTGGAAATTCTGTCAGGTAAAAATTAAACTATTCGAATGATTCACTTTTAACTTGGATAAGGTCTCTTCTCTATGCAGAATGTTTTCTTGAATTCCATCAATTCTGTATCCTCTCCTTTCCCATTTTTCTTCATGGCATATTTCATATACACTTCAAAACGTTAAACAGTCAGCAAATAAAAGTACAAATTTAGGAAGCAAATCAATTGGAATTGTAGCTGATCAAAGGCTACAACATTGAAATCTTATGGTAAAATCTTCCTCTATTAAATATAAACTAAATGTAATAATATATTTGGTATTTAGCCTGTATTCCATAAAATTGTCTTTATTTCATTCTTTCCCTAACCAAATTCACGCTACACCACTGGGTAAAACACAGAATAAATATTTTAATAAAAAATATCATTAGATATTACAAATTTGATACTCACAAGTAGTACACCTCCATAAGTAAGGATAGATGGTCCAAGATTAAGTATGGTAGTAACAATAACTTGAAATCTAAAAGAAACATTTCCATAATTCAATTTCGTGACAAATCAACTGAAATATATATAAAAATTATAATCAAGACACGTATTTTGCTGATGTATACCAAAAAAAGTTCCTTATGGAAACATAAATTCAACTGTGCTTATAATTTAACAAGATAGTTGCAGACAACATTGAATTTAAGAGTACAATTGCAAAGTAATGCAATGGCATCACATTTAAACATTCACTTCACACTAATTTGTAAATTAGTAATAGTATTAACTACTGTAAACATTTATGGCCCTTAATTCTAATATTTGAAAATAAAAACTACAACAATTGAACATAATTAACTGTTTGTAAAATCTAAAAATAATGAATCAAGTAATGTTTGATTGATTTTGGGTTATATGGCACAAGGACATTTGGTCAAGCGGCACCAAAAACAAAATAGAAAACCAAGTAATGGACTATTGATAGTTATGTACTGTACAATAGACAATTGTCATTTTAATTTTAGCCCGAGGGATTTTAAAGGTAAAAAGGAGAAGATAAATATTTTTTTAATTAAAATTCAAAAATTATGTGCATAGTATTTTTCATCCAGGAAATTTTTTAACTTTTACAAAGTAGCTCAGATACTTGACTCAGGTTTACTACTCTGGAGTCAGGTTTCGCAACATGAGAGTTAATTAGATCATCACTTCAAAAGATTAGTTGGTTGTTAGAGTTTTATGGTGAAAGGCAATAATAGAACGGAGCAAACCACATTAGTAACTAAGTTAGCTTTTAAATTAACCAAGACAAAATAATAAAAATATATTTTAATGCAATACATAACATTTTTTTAATAAATTTGAAATTCTGTGGGATAGAAATTTGAAGATTATACATATTTACATTGGTAGCCCCAATACACATTTAATATGAAGCAACCAAAACGAAAATTAGGTGCCTTCGGCTTCTCTATTTACCAAAAATGTAAATTTTATATAAAATGCAAGAAATTCATTTTTACCAATACTAAATCAAGTGCAATACAAATGCAAGGGGAATTAAAGTCTTATTTTCATACTTTGTTCAACAATACTTCTGTGTTAGCATCCAATTTATCAAATGTGATTTTCTGTTGCAATGAAGTAAGGATCAAAGAGGTGTTCCAAAGAAATTGTGATTTTAGATAGGATTTTACTACTTCTTATCATGAAATTGATCATTTTTCACTAGTTAATGATTAAAAAAATGTATGAAAGATGGAAAAAACTATGAAAGATGTATTTAAACACTTCACATGGATCTAAATCATTCTATGGAAACAACCAATTGGATAAGATGTCTGAACACAGCATTTACTTTGCTTCCTGCATTAGATTTCCCCTGCTTATTTACACACATTTTATTTCAGGTGAATCAACGTAACATTAAAAGAAAATTGAAACTAAATATGATTTCAGAGAAAATGATAACAAAGCTGATATTTTAAAAATCATGATAAAACATCAAAAAGCATGTTGAGTGACTTGTGGTTTTGCTGAACACAAAACATTATGTAGAATCATTTCCATTCATTTTTCACATAAAATATTTAAAATTATAGCATATATTTACATCTTGAATTATTGGAATCAACTTACACAAATGAAAATATTGTAGGCTACTGTTTTAAAATTGTACTGATATCAGAAAGAGTTAGACAGTTTCACATAGGCCTAATATTTTAACAGAAATTAAAAAGCATCACTTACCTCTCAATCCCTCCAATAATTTTTACCAGTCTAAGAACTCTGAGAACAAGCAAAATATCCAAAGTTCGAGTTTTCTCTGCCTCTATAAAGGAATTTACATTTTATAAGTAAATTTCAAATAAAAATCTAAAAGCAATTCGGAAATATATTATTTCCATTTAAATCTCTTGCTTGGGGACTACTTGTCAACATCATATTTACCACAGGAAAAATAATGCAGATCATGTTGCAAAATTTATAGTGAAGTAGTGCTGACATTTACTTGGTTACTAACTATTTCATCATTAAAAAAATTTGCTTAGTAGTCTAAAAAGTAGTCATATTCCATGTAAAATGTTTTAAGCATTACAGAATATTCATCTGTCAGCATTATGACACCAAAAAATCCTTAACCAACCCTTCTTGAGGCAAAACAAATTAGTTATATGCTTTATTTTAAGCATTATCTCTCTAGATACATTAGAGATAGCATAGTTTTAAACATATATTCTTCTTTTGATCCATATCCAGCTTAACTGTGTACTCTTTTTATCACTACTTTCTTAAAAGTAAGCTGAAAATTTAATTTATAGTGAACTAAGCTATACTTTCATACAAATGGAAATGTAGTGCAAATCTAAATGAAAACAAAAATAAAAACACAACATAAAAAAAAATGTAAGAGTAATTTCCTATTTCAAATGATAGTAGATATACAAATTCAGACTTTTAAGCAAATGTTACATTTACATATAATTACCATCAGAGTTCATAAAAGTCTCAACTGTAGTTCCTATAATTGCTGCTCCTATAACTAAGAAGTCAAATCTGAAAAATTAAAAAGTAATACACATACTTAAAATTATTTAATTTTAAGCACCATTTGCAACATGAATTCGTATTTTACAAAGCGTAACTACAATTTTCTAGTTTCAGCTAAAGTGAAATTCAAGCAGATAATATTTGTGGAACAAATTTCTGAACAGAATCAACGAATGAAGGCAGTGGTATGATTTCGTTTGTAATTTATTTTATGTCTTATAAATTTTAAAATGTATACTAAATCAAGTAGGAAAATTTATGAATTTTCTTCAAATTTGCATAAATGCTGTCAAAGAATTATCATTACATCATTTTGTTTTCTATGTACATAATTCTCTTAAGAATAAGCACTTAGATTTAAATACAATACATATTTTTACATGCTAAAAAATAATATTTTTATTATGAATGAATTAAATTTGCTTCAAGTATTCGTCAGTTTAACTAATTTGATTAAATAAAAACAATGGTAATTTATTTGAATGACTAATAAACAGTTATTTATCTAGTAAGGTAAACAGTTTTTCTCTCTCTCTCTCTCTCTCTCTTTTATGTAGAAAGATTCATACTTTAAGATACACTCTAAAACAGGGATGCAGACAGTGGTCCACATGCAGACCGTTGTTGATTTGCTGGAGGGACAACTCACCATGTGTTATTTTAATGTTAAAAAATCACACCATAGTTTATTTTTTAAGTTCAATGCAAACTTCAAGGTTTTAAATAAAAAAAATATTGATAATTTGATAACAGCCTTCAAGGATTATTTTTCTAATTTTCAAAAAGTAAATCTAGCTAGATTTATTTAATAACCCCCTTTTTTCATTTTTCCTGGAAATTTACCTGAATTGGTACAGCTTGAATTCATCGACATGCAAAACGATGACAACATGAGTAATAAATTTAATGAAAACAATTTATTAAACTTCTATTATTGTGTTGATAAAAAAAAATGCTGCTAGATAATGCATTAAAATGTACAAGCCTCTTTGGATCAACATATATTATAGCTGTTAATAAACTTTTTCAGCCAAGAATATTAACAAATTGAAAAATAGAAACCACTTGACTAATGAAAAGTTATAAATCAATTTCGTGCTTGGTTACCACAAAAATAGAATCAAATAATAAAGCATTTGTTAATTAATGCAATGTCATGCACCAAATTAAATTCTTTTTTTACTTTTATTATCTTTATTTGTAACTATATTTTAACTATAAATAAATATTAGATCACTCATTTTTGGCAGCATTCCCATAAGTCAGTGAATCTGGCTCTTCATATTAACAAGTCTGCATCCCTGCACTAAACATTATATTTTTTCTCGAAATTGTCACACATCATTCCAAATGTAATTGCCGAGAAAATTTTACACAAATATAACATGAAACATGTAATGACAACAGGTTGAAAAAAGTATGTTTTACAATGGTATACTTGATTGATGATTTTCAACACAACATGATTTTTGAAGTTGGCCAAAATATTGCATTTTCATGCAAACACTTGTATTTTATACAATGTGAAATCATATGTATCAAAACTATTTGGCAACATCAAATCGATTTTCTGGAATTTTAAAATAATTTGGAAAAGAAAACATTTATCAATTAATTTTGACTAGAGGTTAAAATAATTATGTTTGGCTGTATCATTAATTCATTTCATCAATATTTAAAAAAAAAATTTGATGTAAAACAAATTTTTTTTTGATAAAAATAATTTTTATAAATATACCATTGCATTAGTTATAAACAATTCAAGCTCAGTTTTGATATAATTGCATTCCTCAGTAGCAGTAATTTAAAATTATAAAACAAACAAAAGCCTTTTAAATGAAACTTGGTGACAAATAGACAGAAATTTGATAGAATCTACAAATTTATAGACTTCTTAGGAAATAGTCAAGTTTTGAAAGATAATACACTGAAGAGCAATTAATTAGGGATAGCTGGCATTATGCAAATTTGTAGCTGTGCCCAGGTCTAGAAGTAGCTTGCAAATGACATAAGTAGATGTTTGACAAGATAAGAAGTGCTGCTCAATGTATCAGTAATAGTCAAAAGCAGTATGGGTGCAGATCTAAGCACATTTGATCATGGGCAAATAGCCGGGGCCCGATAAATGAGTCACTCCATCTCTGAAGTGCAGACACTCAGATTTTCACACATCATGGTGTCAAGGGTGCAGTGAGTACGTTGATTCCGGTAAAAGCATCCCTGCCAGGGTCAACTGCTGAGGACAACAACGTGTGGATGAGCGAGGTCGGCGGTGGCTAGCTTGCATGGTAACAGTATATAGATGGGCCACAGTGCAAAAGATCACCAGTTGATTTAATGCATGTGCACAACAACGTGTAAGCTGCCACACCATCCAAAACCATCTCCTTTCTATGGGGTACAGAAGCCATCATCCCACGAGTCCCTCTGTTGATTGCATAACCACAGGGCACAATGATTAGCATGGGAACATCGCCAATGGACCGTCAAGATGTGGGAAAATGTTGCCTGGAGTGATGAGTCGAGATTCACTTTGGTACATGCCAATGACAGAGTACTTGTACGGTGTAAACCACATGAAGCAATGGATACTTTCTGCCATCAGGGGACTCTTCTGGATGGTGGAGGTGGCATTATCACCTGGGGACTGTTCATATGGACTGAAATGGGACCCCTAGTATGTGTGACATCGTCACTCGCAGGTGAACACAGGTCACTATAGATTGATTTGTTTTAAACAGGCCACTACAGATTGTCTTTCAGCAAGACAATGCTCTGGAATAGTATCCAAATGGTTGAATGAACATTCCAGACCAGCATATGCTTTCCTGGCCATTAAGGTCATCTGACCTCAATTCAATTGAGCAGATCTGGGACGCAATTGAGATGTTCGAGCCTCAGACCACGTTCCATCTAATCCTCATGAATTGTGGGAGATTGTTTAGGAGTTGTGGATACATATGGCTTCCCATTGCTTCCAGTGTCTTGTCAAGTCCATGACAAGACAAATCACTGCCGTCATCAAGGCGAAAAGTAGTGCTATGCGCTACTAGACAGGTATCCCTAAGTCAACTGCTTTTCAGTGTGTAACTAACAATTTTAAAAATGTTAAAATAGCTAATTGTGTTGCTCATTAAAAAAAAAACAAGTTAATAAATAATATGATTTATACAAACCAAAACTTACATATTCCAAAAACGTCGGAAGAAATGCACTGCACCAAATGTATACATTTTCATAAGAATTTCTACAGTAAACAGAGCAAGGAAAAACCACTCGGCATCACTTATATCAAACGCTATTAAAAACGCATTTAGTAGAATCATCAAATCAAAGAAATAACGGAAATACCTAGAGAAACAAATTTATAAATAAAAAATCAGGTAATAATGAATTCTAAAACTTCATGAAAATAAGATGTTACACACTAGCATAATTTAAATCACCTATCAGATTAAAATCTAAAAATTAAATTAACATTATTAAAGTTAGGATTGATTATTGGACCTGCATGCTTAAGCACCAAAAGAAATTAAACATTACACATAATCTTTCACTTTTCATTATAAATAAGGCTATTTTGAATAATAAGAATTGAAAAAAAAAACATATTTACTTAATTTAATCATTTAACTATTTCTATGATAGAAACTATGTAGAAATAAATATATTAAATGTCTTGTTTACCCAAAAGGACAAAGGAAAGTTTAGATATCTAAAAAGAGAACACAAAGATTTTTTGTATTTTCAAAATAAAGCTCTCATTTCCTAAACATATCAGATCATAATAGAAAAGGTAGATAATTATTTCAGTTTAGTATTATATTAAAATATAAGCAGTGTTCAGAACCCTGACGGTAGATAACAAAAGTTATTTTTATATCAGCTCTAATAAAAGTAAGATAAAAGTGAGTGTATAAATTTTTCTCATAAATTTTAGTAAAGTTTGTTTGTATGATTTAATTGGTTTTTATGGCACAAGGATCATGTTTCATAAAGCTGAAGTTCAATTATAAATGTTTATTTAATAATTATATATATATTTATCAAAAATGAAACAACTTTATAAGCTATTCACATACTTGTGTGCAACTATTCGGCGAAATAACATGGATAAGCGACTATGATAAAAACCAGGAGCAATGCGATCAAAAACACTACGCCTGTCTTTGACTTCAGATACAGTAACATTTAATAAATCTGCAAGCTGTAGGAAATCACCTTTTCCTAAAAAAAATTTTAAAACATATCTAACATGGTATACTCAAGGGTGATAAAACTTTTTTTAAATAAAATTATTGCATCATACAGAAGGAAAGTCACTTAAAATCAGTTTCAGCGTCATTTTTAAATTTTAAATACATATGCATACATTGTCTTGTATTATAAGCAATTCTTAAACAAATTCTAAAACATGAAAAATAATGAACTTGTGAAAACATGTCAAGATTTTAAGTTCTGAATAAGAATGTAAATGTTGGATGTTATAAATTATTTATTCAAAAGTAATAACAAAAACTGTTACATTTAAATTAGAGCATTATTAAAAAATTGAGGGTCTACAGAAAGAGAAAAATCTTTTAGCTATGCAGATAGATACAATAGAAAATTAAGGCGAATACAAAAAATAATAAACTAGATTTTGCAAATCTTCAATTAATGTCTGAAGTAGTTTTTGGAAAGCAAGCAAATTACAAAACATTTATCAAGGCACTTAACAATAATTTGTAGAAAACACACATTGTTATGGATTGTTCAATGAAATTTTAGTTTCTGTCTAATTTAATGTAACCATTTTCATATAATGGCTGCATATCATATTTTTTTAACTCTTTGAAATACATTTAATTTTCACTTTATTTTAAACTATTTCAGCTTATATCATTTATATTACCTATTGCATTATCAGCATCACTATCCAAAACATACCACAGTATGTTTACCATCATTGGACTTCGAATAGGAGGAATCATTTTAAGAAGTACATTAAATCGTTTAAAATCCACAACAAATCCATCATCCTTCTTGATTTTTAACAAATCAAAAGCTTTAGCAAGATTTTTCCTTTTCATATATACTAGCTTTCGAACCTCATTCTAAAAAAAATTAAAGAATTTTACACGAATTGTTAATGAGAATAAGATCTTCAGATTTCATGTGTTAGAAAATTTCTTTAATTAGCATGCTCTTACTGTTTTAAGTTTTATCCAAGCACACTCATGCAAAACAAAATCATGCAAAATACATGCGGAAATAATACAAATAACAATGCAGTTAAATATTATCTGAATAGTTAGAGGCATACAATGTGTGAAACCACTTCAGCTTAAAAAGAAATGTATAAAAAGCACTGAAGAGTTGAACACGTGCAATCAACAGCCATTCACAATATTGAACACACCTCACCTAATGAAAACCAGCCAACTTCACACACACATATGTAACCAAAAAAGAAAAGCCTATAAAAAACACTTTATAGGTTAAGAATTTTACTGATTTCGAAAAAATAATTATTTTATCCACATATATTATGCAATTTATGTAACTGCAACATTACTAATTTAAAAAAAATGGAAAATATGCATCACAGAAAAGGATTTTGAATGTTATATCAGAGATCACATAAATCCAGTGCTTGCAAGTACTCTTACATGTACCACACCTTTTTTGTGCGAGACAAATAATTATTTTTTAAATATTTTCTCAGAAATGTCTAGCAATTTACAAATTGGTTGATTAAAACCAACTGTAACCAGGTTTAAAAAAAGACTGAGAAATGCATGGACACCTCTAGGGTAAAATTCCTTCCTGGAAACATCAGTTGATTTCTTTTTTCTACATTAGTTCAATTTTACTGTTTAAGAGCAATAAAAGTACATGATTGTTTACAAGTGCAACTATTTTTTGGATACCAATATTTCTTACATATGCTTCCTACGTTCCAACAAAAACATGTTGATTTTCACTGGAATTGATATAAAGTGGTTGCAGAAGCTAATTATCACATAATTTGATACATCATGTGTGACATTACAATGTTAAAATTAAGCCAATTGCTGAAATAGCTATAAACATAGGGCCAGTGCACACATCCAATTTTTAAATGTATACCTCCATTGTGGCAGTGAGTGGCAGAAACACCATCTGTGATCACACAGATAGTGTTGTGTACACATACCTCCATTGACATTGTGGCGACGTATGTCCACTTTACATGCAATTTGTGCCACAGTTCCCCATGTCGCCAAATGGTCTCTCAATAGCTTGTTCTCTACTGAGCAGTGCACATATGTTATTTTGATAGTAAATGCAGCATTTTATTTTACATGAATTATTAATATTTTTATAGTAATGGTGGTAAATTTTGATGATTTGTATATAGAATTGTATAGGAGTAATAGAGTATCATCTAGATATTTTGAGACATAATCTTGTCAGCAATGTTTCTCGCAAGTTCATCAAGTGATCACTCATTCAGAAGTAATTAAGAAACATCTGGATTTTCTTGCAAATCAGCAAAAGATGTATACAATCTATCTTGTAAGTCTTAAAACAGAAAATGAATGTATCCAGTAATGTTCATTTTGTTTCAAAATCTATTTTTGTATACCAAGTGAAACAAACAGGTTTTCTTCGACAAATATCCAACGCAACAGGTGGTCAAATGAGTACTAGCATCATTTCACAGTTGTGTGTGCATAGTTGGCTACAGTGATATAGCTCCTATGCAGCAGCGCCCGTACGTTTAAAAATCAGACGTGTGCACTGGCCCTTAATGGACTACAACCTACTCTTCCAAAAATGAGTGTCAAAACCTTATGGTTTTACTGTCTATAACATGAATAACAGGCAAGTAGTGCCAAAGATAGAGCATATGTCAAATGCACAAGAACCTTATCTTATTATTTTAACCACAATTAACCAAATATCTGCTGTTTGAGTCTAATTTGTAAGCTTTTAAAAAAAGGTAGATGCATTCTATGCCTCGTTTGGTGACAATGTTCTTGGCGCGGTTTTAGTCACTTTTTATCGGCAGTTGAAGGCAGCACATCCTAAGGTATTCCGGTTTTTATAGCAACCGTGACCTTTTTTCGCATGAATTAATTTCCTTTAAAACATTATTTCCCGTTGTAAAAAAAAAAATTTTAAAGAAATATATCCTTGGCAACATAAAGGGCAAGAGCATGAGCACGCCACCAAATGAGGCACAGCATGCAGCTGTACCAAATAAAGCTTTGAGTACAAAGGTGCATTTTACTCAAAGTCAGAAAATAATGTAACACAGCAGACAATTAAGTATTTTTCAAGAGTACAATAGATCTTTAACTTGCACATTCAAATTTATTGTAAAATTATAGCTATGCATATTGTGACACACACACAAATCTGTGTAGATTATTTTTTATCCTAGATTTATAAACCTTTCGATAGTACTAGTAGTAACACCAAACATGTAGAATGCAAATTTATTTTGCATAGGCTGTTTTGTTACTAAATCCGTATAATACAAATTTCTGGTTATCCGAGGTAGCCTGGTCCCTATAACCTTGGATATTCAAGGGTTCTACAGTACCGTATACACTTTGAGGTTATTACTAATTAGGAAAACTAATGAATGTACACAAATTTCAATCGATGGATCTTAATTTACATTGTTAATTTTCCCTAATTACTCAAAGTGCAGCTTTCAAAATATTATTTATTAGCCACTGTGTGACCAGCCACTACATTACCCGTGACAGTTCTTTTTGCGTGGTGAGGTGTGATCACTGCTCGCTAACCCTCGGTGATTGCTACGAATTCCCCTTTGGTTAGCTTCACAAACCAAATGGGAATTTGTAGCCTATTGGATACAGCATCATGGCACTGTCAAATGCGACCAAATTCGAATTGTGAAGAGATCCAATCGGCATGACGTCAAAATCTCTGGCGAAAATATAAATATTTAATTGAAAAATTATTTATTAAAAGAAAATTAAACTTATAAGGTATCTATCTGGTGTAAAACATTCCACAGATTTCTAATCCATTGAAATTTTCAATTTATCTTTAACAACCTGATTTTACAAAAAAGAACTAAACAATGCCGGTCAAAATTTTTTTTTATTTGTTTTGCTTTCCTTTGATGGAGTTGTTTGAGCACAAGAAATGGAATCTGATTTCTCAAACGTGAAGATTGGCATGACGTCACAATCTCTTGCAAAAATATAAAAGATATTAAGTTTTTTAAATTATTTATTTAAATAAAATCTTATTTTTAAATATCGACCCAATGTGAAATTTTTACTTTATTTTTAAGGAGATAGAAAAAAAGAACTACAAAACTCCAGTTTAAACTTCATTTCCTTTTTTCGTCGGCTGAAATCGTTCCTCCACAAAATCGAACGGAAATGGAAAAAATAAATGAAGAATCTGTTCTCTTTATGATGTTGCCATTGAAAAGGAAAACATAAATTAATTATTTTTAAATCAAATAATTTTTCCAATACATTAATTTTAAAATGCTCTAAATTGAATTTTAAAGTTCGGGCTGGACACTTAAATCGTAAAAAAATGGGACTATCTGTATGCCAAATCTCATTATTGTAAGTGCAATAGATTTGTCAGGACACTGGATAGGGACACAGAGACAAACATTTTATTTTATAACAGTAGACTATTTTTTATTTCATTTTACAAGAATCAGCCCTTTATAGGTACAACATTTGTGACCCCACTATATACTCTAATGTAAGTCTTTCAGGACAGTCTCAGATGCAAAAAGATGTAATGATAGGTCCTTGATCTGACCATCATGCTGTAAATATAGATCTTCAACTTTCATTCTATCCAAAAAAGTTTAGCACAACTCATACCATCTAACACACTGTATTTCTATGTCCAGTGAAAATAAAGTATAATTTATAACTCCTTATACAACTGCTCCTTTAGAATTGATGCCTTTTAGAACCAAGCCTTTATGCTATCGATACATTAAGATAAAAAAGCAATGAAATTAAATATAACCCAAGTATCATATTTAGTAGTAGTCTCTCTGGTACGTTTAAACTTCATTCTAATATAAAGGATATGTGTACCCTTATAACTGCATGATAGAAGTGATGCTAAATTCAAACTATTTTTTCACACAGAAATGCATTCTTTTAAAAGAAATATTTTAATACCACTTACTTTCAAATGTTTTCTGTAGTTATTGTAAACAACTGCAAGGAAGATGTTCATAAATATATACAAACAAATGATGAGGTAAGCAATGAAAAATAATGCGAACCATCTATTGGAATCGTATGCTGGCATCCTGAAAAGAAAATGTATGTTTCTGTAATACTTGATGGGGAAAAAATATTTAAAATTCAAATATTAATCTAAATACAGTGGTGCCTTGGTTAACAATGGTCTCAGATGAGGATGTACTTGGTTAATGATGAGTGGCTGTAAAAAAATCTCTTGGATAACGACTCTCGGTTAAATAAACCTTTATCGGATCTAAAAAACCGGAATTTTCCGATCCCACTCAGTCACTGGTTGGAAGACATTGTCAAATAGAGAAGTCACTAGGCGTTGCTCTAAAAGCTGGTATGTTTGACCCATCATAGCAAGTTTACGTTTTTTGTTCATTGTTTCTTTTCTTGAAGTGTACTATGCTTTATTTTAAAATTTGTGGTTATGAATGTGTTGCACCGCTTTAAAACGTAGCTTCTCTGATATAAAGCAGAGATATTCAAGAATTTCCTAATTGGAGATCATAAAACTCCTTTCAAGTGATAAACTGTCTATAACTAACCCTAGAAGTACTATTACTGCACTGCATTGCATTTGACATTACATTGGTCATTAAGTTCTGGACACTTGAAATAAACCCTCTTTATCTGACGTTACACTGACATTATAATCTCGTAAATCTCAAGCCCCTTGAGGACTCAACAAATTCCAAAGACATCTGGTTTTCAATTGAAAGGCAACCTGAAAGACGCTAGAATTTTCCAGAGACCACTGAGAACTGAGAGCGAAAAGACACGCTCGGTACTTGCCGAACCCTTCTTGTCCCAAAAATATCTGTAACCTTGCTGTAAATATCTGCTAAGCTGTAGGATGTTAGAATAGTAGTTGTAGTGGTGAAATCCAAAGATCTTGTTCTTTTACGCTATTATTTCATTTCTGTCACCACACCATTTCATCTGGTAGTGTTTTATGATGAAAATGAGTATTTAAAGCATTTTTTTGTTAGTTCATATGGACAATAAATCAGCGGGTGCATGTCACTCTTCATTTGTCATCAAAAAGCAAATCTCATCTGCATAATAACCATTGTATCTATAAACTGTTAATCAGTGTATGTTACGCAAGTGCTGTATTTAATATCGTCAACATACAAGCAAAATGCTCCAAGTCAAAAATTGCAGGTTTCGAATTTAACTGTTAACTTTTTATTTCAAAAAAGCTGTTTCTTAACTTTTACTTTTATTTTTATGTGTCGATGTTTTTTGTATCATTTATCTTAGTGTTGTATAATTTGTAATAACATTTTGTGAATATCTTTTATGCAGTAAATTTGTTTACTGTGTGACAAAATGTGTACCCAAAAGAAAGCTAGGAGAGATTTTTTCTCTATTAAACAGAAGAAGTAATAGCAAAACAGAATGAATGTGTGAAAGTTATACAGCTAACTCGAACATATGAAACCAATCATTCTACAATATCAACCATTTTGGCTAAGAAAGAACTTATGGTAGCAAAGGGAACTTCAAGGTTGGATGTAAGGGCTTCTTTCTGAGGAAATGGAAAATCTATTACTAATTTGGATCAAAGAAAGAGAAATGGCAGGCAATACTACATCTCAAAGTGCAATCTGTTGTAAAGCTAAACAGAATCATCAAGATTTTAAAGACTTCTGGATCAAGTTCTGAGATAGATGATGATTTCAAAGGTAGCAGAGGTTGTTTAACTTTAAAAAAGGACAGGAATTCATGATGTGGTCAGACATAGAGACAGCTATATATAGTGCTGAGATAGCAGCAGCAGATAAATTTGTCAATAGCTTTGCAAGAATTATAGGAGAATACCCAAGGCTTTACTTGTGATGAAACCAGCTTATCTTACAAGAAAATGCCCATAGGGCATAAACCAATGAATGATAGGCTAACATTGCTATTAGCAGCAAATGCAAGTGGCATGTATTTTTAAGTTAATGTAGCACTGGAGCAACACAATAGGTGTTTGGTGACAGTCCAGGAATAAAAGCCAAAAGGAAAGCTCCAAGGACAACACCGCGTAATTTCAAATGCAAGCAGATAATAGATTTTAAAAAACTTTAAAGATTTTAAACAAATAAAAAAAAACTTTACACAAGGGCACTTTTTATGAGGTAATTTGAAATGTGTGAGACTGGCAACAATGACCCTAAGAAAATTTTGGAAGGAAGAATTCATCTTTGTCATAGCAATTAGGCTAACTGTAAAGGTTTGGAAAGAAGTAATAATGAAATGTCTCAAAGCAGCATCGAAGAAACTGTGTCCTTCCTTTGGTAATGAAACTTTAGAGAAAGAACGCAAATTGGTAAAGAATATTGCGGCAATGTTAACTAGGATCTGAACTTTCTGGTGAGGCATATTGACTTTTAATCAATATTTTTCAGCAGTCAAATGACAATGCACACATTTCAACGCACCTTTAAAGTCCTTTTTATACACTGTTCACTTGGAAGTTTAGAGGGAATTTCTCGACAAATACTTTTATGATCGCTTTGTAATTCTAACTTATTGCACATGATCTTAACTAGGAAGTAGAGGAACATGTTGAAGAATTATTGGAGCTGCATGACCAAGAACTGACAAGCTAAAGAACTTTTCAAGCAGCAATGTGAAGAAAAAATTTCATCTGAAGACGAGGATGGAGAGAAAGAACAAATTATAAATGCAACAAATAATAAAGGCTGTTGAAATTAAAAATGTTTTGGCTAAGTGGGAGGAAGTTTTTATTGCTTTGAAATGGAATTCAAATAAATCTGAGGTTATCAGAACTGCAGATCTATTTAATGAAAAGTCCATGCAGATTTTCAGAAGCAAACAAACCTAGACATAATTTTTACAAGTCCATTAGTCAAAAACTCTGAAGTGAGCCCCAATGTTCTCCTAGTACGATTGATAGTTAAAAACTGTTTTTGTTAACAGTTCATTTTATTTAATGTAAATTTTTGTAGCAAATATAATAAATTATATTTGCCATATTTTTAGGGCATTTTAAATTACTTTTATCTTTATTTTTACCATGCACTATGGTTGTGGAGAGAAGCCAGAACAAATGAATCAATTTTCAATTAAATCTTATGGGGAATCACATCTTGGATAATGACGGTTTTGGTTAATGATGGTAATCTTGGAATGAATTGCTGTCGTTAACCAAGGCACCATTGTCAATGTATCTAACATTTGAGAACTCACCGAATTCTTTAAAAAACCAAAATGTGTAAAACATCAAATCTAATAAAAAAATAAGATAAAATCATACTTAGCAATAACAATTGAATACACACAATCATACTTAAACAATATAATTCATAGGTGTACGATTATTTTAAATATAACAAGTGTTTGATACATAGGTTTGGTTTTTTTATTCTATGGTCATTTTTGCTACACACAAGAGCTAGTTAGACAGGAGCCTAAAGATGAAAGTGGATATGGAACTGTGACCATCCATATCCAGATCAGGATCATAATCTTCAACCCATTGTAACTATTCAGAGTGCTAACCACTATCACCAGGATAGCTGCACATTATATTATTTCATAAGATATTTTCTTCAGTAATAAAGGATTGCTTTGTAAGAAAAAGTAGAGAAATGTTATGCTAGTTTTCTTTCAAAAATTCACAATTAAGGAGTAAAAAGTTACTTCTACAAGCAGGGATTTTAATCATCCCCCTTGACCTTTTATAACACACTAAAGATCAAAATATGCAAAAATTTTACATTTTGTAAGTTCTATAATTTATGAATTACAGAACGCCATTTTGCCTACATTTTGGATCAAAAAGAATATTCTCGTTATAAATACTTTAATGTACAAAACTACTTGAACAAAACAGGAAAAAAGTTATTTCGGAAAGAAAAACAACTAAAATTTGCATGAATGTATGCTGCATAAATCAAGCATTCAAAGTAAATGAAAAGTAAAGTAAAAGGATTTTACTCTTACATGACATCAGGGTTGTTAGCAGTCGTGACTAGAACATATAGTTGGAAATATATATCAAGATAGTTGTTGAAATATGGTTTTCCATCAGGATACTTCAGTTGTCTAAAATATAAAAAATACTGATTGATACATTTATACATAAGTATATGCATAGTATATATATCCTTCTAGAAAAATATAAGTGTTTCATACACATAAAAATATTTTTAAACAAGGTAAGATCATTAAATTCTTTTGCAATATCAAATCATTCATTTTTAAGGATTTAGTCGGTTATAAAATCTAAAATTCCATAAAAGGTATTTACCTTTTCTGAAAAAGTTTCTGGGCCATCAGAGAAAATAAAGATATGCTCAGGAAAAACAGAATCAATACATTTAAAATGTCAGGAAGAGTTTTACGTATGTTCCTAAAAGCTCTTCTTACCTGTAAAGATAAAGTTGCAAATAATGTAATATATATATATATATTTTTATTTCGGCAGGGTACAATTGCAAAGACAATACGATACCACAAAAACAGAGTTGACCTAAGTCATTGTAGCCATATAAACAAAATCTCCTACATATCTCCTACAAAGTATTTAAATTTCATTGTTTTACCCTTTATTTTTATTATATTTATTTTTAAAACCATAATTCATAAATGTAATATAACAATTTACATTTTCTAACTGATCAAACAAAATTTCAAGTTGGGATACTATAAAAAATAAAACAATTTTCCTATATGAAAACAAAAAACATCCCCATTCATAGTTGTTGACTTCTTAAACTGCTACAGCTTCATAAATGATTCCGTTTTAAAAAGAAATTTTGTAGATAACTGCTAAAGTCACCAGTGTTTTTTATTAAATTACTAAAATCACATTTAAGAGTTTTTATAGTAGTTGTCTTGTGAAATTTTATTAATATTTCAACTTTTACAATTATCTTGCAAATGAGGATATGAGCATTTTAAGATCTGGAAGTGCAGATCTTTGAAAGTCTTTTTTGGTAATTTTATAAGGTCTGGTTTAAAATAATCCAAAATTTTGCATAAAACTCCAAGTAAAAAATTTTAAAAATATTCAGTGTAGGAAAATACTTTTAAGTTTACAATTATAAAATCTTAGTACATGGGATTCAGGGGTGGTTTTAATACAGATAGGCACATAGTACTAATAACTGTAGGGTTTTTAGGAAGGATAAATATTTAACCTCTTCAATGGTAGAGATTGACTTAAGGAAATAAATAAAACACCAATAACCTTGTCTTGACTATAACTAGATTTTAGTATTGTGACTGTCAATGTAACAATGCAGCAAGTTTTGATAAGTTTTTATTCCAAACAAATCACCAGATGTTGGGAAAGAGTATAAAGTATAATTTAAAAAATCTAGTATACAATTTCTGAAGCAACTTTCAGAATTGAGGTATTTTTGTCAAGAATTTTTGTGTAAGGAGGGGAAATGAATGGTATATTTCCGATATGTTTATTCATCAAAATTATTTCCAAGACTAGTAATTTATAAATTTTTAAAAAGCTGGATATTAAAATCTTGTATTCATTTTTAAAAAAAGTAGTTGCAAAATTTAGAAATCCAGCAACAATGTGTGTGCGAAATAACTTACTACATAAAAAATTATGCCAATTCAACAAGTCAAAGAATGGATAGATAAGCCTTCTTGCTCATACTAACTATCATTTATAACAGTTAAAATTAGGTAATCATCAAATTCTTCAAAACATGTTCAATAATCGTTATTTGTGATAAATTAAATAATCTCCAATAAAACTTGCAGCAACTATGATATACTGTTGTTATATCCTTCAAACACATTGCAGCATATTGCGAGATTGCTCAGAAGTAAATTTCTATTTAAGCTGTTGGTTGTTCAAATTAGTAAGTTGATTTTATAATTATTTTGCTAAAATCTTGAGTTATTTGCAACTCCTAATGAAATGAAGGTAAAAGAAAACATGAAAACAGTACATACTTGTTTACTTTCACTAAAGTTCACCATGAATAATGGTCTTAACGGCCTCGACCAGCGATAAGCCACTTTTCCAAAACCTGTATTCACCAATCCAATGTAACAACACATGTCAATAGCTGTTAGGAGAATAGCAGAAAGGACTAAAACATTTTTTTTATCCCGACAAAATGTTTCTGTTGGCAAAAAAGATGCACAATGAAGAAGTCTAAAGAGGTAGAATAGTACACATGCAAATTCAACAGCCATCGTTACCTAAAAATCAGAATATATGTCTACACAAAAAATAATTTCATCCTATTTTTACGAAATAAATTTAATTGAGCAGATATTTTAAAAAGAAGGTCCACATGCCACCCCCAGAATAGAAAAGAATAACTGCAACCCCTGAAATATTAGCTTGCAGTTTTTATATATTTTACAAATAAAATATTAAAATTGCATTGGTTAAGATATTAAAACAAATACCATCTGTTAAATCATTTAAAAAAAGTACGGAACAATTAGTTATTCTATTATTCACAAATTGACATTTCACATCAACTCTTTAAAAGTGAAACAAATAAAAGGTGAATTTAGGAAAGCATGACAGTAAAATAACATTAAATAAATATTCATGACTTTCAAACAGTTACAAATTATTTTTGTACTCAAATCAACTGAGATTTGTCATTTATTATGCTTATGTAATTCCTTGCTTTGAAATTAATCTAATGATGAAACATATCTTAATGACTTTAAATTAAACTTGGAAATTCTAATAAGGTTCATATCACTATTTGGCATATTTCCATTCTCAATTTTCAATCCCATTTGAAATGAAACCCTGGCTAAGCTGTTTCTACCCTACAAGAAGTACCTAACGTGACTACTATATATAATTTATTACCAATATAGAATATCTGATTTTGACATTAGAGGAAATTTAAACTTTGAAATTAGTGAATATATACCTTGATAAATATAAGTTTTAAAATCTAATATAAAATGTAATTGTTGAAAATGCCTCACAACGTTCCAAAAAGTAACAACTAAAAACTTTTATTCTCTTCAACTTTTCCCTGTGTTCTTAAAAAATAGAATGAGTACTGAACCTTTATATTTATAATTTTTAGATTTCTTTAGTTTAAAATTTTTTTTAAAGAAAGATTACTTTTACTTACCCAGTAAGGTAAATGATATCCCTCTACTGCTGGATCCTCACAAATTGCTATTGAATGATGAAGCACAATGAAGAAGTATAACATATAACTGAATCCCCAATGATGATAGATAAGATACAGCCTGTTAAAACAACTCAAATTTTACATCTACACAAAAAATTATTTGAATTTCAAAAATACTTTTTAAACAGATCAATTTTGCTCACTAAATTGTTGAGCATGTTAACAAAATGCTAACAATAGGCAATTATATTTTACAATCACTTTTTAAAAACAAGCTTAATACTTTAATTTTTGTTTGACCTTGAAACATTGATATATTTTAATACTTCTATTAATCTGGTCCAATTTCGTAATATAATTAAATTTCAGTTTAAAAACCTGTTTCACATATGTAGAAATAAAATCTGCCACCTTTTTAAAACATAAGTTAATAATTTCATAAATTTTGCTTCAATTGGTCTGGTTTGTCACTGGTAACATTGTTTGCTACAGAAGGCTTCTTAAACTGGGACCTATTAGCTCCAATTAATTCTAAATCTCAATGTCTTCTTGCATTTGCCTTTTTTGGAAAATGGCACATTTTGTGACCATTAAACTGATAGCAAAACTTGATCAGTTAATTTGTGTTTAAATTCTACATAAAATTAACATTAAGGATACTGAATAATCACTCTGGAAGAAGGCGTTCACCTCTGTAGCCTCCGACGAGTACGTGTCCATCGTTTTGTCACAGATTGCAGTGGGACTCATCTGAGAAGACTACTTGTTGCCAATTGGCATGCCATTGTCCGAGTTGGTGGTTCAGCTTCAAGGGAATACTTGCACGCAACCCATGGCCTAGTAAACATCAATGAAGTGTGGGGGCATACAATGACACCTGTAGACATACTCTAATGTTGTGCCAACGCATGAGAGGATGCTGTATGGTCCATCATGTGTATGAGGTGTCTGTCATCCAATGGTGACGTTATATTGCATAGCCCACTGCCAGGGATTCGACTTGTCTCGTTCTCCATGGTTTATCTTTTCCACACATGCATCACTGTTGTGGCATTACACCACTTGCAAGTACTGATTTCACGATACGAAAGTCCACCCTCACGGAAGTCAATCACGCAACCGTTTGAACATAGCTAGTTGCTCATATGGCACTTTGCGTTTCTGGTGAGGCATATTGACTTTTAATCAATATTTTTCAGCAGTCACACTACAATGCACACATTTCAACGCACCTTTAAAGTCCTTTTTATACACTGTTCACTTGGAAAATTAGAGGGTGTTTCTTGACCAATACTGTTATGATCGCTTTGTAATTCTAATCATTTGCATATCATAATCTGTTTTGCGTTTCGTTTAATTTGCATGGCTTTTTCATGGTGTTGTAAATTTCACAAACAGTAGTGTAGTGTAATATATATATATATATATATATATACATTCATTGTGCCAAAAAAATTCGCGCACCAAGAAATAATTGTGGGATTGAAACGAAACTTGGCATGTAAGTACATGTCAGCCAGATATGCAAATGATTAGAAATGCAGCGTGATTGCGCATTGCGTAATGCCCACTAGAGGGCATTAAACTTCATTCTCCTTGGAGTATAAAACAGGTAAGGCGCTTGTTTGAGTGTACTTAATCTTTTGCAGAGGAAACGCTGAGGTAGACATGCTGTTATGCAGCCATCGAAGACAATATGAGCAGCTGTCAGAGTTCGAGAGGGGAAGAATCATCGGGATGATGGAAGCTGGGTGGTCAGCTCGACGAGTAGCTCGTCAAGTAGCCCGTTCTGATTTTACTGTGAGGAGGTGTTGGGACCAGTGGACAGAAGAGATGTCATTTACATGGCGACCAGGCTCAGGACGCCCTCGACAGACCAGTCCTCGAGAAGACCATCACATCATACGAAACATATGCATAGAGCCAACTGCCTCCTTGGCTGTTATCCAGACACAGGCAGCACCTTCACTACATGCCCCTGTGTCTTCCCGAACCATCTGGTATCGCAATGCCCATTACGTGTGCTGCCAATGACACCCACCCACCGACGCCTCCGTTTGGAGTGGTGTCGCACACGACGCGATTAGACTGCAACGGAATGGAACCAGGTCGTCTTCAGCGACGAATCTAGATACAATATGAGCAGTGATGGCAATCGTGTTCGTGTGTGGAGGCCCCGTGGTGAACACCTCAATCCTGCCTTTGCTTTACAGCGACACACCACTCCCACAACTGGTGTGATGGTATGGGCTTGGGTTGCTTATGATACACGGTCACCCCTAACATAGATCCATAGCACAATGACAGCCCAGCGGTACGTCCATGACATCCTTCAATCACATGTGATGCTACTCATGGCAGGGCTCCCAGGAGCCATATTTCAAAAAGACAATGATCGGCCACACACAGCAAGGATGTCACAAGACTGCCTCCGCCACATTACCACCCTTCCCTGGCCTGCTCGATCCCCAGACTTGTAACCAATCGAGCATATCTGGGATCATTTGGGACGGCAAGTTGGACACCCTATGAGTTTGGTCGAGTTAGTGGTGCGTTTACAGCAACTGTGGAACGAGATGTCTCAGGACATCATATGGAACTTGTATGCCTCAATGCCCGCTCATATCGCATAGTGCATCCGCGCTAAAGGGGGTCCAACCGAGTACTAAAACTTCCGTTCATTTGTACTTTTTTCTGCAATAAATGATCCTTTTTCTTTGATTTTCTAATCTCTTACTTATATCAAAGTAGTACTTACATGTGTAAAATTTCGTTTCATTTTGACGACTTTTTCTTGGTGCACAAATTTTTATAGCAATGAGTGTATTATATGTATATGTGTGTATATATATATATATATATATTGCACATATTACATAGCTTTATCATAAATAAAGTAAAGATTGTACATTTTTAATAAAGAAAAGGGACTGCACATGCCATACAACTCTCAAAATTACCAGCCCCACCCCTTTTATCCTTGGGTCAATGCATTATAGTATTGAGCCTCCCATATATAGGAACCTTATTAGCATGCCTTTTAATTTAATAGAAATTAGAGTGCTTTGTAACTATTTGTGCCACTGGATATTTCTATTAAACAAAATGATTTGAGCAAAATAATGTTAAACTTTACTTCTTAAATCAGTCGTATACTTTTAAAATTTGTCTAAATTGTAAAGACATCCTTTCATCATATTACCTTACACTCTGATCATTTTGAATGAAATTCGAGAGCCGCCCATTTTTTGCATCACTCACCAAAGTAGAACACAAGAGTAGATTCTAATAAAGAAAAACAGTATTAAATAAAAATCATTTTCATAAATACATTGTTTCACAGAAAGTCTAAAAATGGAACAAGACAAAGAATGCATATTTAATCATTCTTCGATATTATTCTCCTTCTCGAAAATAAACATATCAAGGCAACATGCTCCCAAACTCTAATTTGTACAAAAATAATTTCCTCATTTGAGTTCAGGAGGGTGGTCCATGCTTTGAATCGGCATATCTAGACCATACACTCTCTTATCCTTAAGTACACAAGGTAATGATTGCAGCCATTGATGTACCAAATTAATTTTTAAACTTTAGTCCCCCCACCCATGGGCTATTAACTGAAAAAGGAAACTGTGGGCATAACCTTGAGGTACCTATTTTAAAGTAACATACATTATACAGTTTAGTATACACATAAAAATTTTGTATTTAAACAAATATGTCATGGGCCTTGTAATAAGGATTTTGTAAAGCTGATTGATAAAGACTTCATGACAGGATGTATTATGAATAGCAAAAGCAGAGATGAGACATCCAAGCAGCATAGAGAGTGAATTCAAAAGAGGAAGAAAAGTGAGAAACAGCAAGCAGAAAGAGTAAAAGGTGCACAATCAACAAATTTAAGCATTCAGTTAGAGGCATCTGAGATAGGAATTGAATGAAGTTGAGTCCAAGCATGTGAACTTGATCGAGATATGAATAAAAAAAATCAAAGTAGAATGTGTTAAAGGAGAAATTTATCAGGATTTTGTCATATCTCTGTTATATCTTAGTTATACTATGGATTACATCTCAGCATCTAAATTTAACCAATTCGGAATCAAAGCTATTCTCGAGTTAAAAATTGATGTATGGCTTCCTAAATACACTCATGTCCATAAATTAAAGATAATTAGGAAATCGAACTCTAAATTAAAAATTTCACCTGTAGAATTATCGCACACATCTTCAAGAATAATATCCAAATTACAGGAAGCCATCAGATGACACCAATAGTACGTCACAATGACGAGAGTGTAAGAGGTGTAAATAAGAAATGGTAGCAAAGAAGTAAAATTGTTCACAAGCATTCTGTAAGGTGCTCAGTGCCACAACCAAATAGTTATGGCACAGAGGATGCATGTCGATGATTTTTTACGTGGTAGAATTATTGGCCTCCTGGAATGTGGGCGTACTCAGACAAAAGTTTCATTGGAAATTGGAATCGCCCAAAGTGTCATCTCTAGGCTTTGGCAACGATTCCAAAATGATGGAAATGTCAGTAGACATTACAGTACAGGTTACAACGCCGAATGACAACCGGTATTTGGCAGTAACTGCAAAAAGAAGCAGACGGAGCACAGCATCGTACCTTTCTCGTCAGATATCTTCAGCCACAGGTATGATAGTTTCAAGGCAAACCGTTCACAGACGTTTGGGACATGTTGCTCTATATGTTCACAGGCCTGTCAGATGTGTTCCGCTCACGATAACTCACTGTCGCCAGCAGTTAGCCTGCAGTAGAGAACATGCAATATAGACATCGTCGCAGTGGGCTTGTGTGATGTTTTCCAACGAGTCCAGGTTTAGCTTGCAGTCTGATTCACAGTGGATGTTCATATGGAGAACGCCAGGTACCCGCTACCACCAAGACAATATCATTGAACGACACCGTTACGGTGGTGCAGGATTGCTCGTTTGGAGCGTAATTATACTGGGCTCCAGAACAGATCTGCATGTTCAAATCGGAACCATGAGAAGCCAAATTTATTGGGACATCATTCTGGAACAACATGTACTTTTGTTTAGGGGTGCCATGGGCGCAGTATTTGTGTTTATGGATGACAACGCCCGTCCTCAATGTGCAAACATTGTAAACAAATGCCTTGAATCTGAGGATATCATCCGCATGGAATGGCCAGCATTTTCATCTGACTTGAATCCGATAGAGCATGTGTGGGACATGCTTGGCCGATGAGTTGCAGCCCGTCAACCACCTCCTACATGTGTACCGGAACTTCGGAGAGCATTGTTTGCTGAGTGGAGTCGTCTTCCCCAAGATCAGCTCGATAATTTGATCTTCAGCATGCCTAGGCGTTGTACAGACTGTATTTCATTGTCAGGGAGACATGCAATGTATTAACCATCATACCAACCATGTCATGGTAAGTTTTTGTAAGGTCGATATTTTTTGTAACTGCTCCAGTGAGCAAAAATCGTAGTTTTTATGAATGGTATCATACATACACCATCTTTTTTGTTCTTCATCTTTTGTTTAATAAATGGGCTTCATGAATACGTCATCTTTATTTTGTTTCAAAACCTTTATTTGCCGGAGCTGGCATTATCCTTAATTTGTGGACATGAGTGTACTTATCTTATTGACCACACTAATTAATAACATTAGTGCTTCAACATCTTTGTAAGGCCTGGTAGGTAGTTAATTAGTATAGCACTGGAGCAACACAAAGGGCTATTGGCAACAGTCCAGAATCAACCCTGAAGGGAAAGACACAAGGACAACAACTTGTCATCTTGAATCACTGTCAGATGATGAGGTCAACCTTCGAGCTAATATCCTATCTTTCCAAACTTCCACACTATGCCAACATGAGGGCATTTGAGGCCACAGGAAGCACCTTCTTGAAATAGCGGTGCTGGCAATACTGGACAAAAATAACTCATATAAACTTGAGTAGCCACCTACTTGGCGTAATGGTCAGTGTTAATCTGACACCCAATAGGTCTAGGGTTCAAATCCCTGATTGTAACCATATGGATATTGACGATTGTCCCTGTCAGGAGTAAACGGTGGCTGCCCACAAGAGCTCCCTTCCAGAAGTCAGTGGTCAGGCATTAAAATACATATAAATTTGAGTTCTCCACTTGGTTTATTTTGGTCTTGAGAATAGTACGTATGAAGATGGTCACAGAATACATTTTGAAGTTTTCACTAATTTAATATATTTGAATGAAAATTTCAATTTAAAATCACTAAAATGTCTCTTTTCTTCACTGCCTCATCCTTGACACTCCAGGGTGTCAAGATTTAAATCAATGATTAAAATCATGACTTTACTCAAACTATTTTTTTTTTAATTATTGATTTAAATCACAACCCCAATCTGACATTTTTATATCAAAGTAAATACACCCTAGGAAAATCACAGAATTCTTCAAATACTTTAAACTTTCTGTACTCATGGGGGATTTCAGCACTAATGGCTACACCTAGTACTGATCAGCTTTTGAAAAAATGCTCGCAAATAATTTACGGTATCTATGGACTAAGTAATCTGTTGAGTGTTCCATCAGGGATTCAGCCAAACAATAAAATAAAAAACAAGCTGACATCTATTTGAAAGTTTTGACAATGTTCATGTATAATTTTATGTTACAAACAATAAAGCATTCTTTCATTCAAGTGTGGGAAGCATGGGAAAATATTATACATTAATGTTATACTTAAAACTAGGGGGCTCGCTAACGCTCGCCAACCCCCGGAGGATTGCTTTGCAATCCTTATTGGTTGGCTGCGCGAACCTATGCTCGCTTCCCTCGCATCAATGAAGACATGTGTCCTAAAAGAAGGGACTGTTTACAAAATATGATAGTCCAAAAAATATTTTTCAAATCTAAATTTGCAGAAAAGATATATACATCACCTCTGAAATCAGAATTCAAATGAATACTTTGAGCAAATTTTGACTCGAAATGCGAGAGCTGTTTTAGAAATTGAATACCCAGCATGTTATTTGTGTGTACATTTCCCCAGCACTCGAGCCTTCCACACTTTTTTAATTGAGTTGTCGAAAAAAGGACAGTTTTTTAATCAGCCCTGAAAAGATCCTCTGCTTTCTTTGATTTCTAATTATAAATTGCAACAGCTCAACTAAAATGCATTTTTTTTTTCAATAAAATTTCATTCGATAATGCTATAAATTCAAATGAGGCAAGAGGCTTCGAGGTAAACAAACAATCGTACAGTGTTGTCAAAACGCGATAACAAATAACGCCTTTTTTGCATGCTACGTAAGAGAATTATATATAGAGATAGTCTTTAGCTATAAATATTGCCCATGACCAGTAGGCCTACTTCTAAATGTCTAGACAGCCAAAGAAAAACCCCACTAGTGGGCCTAAACAACTTGTTACCCCTTTAATTGGCTGTGGCCAATGGCTTAGCTAAAGTGATTTTTCAAACTACATTTTTTTAAGTCCAGACAAAAATACAAAAAAAATCTAGTCTAATAATTTATTAAATAAAAAATACAACAGCCTTCTATTTGAAAGAATGAAAGTTTAAACACCAGGAGCATCTTTCATTTTGCAAAATACATCCTGAAACAGTCACCTGTCACCTTTAAGAGTAGTGACCCATATTTATCTAATCAGACTATAAATTATTTCTGTCATTTATATTTACTGATAAATTTATTAACATGATGACGCAATTCACTCAAGAAAAACTATGTAGGATGTCAACTTGTTTAAAGTTAAACAAATGTTTTACCCTTTTGATTTCATTCTGAAAATTAATTTTTTGAATGTATACCATGTTCTGGAAACTGGAAAGAAGAAGGGAGGATTTGATTCAGCTTTTCAAGTTGGTAAAACAAGGGGACACAGAGGGCTTAAATTTCAATAAATATAACAGAACAAGGGGCCATGGGTATAAATTGAATAAGACACATTTTAATCGGGATTTAAGGAAAAACTACTACTTTAATAGGGTAATAGACAGTTGGAACACGTTGCCAGAAAATATAGTAAATTCAAAGGGAGTGTACAAATTTAAGATACAATTGGATAGTCAGTGGGAATTGGGGAATTCATAAACAAAGGACCAGCCTTGTTGGGCTTGAGCCGGTAGCTGGCCGTCAATATTTGTATTTGTATATATGTAACACACACAAACTCATGTTTAGTGAAATAAATATCAATTTACTATGTCACAAATTCTGATTGTTGTTTAAAATAAATATTGGTTTACATGTCATGTCAAAAACTCTTTTTTTTTATTTATCAAAAAAAAAATTTATATAAAATTATAAAAACAGAGTATAGCACTTAGAGAAGTTTAAATAAAAAAAATCTGATTACTTAGGGTACACCCTGTGAGACCCATTAACAAAACTTGGCCCTTTGCTAGTTTTTTTTGCAGAGTAAATGGTTAGTAGAAATCAATATCAGGAACATTAATATAATAAAACAAATATGGTACAAATTATATAGAGTATATTTTAATCTAATTACCTTAATTTTAAATGCACGAATTTTGTTTTGGGTAAGGTGACATCACGCTCATTTTGCCAGTTCAGTCTAGCTTTGCCTACTGCTTTAATTAAACAAGTTCTGAAGCAAAATAAGGGTAATTGGTAATTTTTTAATTTACTTTGTACTAGAGTGAAACAATGGGCTATTGACGATGGTCCGGGATGATCAACCTCCTAATTGAAAGATCCAAGGACGACACCACGTCATTTTGAACCATGGTCAGATGACAAGGCAACACCTAAGCTAGCACACCACTCTCCAAACTTCCACATCAACCCAACATGAGGACTTTCGGCCACAACAGATTTAAGGTGCACCAGCTGCCTCTACACCATATGCTTACAAATATCCATGCATTGACACGGATTCGAACAAGGAACCTTCCGATCTAGAGGCTAACACCTTAACCACCAGACCGGTTAGTCGGCAGCAAAATAAGGGAGATGGTTATAAGGGTAAGACAGGATGTTTATAGATTATATGGTAGCCAAATAAAAACAATAGGTACATCGGTAACAGGAACATTCAGAAACACCTGAAAAGTTACAAGTTTCACAAAACTAGACGAAATTAAATTAATCAATGTAAATTGAAGTTTTGTCAAAAGAATAAAAAGAAAAATGTTGACAGGTTCGAAAACAATAAACATCAGCAAACAAAATGCTCAGTTAGTATTCCAGCAATTTGATTGGTTTTAGAAGCAAGTGAAGAACCTGTGTATGTCTTGGGCAACTACCTTCGAATGGGAATTGATGGGACAAAACAAGAAAAACAGCTTTGGCAATTTCATGCACAGTATATTTACTGCACATAAATTGCATGTAAAATTGGTTTTCAACTTTATAATAAACTATTCACTTGATGGACATGGTTTTAAGTATTGGCTTTCATTGATACTTTTACTCTTAGCTTTGGATTTCAAATGCTCAAATTATAATTTAGCTCACTGTTTACAAAATTAAATATAAGTAGGACAAGAACGTGTCAGTCGAAAACGTGAAAGTTAATTAGTTTAATAGCACAACCGAGACTTGAAAAATCAAGCAAAACACATGAAAAGTGACAGATCAATACAATACGGATCAACACACGTACATTTGAACAAAAATATTTATCAAGCATCACGTAAATTAAAATAATCATTAACTCAGAGAAATTAATGAATATCTCACTGTTTGGGATATGGGAGTATCATCAGACTGCTTGGATGAGGTATCAAGATCTATATTCACATCTTCAGATTCTTTCGAGAATGTAACAGGACGATCCCTTGTTATAACTCGAGGTATTTCATCGTTTAGTGTTTTGAAAGAGGCGGATGAATTCAATACAGATTCGTCGTCATTCTGTGTACTTTTAATATCAGAGGCGGAATCCTGCATTTTTAAATTCACCAAATATATGTCATTAAAACATTCAGGAATAAATTAATTTCATTGCATTAAATGACATCGAAGCTTACGAATATAAATTTCACGGGTTGTTTCACAAGAAAATCCACGTTAACAAAAAGGGGAAAACAAATAGTCAACAACTCAAATAGTGCACAAACATTGACAACTCATTCGGAAACAAAAAATAGAGCAGACGCTCAGTCAACTTTAAAAACGCCCCCGTTAGCACGCATCTTCTTAGCATTTTGACAGACTGCTTTCATTAAAAACAGAATTTCTTTCTTGAAGAAAATAAATCGTATATATCTGAGAAAATATTGATAATATCATTTCTTCATGATTTTTAATCAAATTTACATGGTAAATTTACATGGTAAGACGGTATTGGGTTGGATTTGAACTCGCAACCCTCTTGTTGATATTTCGTTACTCTTCCAACCAGGTTACCACGAAAGTTTCTTTTGGGTGCGAAAATGCAGCGCCTAGGGGCACACTAGGTTGCTATAGAATTTCGGAGGTTGCTATAGATTCGCGGTCTTGGCTCAAAAACTTTTTTGGCATGGGAGCCAATTCGATTTAAGCCAATTTCGATTTTGGAATGCATTGTAGTGGTAAATCACGCCAGTCGCTCACGACGCTCGTCGCTCAGTGCCTGTCGGTGGATTTGATTACGCTCCTTGATATCGCGAAGCTTGCCTGGAATCGTTTATCCTTTTTTTACAAAATATTACGTTATTTTAAAAGTTATTTTGTTTATGATATTCATTTTTGTGTAATATGTATTCCTTGTGTTTGTCAGTTCTCAAATTTTTTTACTATTTGCTTTTCATTTTGTTATGTTTCCATTGTTCGTTTTCGTGAATTTTACTCTTGGTTGAATTATTTTATGAGTTCATATTGCATTTTAAAAATTGAGTGCAGTTTTCATTTCTGGTGCAGTCTTTTTTTTTTCTTTGACTAGTTTCTGCCCTTCTCTTAGTTGCTCTTCCTGTCTGTAAATTGTCCAAAAATTGTAGTGTAACTATGAAGGTTTTAATTACTGGTGTGGATTCGATGGTCAAATACAGAGTAAAATCGGAAATCAGTATGGAAAAATCAGTATTTGCCATCACAATGACATGGTAATGTAATATATATTCTAGCTTTTCCAGGAATCACCATTGAGCGTGTAACAGAAAAGGTTTCATCTTTAAAAGAATCGTGACTTGATTCTGGTTCATGTAAGTACCAATAACACCTATATTGCCTTGAGAAATGCTTCTCAAAATTTGAGGACCTGTTGCAAAACATAATAAACTAATCAAGAGACGGGCATTGTGATTTCAGCTATATTATCTCCCGATAACTACCTCTCCCTTGAAAAGCAAGCTATGAGACCTTTTCTTCAGAAAGTGAACACAAAAAATTATCTTCTAAACCACAAGCTGTTTTTCTACTGCCAAAAGAAGCAAAATATTTTTTTTGTAGATCCCAGTCATTTAGAAAGGTAGTATGGCACAAAAAATTATCTTCTAAACCACAGGCTATTTTTCTACTGCCAAAAGAAGCAAGATATTTCTTTTTGTAGATCCCAGTCATTTGGAAAGGTGGTACGACAAGGCCCGGGCACTTGGAAAGGTAGTATGGCAAGGCCCAGTCACTTGGAAAGGTAGTATGGCAAGGCTGCTCAGTTTACATCTCAATTCTTCATCTGAGAGTTTAATTCAACCTGTGATCCACCTGAGCCCAAGGCTGTTGAACTGAATTCTACAATTGTTACAGAAGGTTCTGTTCAATGCAGGTATTAATCTCTATAATATTGTACATCAAATATTATTAAATGTGTAACATTGTTTCCATATTCATTCTTTAGATGAGACTTGGATAACAAGTTCTTTTTTTTTCACTAAACTTCCTAGTTTTCAATGTAACAATATAGCCTTCCAACTTCCAGTAGTAAGAACCCTGGAAGTAGGATCACTGTTTTGTCAAAGCATTCCAGGATTGAGGAGTCTCAAATTTTCCTGACAGTGTTATTGATGGATTTTTATGATTCTTTCTGGCACGAATTCCTCAGCTGCCAGGTGCTTAGAAACATATTATATCTACAAGACTAAGGAAATATTATCTCAATTGGCTGGAGAACAATTTCCCCATAATGAATATTTATTTATACCTTTAAATGAAAATAATCTGGGTTCTATTGGTTGGAAAAGTTTCATTTTTATGAACCCTGCTGTACAACTTCTGCTCAAAATTAGAAAGATTACAGATTTGATTTTTCCGTAATTGAATGTAAAGCTTTAAATCTTCTGGAAGATTGGTTGATTTCATGCCCTCCTCACTTTAACCAGACAGATAGAACTAAACTCTGTAGCTACTGATTACCCATCTAGCAATAAATTAATTTAATTAAATGTTGAGAATACAAGACAGCTTATGGTTGTAAATATTTACTTCAATAATTTGCTTTGTCAAGATCATAAAATGTAATAAAACTTCAAGATTATTGAATTTTAAAAAAATTGTCGAGAAATATTTCAACTAAGCAGCAAATAAGTATGGATACAGTAATCTTGCATGTTCTTTAGTCTAGCTACTGCTAAGAATTAAAGTGGAAAATTCGATATGTAGCGATTTCAAAATATGCCAATCATTTGCATTGTGATGATTATAAGATGTAATGAGGTCAAGATTGTTGGATTAAATTGTCAAGAAATATTTCACATAAGTAGGAAGTGAATACGAATTATCTTAAAGTAATCTCAAACATTCATAATACTCACTACTGCTATGATTTTAAGTGGGAAATTTGAGATGTAGCCATTCAAGATATGCCCTTAAAATTCAGGTAGGTGAAAAACATGGCAACTACTTGAGTGTAATTATAAAAAAAAATCCGTGTGTAAAAAGAAACGATTCTTGTTTTTAAAATTCTATTGGAAAAATTTGTATTTTTATGCAAGAGGAAACATAATTAATTTTTCTCTTTCAGGATAAGGGTAAACAGAATGAAATTTTCTTTTTCAGGATGCAACTCCAGAGCTTTGTATCATTGAATTTATGAATAATAAATTTCCTTTACGTAAGATGGCTAGTAAAAGATTTTGCAAATTCAGGAACAATTCACCTGAGCCTGTAAAGAATTTCCCTGCACCATGATTATAAATTCACATTGTTGACTTTTTCATTAAAACAACTGTTATGTTTCCAACTAAATGATGTTTGTTTTTGGTGATCATTTCATATGTCATCAATAATGAATTTCTTTTGGTTTAGATAATCATAATAGAAGTGCAACATTGATAAACATCTGATCATTTCACTCATTACATACTACTCGGCAAAATATTATTTCCTCATTTGGTTAAGGGAGTAGACAGCTTACTGATTATTATTAGTTGGTGGTATATTCGGTAGGTTTTATATTTTGCATGTAGCACCTTTTCAGAAATACAAAGGCAATAATGATTTATCACATAATAGTGCAAAGCTTCAAATTGAATAAGTTATTTTAGAAAGTAAACTTATAGCAGCTTTTGGCTACAGCCTCCCTAAATCTGCAACTGTATATAGCATGTGTTAAGCACAGTAATCAAATAATGAGTGTACCAAATTTGTTGTGAATTGGTCGAATTGTGATATATATATATATATATATCTTTAATATTTTATTCCAATTTGGATCACGGAATTGTTTTACCCCTCTCAAAACCTAAGAAAAATAGAACAGGGGTTAATATATAAGAGCCAATGTTTTCTACAGGATGAATGTACCTACCATATAGTTGGTGTGAATTATTCAGTGATCGTAAAAATAATCTAAAAATGTAATTCCCTTGAGGATTTCGAATTGTTTTTAAATCCCACTGAACACCTAGGTCAAATAGAACTGGGGTTAATATGTTGCCTACGTTACCCCCAGAGTTATGAAGAATAAGTGTTTTCCAAATTTGGAGTGGACTGGTCAAAACCGTGTAGATCTGTATAGAGGACAGAGAGACGTCAACTCTGCTGTATCCCCTTGAGGCATTATGCGACAAATTTATCTTGAAACATATTTTGCTTCTTATCTGAAACTGAAATGTTTATAATTAAATGGTAGTATATGGCAGAAATAAAATAAAAAAAGCTTACACTTTTGATTTGAGGAATTCAGATTTTTAAAAATTTAGTCACCTGCTAGCATGCTGTTAAAGAATTTTAAAGACAGGTATGTAACGAACCAGCTTTTGGTTTAATCACTCCTTAAAGGTCATTAGCATAAGTTTTTAGTATATAAGACTGGTAAAAATGTTAATACTTTTAGGGTGGTGGAACGTCTCATTATCTTCAGTACTATAAAGTATAAATGTGCCAAATTTGGTGTGAATTAGTCAAACGGAGTAGATTTGTATGGAAAATATACACAAACACATCCTTTTTTTATATAAGTAGATTATAATCCCTTTTTTTTTGCGTTTTGTGTTCAAACGGTGCTACGAGTTAAGAAACGATACAATTATTTAATCAGACCAAATTCTTCATTTTCAGAAATAACGAGAAATCGCGAGTTTTATAAGAATGCTTATGTAAGTCCTCCATTAACTTATGCCTCACTATCGGACAGGTAAGTGTTTAATATTGAAAAAACACCTTACATGCTTTCTTTGGGGTATGAATATGTTTTGCATCCACTAAATTATTAAATGTTTTATTTCTATTTCTTGAAAAATTGCGAGAAAATAATCAGTTTTATTTTCTTTGATTTCAGGTCATTATTGAATAGCCAGAAAGGCAGCTAACATGAAATTAAATATAAAATTGATTCCAAAACACTTTCTGTTACTTCAGAAGGAACGCCGCAACATGGAAGTAAAGCACATTCCACAAGTCTCAAATAGTTTTATAAACAGCACTGGTGTTTTGTTTTTTAAACCAAAAACCAGAACATTTTTGCGAGAATGAAACAAGAATTCGTCAATGAAAAAATTACAAATGTTTATGTCTAGAGTTTCATGACGACAATTAATTTGACAATTCATACACCCGAGAGAGATTTCGACAATTTGTATATGACATATGAACCTAATATGAGGTTAATTAATGTCTCACTTCAGCAACGCACTATTGGCGATGTTCCAGGAAAAATCCTAGGACAACGCTTCGTCCTTTTGAACCACGGTCAGAAGACAAGAACAACACCTAAGCTGGTACCTCATTCTCCAAACTAAGACACCATACCAATGTGAGGACATCTGAGGCCACAGATTTAACATGTACCAGCCCCTACGCTCGCTAGTCTTTAGTTGGATAGAGATTTGAATTCGCAACCCTCGGGTTGTTAATCCGCTTAGATCAAATCTGACCTGATGTTATTACGTCAACAGCAAGGATGCCTACCCTAGGGACCCTACCCCTTTGCCTCACCAATATCTTTATGGATGGATAGGTGGGTAGTTAATTAACGTCCCTCTGAAACAACTCAACGACCTATTGGCGACGGTCCGGCCGTTATCCCGAAGGAAAAGTCCAAGGATAACGCCTTGCAATGATGACAACACTTCAGCTGGCACCCCACTCTCTAAACTTCCATACCAAGCCAGGACATTTCAGCCACGATAGATTTAACGTGTAGATGACGGTCTGAGACAGGAACAAGTTTCGAATTCGCAGCTCAAAGTTTGCTAATCCGTTGCTTATCCAACAGGGCTACCTTTTATTGATGGGATCGGCCTCATCAAATTAATTATGAAATAAATGAGTATTGCAAATATACGGGTAATATGAATAGCCAAACATAGAGAAGACTTTACTCAATAGGTCGTAAAGCCACTGTATCCGGCGACAGCGGTACAAATTTAAGAGGTCCAAACTCCTTGCCCAATCCCAATATTCTTATAGTTTATGCAGAAAGGCATGGATAACATGGGTAGGGAGATGTACACACTCAACCCTTCTGGCGATTGCTCAATGAGGTACTCGTTAGTAGCAAAACCGACGGACGAAAAATTTCATCATTGTAAGAAAAGTCTTCAGATCTTGATCTCCTATCCAAAAATATCGGTAATACAATATCGTGATTACAAGATAACTCGTTATTGGCACAATTGGTCAGCTCTTAATGGACGAGATATCTCGTCATTAGCAAAATTGATCAGCTCTTGATGGACGAGGTATCTTGCCACTAGAAAAAGTTGTCAGCTGTTGAAGGCGTCATTTTCAAAATTTGTCAGTTCGTCAAATCTATCGTCATTGGCAAAATTAGTTAACTCTTGATGATGAACGAGATATCTCGTCGAAACCCCACCACACACACACACTTGGAGGGTTAAACAAAAAATAACTACTATTGTCCCAGTAATTACTTAAAATGTTATATTGTACACACTCCCAGATCGTTTATTTGCACTGTTACTTGTTCAAATTTGTCATTGATAAAATTTGAATCCCATGCTTTTTCATGGGGTCGCCCTCAAGATGAGGCATCATAGGCTGTTTGCAATGAAATAGTATTGTGAGTAGAGCAAGAGCGTATCATTTCATATATGCTTTTCTTTGGTCTGTGTCTTTACCTTCAAATGTAAAATGTTAAATCTATAGGACCCCTTCAAACATTTTCAGCAGGTGTCAGGCCTTACTGCAATAATAGACATGTGTCATATTCAGTGGCCACACTTTCTACATAGCTTCACCTTACAAAATACATATATATATATATATATATATATATATTTGGGATTCCCTAATAATTTTCCCACGTTGGGACCATCCATCAACGTGTGTTACCCTTTAACTGTTACCTAAAGGTCAAGATATAGGTATCTTGACTAGAAATAAACTAACTGCATCACTACTTCAAAATAAAAATCGAATTGATACTTATTTTCGATAACTCTCGAAGTTAAATATTCTGATTTCGATTTAATTTCTATTTATTCCATTGCTAATCCGATGTTCTTTCAGCTGTTCAAATGGAGAAGTTTACTTTTAATACTACTATGACGGCATCGAACATTTAAGTATTGCCGTTAAGGATTTGTTTTGATTTTTCAATACTTTTTCTGTGGGCACTCTAAACAATGGCCATGAAGAAATGAAATCCAAAATAAACATCTTAGCTTGTCTAAGAAGCACTCCCCCAAACACTATAATTTTATACAAAAACAAATAGTGAAATCTGAGGGAGTGGGAAGGAAAATTTCCAATCACTGTCATTATATCTTCAAATATGCAACACTTTGATCCATTAATAGTATTTCTGTAGAAATTTCTTAAATTATCGAAATACTTTTTATTTTAAAATTGAATTCGAAGAACCTATTAGAATTGAATTTGAACAAATATAGTTTTGATATTTCATCAGTTCTGACACAGATTTATTGTGCCTCTTTTGTGTGTTCTGTGCCTATAGACTTCCTTTCCCTTCCATAGCCTTGAGTTCCACCGTGGCTTAGTAATTTACCCACTGTTCTTGTAAACTACGAGTTGTAGGCGATGCTGGTTTGATTACTGTAACTTACTCCGGGAGTATTTCTTTCATCTGCATTTGTAAAAATTCACATGTACTTTCATTTATTTGATGTTGTCTGGACAAATATGATCCTTGCGTCTTAAAGCCCTAACATCCAATCCAATCCTCGTCCATTCATAAGCCAAAATTAAATAAAAACGAAATTTAATGCCCCATCTGTTTATATGTAACTGGTTTTATAATACAAAATTTTGTTAATTGATCACTACTATTGAAAACAGTCATAAAAATTAACTGTCCATTTTAGAAATTAAAAATTGACAGTATTATTTTTATTCAGTACAACCCAGTGTATAAACCATATGTATAAAATTGATGTATATATAACAATTTTATGTTTTTATCTAACCGTTAGTTACATACGCTTCAGTTCGCATCGTACGTAGTTGAAAACGAACAAGCAACTATAATAACCAGTTAACCACCAACCTAAATTCTAATCTAGTCTAGACGATTCCGGTGCAAAGCAGCAAATGCAACTAGAGCTAACAAAGACAGGAATGCCGGGATTGGGATCTTTATCTCTCCTAAGATCCGGACCCCTCACATAAGGGGGGGGAGGGTCTCATTAGAGGACACGAAATTTGGAACTTCTGTGCAGGAAGAATGAGCTATTGCCTACGGGGATGGATGTCCGCAGCTGTCTTGACAAAAGGCTGGACGGCTGACCTGAAATCTTCTGTACCCCCATTGGGAAAAATTCCAATTGTACATCCGGTCGGTGCTACTGAGCCCTGAGGCGGCAGAACGTGAAAAATCAGGGCATACTCTGAATCAATTTGGGAGTGGAAAAGGAAAAGGAATGAACAAACATCAATTTAATTTATTTAGAGTGGATCTCGTTTGTTGAACAACTTTTTTTTCTGCGGTAGTCGTATCTGGGATTTGGAGTATAGCTTCGTTATTATGGTTGGAGAGTTTTGCGTAGAAATTGGTATTGAGTTTAATTATAAACTCTTTGATCTCGCGTACATATTTAGTTATTCCCTAATTTTTATATTGCGGTAGAATAATGGGCTGTCTGTAGCTATTCGAAGGGTGATGTTTTGGAGTGATGCTGTTTTTTCACGTGAGTTTCAGCGCAGGAAATCCCCATACAGGACTAGCGTAAGTGACCATTGGTAGCAACGTGGAACTGCGAAATCGCGGTCACAAGGTAGAAACGAATGTCTCTGAGAAACTAATGCAAAGCACGTGCTAACAATGGAATGGATTTTTTTGTGTTTGCCCCACAACCGTCTGAGAAAATGTGCAAGAGCTTGACCGATTCGATGATTGTTGTTAAAATAATTTGACGTTACGTTTAATTTGAAAAAAGTAAATGTCTCAACAACTATCCATACTATACTTTCGTTCAATCGGAATAATTTTTAAGTTTTGTTTCTCTCGCATTTATTATTTGGAGCTGCTTTAGTTAAGGGGTAGAGACATCGCAAATTAATGACGTTTTATAGTATTTTTTAAAAAACTATATATATAAACTTACCGGAAGTAAGATTTTAAACAAATGTACAGAATCTTTAAGCAAAACTCAATGTGGAATAAAATCTCAAAACTAAATTTATAACTCAACGTCTGGGAAAATTACACAATTCTTTGTGAGTTTGCGTAATCAAGAACTGATTTAGTGTTGTCGAGTTCACGGGATGCCAAAACAAATTATCTGTCTTCTCATTGGAAATGTGTAACACGGCTAACCATGCGACTACGAGAAGGTTTTTAAAAGTATTAGAAACACACACAGTTTCTTTATCATAGCCCGCCTTGTAGGGGCCGCGGTAACCTTGTTTGATAAGAGTCGCGGATTAGCAAACGGAGGGTTGGGAATTCCAACTAACTAAAAGACCGTCGTGCAGGTGGGGACTCGTGCACGTTAAAACTGTCGTGGCCTCAAATTTTCGAATTTTGGTTAGGTGTAAAACTTCGGAGAGTGGGTAAACTCAGGTGTTCACCTCGTCATCGGACCGTGGCTCAAAATTACCCAAGTATCGCCCTCGGATCTTTCCCTTTGCGATGGATCCCGGACTGTCGCCAATAACCCGTGTGTTTGTTGCTTCCAGTGCGAGGTAAATTCAACAACCAACCCCACACATTACAAAAAAATATTCCACGGCTTACAAAGCCTTGATTGTTTTAATTTAATAATATAAAAATAACAAACCAATACTAGAAGGAGACCCCCCGACTATACTGTAATATGCCGCCTTTCTGTATGATAAAAGAAACCTTGGCTCATAATTTAATAATTCACCTCCCCTCAGTCCCCTTTCCATAGAAATTTATGAATGGTTTAAACATGTCCATCCTAACCACAGGGTTAGTTTGTAAAGTTTCTCTCGCCTTTATTATTTGAAGTTGCTTTAGTTAATGGGTAGAGGCATCACAAACAACAATTAATGACGTTTTATAGTATTTTTTAAACAAACTCTCTAAACTTACCGGGTATGACATTTCAAACAAATGTTCAAAATCTCTAAGCACTACTCTAAACTTATTAATCAACGTCTGAAAAATTACACAATTCTTTGTGTGTGTGCGTAAATGAGAACTGATCTAGTGTCGGCGAGTAATGAAGGAGCGTAACTGTATCGGAAATTGGAATAATCCCTTATCCACGCACGTCTTCTTTGTCCTTGGTTCGAATCCCGGTCTAGGAAGAGATGTTCATAATATTTCGGAAGAGTGTTGAAACACAAAGTGTAAACACATGAATTTTATTATTTCATAAACAAAATGGAGCTAGCTTTCTTATGAATTCTTCGTGGGAAAAAATGATAGTCCCAATGCCATATTTCGTGTAGTGTTTTGTTTTTTTCACATCACACTTTCTCACGTTCTTCTCAAGAGAATGCACGATAACTATGACACACTTTACTGTTCTCTCATTTGAATGTCCCCAAACAGACACAAACCAAAAGGAAAGCCTCCGAAGAAGCCTTTGGTTGGTTCGAGTTTTGAACTCCAAACCTTTTGATTGCTAATCCGCTCCTCTAGCAAACAGGCTATCACGGCCCTTCGGTGATGATATAAATTCGGTTTTAAATTTTTTGCTCTATTTACAGAATGGGCACATTAATTAATCTTTCTTTTCCCATAGTATTAATTTTTTACAAGCTTTAAAACAAAAAACGATCTCTCTCCTAACGCCCGTCAAATAAGGGAACTGTTAAAAATTATTTTAATAATATTTCAACATTCGCAACTATGCAAAACATTTCTTTGAAGGCTCGATAGATGTCTGGTGTGCTTTTTATGGTCTCCTCGTGTTTTCCTTTTAGAAATATTAAAAACTTGTCAACTTCATCTTCAAAAGTACTACCATCAATGCATTTTTGTAAATTATATATTTTTATCCAACTTCCAGTTAAAGCCTCTTTTACATCTATGGTTGAAACGAAGTTTTACAGCTAATACAGCATCTGCCCCTCTTGCTGATCATCTCGTATATTAGAAACTCTTTTCACTGAACTTATAGAAGCACATTGTAAAGACGCTGTCACATCTTTCCTCGAACACTAATGAATAGACATTTTAAGACCTCGTGGGCCACTTCGTAATCCGGGGCCCTACGCGGATTTCCTTCTCCACAAAGGAAATAAATATAGTTTTGATATTTATTGTTTTAAAATTTTATTTATGGATTATTGACGATTATATTTTCTATGAATCGCTAAACAATACTCCAATAACTCAAGAATTCAACACACACACACACTTCAATGGAAACCTCTCGAAACTCTAGTACTCCTCACAATATGTCTTGGCGATACTTTCGAAATAATAGATACAACCTGTGCTTCATTTCTATTCTTCTCTTCAAATTTGTTTTAATTAAAATACTTTCCACTACGCCACATTAGGTATTCTGTGGAAATTGTGATAAGCCCCTTTAAACTTAAAGTTAATTGTAGAATATTTCCATTCACGTCTAAAAACTCTTCCTGCGGTTTGGTTGCTCTAATTTGTAGTTTTTCATAAAAACTCTAGTTATGTTCCTTAGTACTCGTACTCATGCACTTTTCAAACAATACTGTAGTTAATTATTTCCAATTAGTATAGTTGTCCTTTTATATTTCACAAGGGATCTGCATATGGTGAGTAAAGGTTAACAACTACGATGACCCTGATTTTTTTAAAAGAATAAATCCTCTACGTAATCTGTAGTTACAAACTGGTTGTTTTAAAATAAAATAGTATGTCCTTAATAAGAGTGTTAATCGCGTTCAATGTGAATTGTTAGTTCAATACATACTCAAATATGTGTAAACATAACTAAATAACATCTTTGTGCTACGCTAATTAAACACAAGAACTTAGCGCATAGGAATTATAATCTATTTATATGATGCACAAAAGATGCTCTATTTTTTTATTAAATACAGCAATAAAATCAAATAAAAAAAAGTCATGCTATGTTTTCAACGATTCTTATTTTCAAATCATATTAAATTTTATCGTGAAAAAAACGAATACTACACTGTTGAATAGCGAACAATCGCCTTTCACAAAGCAAATCCCTTGAGGATAGACAGATGCCTGGTAAAACCGCGAAACAGGGTTTATGGCAAAACAGTAGTTATAGAAAACTACAATGTATAGCTACAAGCCAAAATCATAAAAGGGTATGAAAACTTTTTCTGGACCCGAGACCTTTTATAGCCCGTCGGTCAAAAAGGTAAGAAAAATTATTTGACAAATTTTTGTCTTATCTGATCTAATATCAAAGGTCAAAAAAGGTTTTATTTTTTTCCCGACGGAATATAAAAGGCCAAGCTTGACATGAATCTGGACCAGGCCCGCCGCTAACTGTTTGAACGCCTGTGTGCAATACCAATTACGCCGCCTCCTGTGTGATTGTGACGTCATGTCGATTGGATTTCTTCGCAATTCGAATTTGGCCGCATCTGGCAATGACGAGGCCATCACGGCGTTGCTCGTGGTGTTGGTTTACCAAATGGGAATTCGTAGCAATCAAAGGGGGTTAGCGAGCAGTGGTCTCACCTGACCCCACGAAAAGAACTGTCACGGGCAACGCAATGCTGGCCAAGCAGTGGCTAGTTACCATATAAATATTGATCTACAGAAATTGAACTCGTCTTGAATTTATGCTATCAGCTATAAGTAGGCTTTTCAAGTTTACGAGTAATAATCCACCCACTTAATCGCGTAATTGAGTCTGTAAAAAGTTTATAGAAATTCCGTATAAATGAACTGTAAAATTAAATTTGTATTTCTAAAATACATAGAGTTTTGGCTCAGATGTTTTGTAAGAATTTTGTATAGCCTGTACTGACTACGGAACCCTACACTGTGCGTGGTCAGACACGAACTTGGCCGGGTTTTTATTTCAAATTTCGTAAATATTTAATTGGGTATATGTGCTACAAACAGATGATTACTAGGCGCAGCAATTATTATGATAAGCCGATAAATAAACGTAGGTACCAAAATTTTGCACTGACATATGATACATTGAATTATAATCACACTAACCAAGTTAAAATATCCTTAATTACACCTAGACCAACGTCAGACGAAGATTAACAAAATAATTGCAACGTGTGCGATAGTACTGTTCGAATGCGTGTGTAAACTGAAACGAAGCTCTGTGGGGATTCCTAGACTTTTCTAGACGGGGAGGTTTCAACCAGATTTCGCTTAAGACGGGAGAAATGGAAGAATAGATTTCCCCCTTTGTTGCGCGCATCCGGTCCTTATCTTTACTATGGTCAGGTCCCCTGAGGTAATTGGAACCGCGGACGGTCCGTTCGTGTCTCCCTACGTGGAGAGTGGAAAGGGACACCTCTTCCAAATTCCCAGTTCTGAGAAATTTCCGTTTTCATACTGCCATTGTAATCTTTCTCAAGAGCGCTGCAACACGCGACAGGTTTTGTAAACCCCTCTCCAAGGACGATGGTTTTATTGTCCTACGGAGGGGCACATCCTGTCAATTGGAATTTGGAGAATGGATACTTTGAATTTTGGAAAGTGATTGCGAAACATAATGGATCAAGAAACTGCTTTACAGCTGAGGCTACTTAATAGTTTTAAAAATTAGTCCACAAATTATTCAGAAATAATTTGCTGCTGACCTCTAGCGGTGAGCCCAGAGATCCACGAAAAAGATACACGCCAAACGAGAGGTTGGAAAGGAAATGAGTGACCGAAATATAGGAGAGTCTCGTCTGTTTGGGAAAAAGTTGAGTGGCCGAAATTTTTCGGATACCCGTACTCTAAAGATTTTGCCAGTTTTGTCATGGCGGAGCCCCTTAGTAATATAAAATAAAATAGTAATTGCGTGCCGGTCAGATTTTTTCCTCAATGCGATGACATTTCTTATGCTAAAGGTGGGTATTATGACAATGACTTTGAATATTACGTGATCGATCGCTAGATTTGCCCCCACCTGGACGTGCGGTCTACGCCCGCTGACGGCGGGCCTGATCTGGACACGGACCACCTGAGTCACCAATCGCTTGACATGGGTGAAAACAAAAGTAGAGAGTGCATTGGGGTTGGTGCACGTTAAATCTGTAGGTGTCAATTGAATGGGAAAGATACCGACCCATTTTGATGAAGCCAGTGGCCTCGAATTCAATTTCCGACCCAGCCAATTAATCCTACAGACGGTGTTCAGATTCTGCGATTGAAAAGGTTAACATAATGTTCTTCGCACCAAGATTGACTACGTTTCATCAGCATCCCTTTTAGAAAACTAGAGTTTCACTGCATCAGTAACCCTTTGCAGCCATTCCCATGTGTTCTTTTTAAACAATATTTGCTCAATGAGTGTATCATAATTTGTTCAAAGCGTTGATAGACAGGAATGAAAAAGATACCGGCCTCGAATTCGATCCACTAAATAATCCGATGAAGGGGTCTGCGATTGAAAATGAAATTTCAATTGGCTCATTCGATCGACATCCTGAAGTTTTTAACTAAACGTTTTTCTCACGCATCAAGCAAACTCAGGCACCGCATGGTACCAAGTCTCTGAAAAGGTAGGTATGCCCTTTCCAAGTCGGCCATTTGCGATTGGTCATCCGAAAACATTGGCATTGAAAACATTCAACACACAAAATTATGATGGTATTTTTTAATTAACGTCACATTGGAGCAACACAACGGGCTATTGGTGACGGTCCGGTATCAACTCCGAAAGAAAGAGGGGTCTGATGACACCACCTTGTTATTTAGAACCATGGTCGGATGACGAGGATATACCTCAGCTGGCACCAGACAATTTCCACATTGTCATCTGACCGTGGTTCAGATTTACGTGGTGTTGTACTCGAATCTTTCCCGTCCACATTGATCCTGGACCGTCGTCAATAGTCTGCTGTGTTGCTCCCAGTGAGATGTTAATTAAAATACATACCTTCCAACTTTCCACGCCAAAGTGACGATATTTGAGACCACGACAGATTTAACCTGTACCCCCCCCTTTGTACAGTATGGGCCGACCAACCGGTATAGTGGTTAAGGTGTTAGCCTCTGGATCGGAAGTTCCTGGTTTAAATCCGGGTCCGGGCATGGATGTTTGTAAGCGTATGGTTTAGAGGCGGCTGGTGCACCTTACATCTGTCATGGCCGAAAGTCCTCCCGTTGGGTTGGTGTGGAAGTTCGGAGAGTGATGTGCCAGCTCAGGTGTTGCCTCGTCATCTGAACGTGGTTCAAAATTACGAGGTGTTGTCCTCGGATCTTTCATTTAAAGTATTAATCCCAGACCGTCGTCAATAGCCCGTTGTGTTGCTCTAGTTCGACGTTATTTAAAATTACCTCACCTTACTTTGTACAAGATGGTTTTTGTTGGATTCGAACACGCAACCTTCAAAAGTGTACAAATTTATTGTGAATTGGTTAAATTGTGATAGAGATACTGAACATTATTTCTATTTAGATCTCGGATCTTCCCCTTCGGTATTGATCCTGGATCGTCGTCAATAGCCCGTTGTGTTGCTCTAGTTCGATGTTACTTTAAATATGTAACTACTTACCTATTTGGATTATGAATTGTTTTTACCTCCCTCTCGTCCCAAGACAAATAGAGGGTTCATACATAGCCTGTTTCTCGCAGGATTCTAAAGAATGAATGTATAAATTTGGTCTGGCATCGTTAAAATACTCAATATTATTAATATAGAGATTTCGTATTGTTTTTAACCTCTCTGCACGCACAAGAGAAATATAATGGGGGTTATTATGTAGCCTATATTACTCGCAGGGTTCTAAAGAGCAAATATAGCAAATTTGGTGTGGATTGGTCAAACGGTGTAGATTTGTATAGAGAACAGAGAAACGAGAATTGGTTTACGTATTTAATAGTTTTGTAATATAGATTATAGAGACAACTAAGAAGTGGTTTTATATATAGTATTGGTTTTAGATTATTAAAAAGTTAATCGATATTTTACTATTTGTAATTTGATTCAAGTTAAATTTATGGGCTCAGGTTTAATACATTTTAATTTCCTGATTATGCATAACTTTTATTTTCGACTTCGAGGTTATGCATCGCATTTTTATTTAATGTTTCATTAATTATTTTGTTCAGAGATTAGATTTTAGAGAGTTGGTATCTGATCATGACCTTATTGCCTCTCCTTGTTCTAGAATAGGTGCTTTTTATGAAGACTAGATAACTTATTTTTATGATAAAGGCAAATATTTAAACTATCAAAAAATATTGTTCACATGAAAATAAAGATATTTATTAATTTATACTATGTAAATATACACTGGAAAATGAATTGAATTTTACATTGGACATTTAATCTCGGAATTTGTGAAAACAATTTGAATCAATTTAAAACGCCATAAAAAGTTAATTATTCGACCGCTTAGTACTTTTCAATCAATGGAGGTTTGACCATTTCAGTCTGAATAATGACTATCTCCGTAATTCGTTATATTTGTGGAAAATGTGTATGAAATATTAAAACTCCAACTTTTGATACATTAAATTTATCTATTTTATGCTAAAATTCCTGTGTCTAAACTCAAAACTTATAAATAATTATAATTAATAACGTTTGAAATATTTGTTATATGACCAGCTAACACTAATGTTATGCAAAATTTGAGACACGACATTTGAAATTGTCAGTACTAATTCATCAATTCTAAATGTAATTACAAAACGCGAATACAACAGTATAATTGTCGACATATTTATTAATTTTATCTCAGTAAATAATGCATTCCCAAATATGTGAAGACAGTTTAAAATAGTTCAAATTCAATGCAATACAAAATAGTTTCGAAAACGATAAGCCCGCTATGTTAGAATTTTAAACGTTCAAACAGTTTTATTTGTCCGAAAAACACTTGATAAAATTTTTCTTTCTTATCAGTCAAAAATCTTGCGAGGGCTGGAAATATTCCTGTTTTCATACCCGTGACAAAATCTGATGTCACTGCTTCTTGCAAAAAATTGGTTTTAGTGTTTTTCCCTTCATGTAAATTTATCTTCGAAATTAAAAAAAAAAAAAGGAATTGCATGTTTTACAATCAAGAAAGTTTTTGGACAGCTAACAATCAAAATTAAGCCAATTTTGTCAGCATTTATTCTGAGCAAAGTGGATTTTGTATTTTGATCAATCAGGGGGGGTCGTAGCATTTTGTCCACTCCACAATTTAAAAAGATGGAGAGCTGTACAGTTTCTCCTTTTCAACACATGAACCCACACAATGCTACAAATAAATGATGCAACACTACCCCGATGGTGCGTCCCCACTCCCCTGAAATTCTTCCTATTTCGAAAGACGGGGAAAATATGACACACTAATGACTTCCATGTGAAAACGTCTCAAAGAAGCCAAAGCCATAAGATGCGCCAAAGTATTTGCCAAGGAAGCGATAACTAATGAAATATGATAGTTGCAAATAGCGATAACTCGCCAGAAAAAATTACCATGAACACACACTAATTACCCTCCTCGGGCGCTGCATTTCGCACCCGCTCGATAGATTAAGGTTACCACGGTCCATATTTGAAAATACATTTGTGAGTGTGTGGCTAAAGGCTTTACTTTTAAGTTACAGGTAGATCGAAATGCTAAGTTGCGAGTTGGAATCTCGTGCGGCTCCTCCCCGTTGGAAGGGCAACGGTTAGCAACCAGAGGGTTGCAAATTCGAAGCTCGGTCTAGCCATAAACGGTCATGTACACGGGGTTGGTGCACATTAAATTTGCCGAGACTTAAAATGTCCTCTCGTTCGCATGGTGTAGACGTTTGGAGAGTGGGTGCCTGCTCAGGTGTTGACCCTGTCTTCACCAATTCATCCTGGTTCAAATTGGCAAAGTGTTGTCTTCGAATTTCCCCTCATGATTCATCCCGTAGCATCACCAATAATTACCGTAATTCAATTACCTACCTACATAGCCCAATCTCATACATGTCGAGTGCGGCTGTAGACATCTTGGAAGAATAACGGATTAGTAACAATAGGGTTGCGAGTTCGTATCCAACCAAAGACCAGGGGGGTGGGTCCCAATAAAGGGGGCTGGTGCATGTTAAATCGGCCGTTATATCAAATGTTCTCACGTTGGCGTGGCGTGGAAGTTTGGAGAGTGGAGTGCCAGCACAGGTGTTGCATCATCATCTGTCCGTGGTTTGAATTTACGTGGTTTGTTCGCGATCTTTCCCTTTGGGATTGATCCCGGAACGTCGCCAATAGCCTGTTGCGTTGCTCCAATGCGACGTTAATCAAGAATACCTTACCTCGTCTCGTACATACCATATCGGGTTGGCAACTTGAAGTTTCCTGGTTTCTTCAGCACGATACAAAGATACATAACAATCCATGGACACCAGAGATCAGTTACAAGTTTAGAGAGGGGTGAACTATAGGGTCGTCGTAAGATATTTGGCACCCGTGGGCTAATAACAATAACGCACCCCTCTTCGCAAGAAGATACACGGGAGGGGAAGCGGGAAAGGGGTGACCGGTGAGGTTTTAAAGGTTTTCGAACTTTATGAAAGTCAACAGAGTCAGTCACGCTCTGGTCTCCAGCCGTCAAACTGATTTGAGTGCAAGCAAAATTGCCGCCTCAAAAGGCTGGCGCCCCGGGGCTATAGCCCATTTAGCCCTGTAGTTAGGTTGGCCCTCGTCGGGCCCACCCTATAACTACATCGTACCTTATTACATGCAATATGTCACTAGCCAAAATAGAGGACACCTCCCTCCAACGAAAAGCTCAATAAAAACCCTTATTTTACCGATTTTCTATAAGTTCTATATTAAAAGATATTATCGAAATTATCAGACATATTAAACCAAACATTTCCTGCCGAAGAGCAGCCTTCGATGTTCATATTAAGATTAAAAAATATATCTTGACGTGTTTGTTGTATTAATATAATTTTTCAAATTAAGAGTCTTTTGATTTTCATAGGTTTTAATTAATAGAGTTTGTTTTATATTTATATATATATAGAGAGAGAGAGAGAGAGAGAGAGAGAGAGATTTATTTTTGATGAACGATATATATCGCGCCATTAGAAGAACACTGGTCATATCTTGGACGAGATATCTCGTAGAAACCACTTGGTGGGTTAATGTGGAGTTTTAACGCTTTATAATGTATTTAATATGGATCTAAATGTTTTACACCTAGAATAAGAAATGCTATGGTCTTATGTAGGTCCCATTTAATTTTATAACATCAAGGAGTTAAGGAAATAATTTATATTTCAAGGAATGTCTTTGGGCTGAAAAGTTTAGGTAGGAGCGTGCTTCAACCAGTTTTAATAACTTTCGTGGACGAGATTCAGACAAAAGTCTCCCTTCAGAAATTGATCTTAAATGAAATTGTGTTTGTTCAAAATGCGCGAGCTTTTAAAAAATTAAATACCCCAAGGAATATTTAGTTAAAGGAAAATCAATATAAACAATTAAAAATTTTATTTAATAATGAAAATAAAAAAAATTATCTTTTAATATAGCTCAATGTGAAACAAATTTAAACTTTTTAGAACAAAATTATCGTTACAAAATTTTAAAAAATTAATTTTCTTGTCTACAATTGGTTGTTATTGAGCTAAATCCTCAATGAAGAATGCGAAAATAAAATCGCAAAATAAATTATTCTTAAAAATTGTACAAAAATCCATCTAATTACTGTCAAACTCATACAATAATTTTCATACAGTTCTATAAATATAAGTTGAAGTTACCTAAAGAAAAAAATTATTTTTTAATTTAAAGATTTGTTGATATTTCCGAATATGACGGTTGAAAGAAATATATTAAATGTTTAATTTATAAACTATATAAATATAAAAAATTAGTACTTTGGATCAAACAATCCTGTTTCCTATATATTTGCTTTGTGTATGCACTGTGTATTTTAATATAAATTATCAACAAACATGTTTTCACAGTATATAATGATTCGTAAGAAAGAAAATTTCTCTAAGGTGTTAAAAATCGAAATTATTTATTACATTTGTATAATCTAATGGCAAATCATCTTAGGCTGTATTATGACTAAACGAGCAATAACAACTTTAAATAAAAGCGAAATTTTAAAATGAATAGTGAAAACAGGTGTGAAGTCATAGATATTTATTGCAAATTACTTTCTTTATTCACGGGAGAATAATATGTCTGTAGTATTTACATACAATGCCCATAGCAAGTTATTTTTTATGCATATATTTCAATTGTAGAGTTCCTTAATCTTCTTAATATCACAAGATTTTCAAGAATACTATTGTTTTGGAAGTGCAACACACACTTAATGACTAGATAGTCACATCCATTGGTTGAAAGAATCCCAGGAAAGATTCTGTTGGTTGAGAAATCTAATACTGTTTAGAAGCCATTCAGGTAAGACTACAAATCGCATAGTGGAATAGTGACAATCTTTCTCAGAGGGTTGACGAAACAACAAATCAGTAAAACAGTTTTTGAACATTATTGCATTACCAGCGTTAAAAATCATTCTGAATGGAGGAGGTCGTTACTATAATCAGAACGATGCACTTAATGCCAAAAGTTCTTCAATAGGATCCATGCAGGTTTTACTACGCATTTTCATTCGCATCAAAAGCAGCATTCTGTCTTCCTTCCTCTGTCTTATATTTTATGTCTTTCTTTCTTAGAATTAAATACATAAGGAACGCAACAATAGACGATAGTGCACAAGACGTGGGAACTACGTACAGAAGAACTTCTGGTACCTCGTCTATGTAGTGACTGATAGTATAAGGCACTACCATCTCACCCATAGCGGCTCCAACTGTAAAACTCGATGCGATTTTGTTCGTGACTGTTATATAATTCTCCAGCCAGCCGATTGCTGCTGGGAAAAAAGATGCAATTCCGATTCCCAAAATAACTGTCGCTAGCCAGAGTGCCCATTCTTGAATCCCTCCTAGGAAAAGCAAAATAACAGCTCCTATAGATGTTACGATGAGATCGAATACTATTAATGTGAAACTGCTCAGTTTAATAGCCAAAAACACGGATGCCAATCTCGAGATGGTAAACGAAGCCCAAAACGCTGACGTCATATAAGACCCTACTGTCTTGGGAAGCTTTAAAGGGCCTTTTACGGCGTATGTCGTGAGCATTTGGGAGTAACCGATTTCGGTGCCAGTCTCCATAAACATCAAAACTATGTTTAGAAACACTATCGTAAGGGTGGACCTGCGACTGTTCTTCTTGATCTTATCGTCTTCGGACTGTTGGCAGCTGACATCTACTGGAGAAATGATGCAGGCGACGAGGAATATCACAGTGACGAGGAGGCCAAAGCATCCAATTATTGTGAAGGCGTACGTGATTGTCGGAATCCGTGGACCAGTGACAGAACTCGAGTTTGGGAAGCTGTTTTCGAAATTGTACTGGAGAGTGGAGTTGAGGAAAGTAATGCTGTCATTGTACGAGTTGTGATCCAATGGATAAATCTGTCCGAGGAAGGGAGCTGCTACCAGGGGTGCCACCAGACCTCCGAAACCAAATGAGAAGTGCAGGGCTTGGAAAAAGGGACCACTGTCTTTTCCCCACAAATTGAGACAACACACGTTCCCACCTGAAAAGAAACAGCAAATTTAAGGATTCTGCATCAATGCAATTGGTAATGTACACTCGTGTTACATAAAGATCCTGAGGGGAATCTTCGCTCCAGGGACGTTATATCATTAGCGAGACAACTTTGTTTACCAGTATACTTCATGGTAGATTGGCGGGTTGAGTCACACTGCTACATATGCTATTGTATTGCAGGTTAATTTTTGCCAGGTGAACGTTGCCAAAGTTCACCAAAATACTCCCATTCAGAATTTATCAGTGACTGAATTCTATAATAGTTGATAGGTTGCCAACTGCGTGAGACCTTTTTTAAGATGACCGGTGTACTTTCGTGGGTGTGAGCAAGCAATGAAAGATTGCGACACTATCATGCGTTTCCTTTATTAGTCGAGTGTGAGTGCAGGAATATTAGCAGTGTTTGCTATTACTGGGCTTAAGACTATAGTAGTTGATAGGTTGCCAACAGCGTGAGACCTGTTTTTTGGTGACCGGTGTTCCGGTGTACTTTCGTGGGTGTGAGCAAGCAATGAAAGATTGCGACACTACCATGCGTTTCCTTTATTAGTCGAGTGTGAGTGCAGGAATATTAGCAGTGTTTGCTATTACTGGGCTTAAGACTATAGTAGTTGATAGGTTGCCAACTGCGTGAGACCTGTTTTAAGGTGACAGGTGTTCCGGTGTACTTTCGTGAGTGTGAGCAAGCAATGAAAGATTGCGACACTATCTTGCGTTGCCTTTATTAGCTGAGTGTGAGTGCAGGAATATAGCAGTATTTGTTATTACTGAGCTTAAGACAGTTGTTGGACCTCATTAGCATCGAAATGGCATTTCAACTGCTCATTGTCGATCATCCATCGAAGTGTACGCCGAATGAGGCGATTGCCATATGGAATTTAGAAGCGCCATCTAGCTTTTTTTAAACGCGCGTACTTATAATCACGGCACGATTAGAAGAGTAGCGTATTAGAAACCGGATGGTTGCGAGTTCAAATCTAGTCAAAGACCACCATGCACAAAGAGGCTGGTGCACGTTAAATCTGCCGTGGCCTAAAATGTCCTCACGTGGCATAGTGTGGAAGTTTGGAGAGTGGAGTGCAGCTCCGGTGGTAATGGTAAATTTAGTTAACGTCGTACTAGAGCAACACAACGGGTTATTGACGACGGTCCGGGATCAGTCCCTTACGGGAGAGATCCGAGGAAGACACCTCGTAATTTTGAACCACGGTCAGATGACGAAGCAACACCTGAGCTGGCACCCCACTCTCCAAACTTCCACGCCAACCCAACGTGAGGACTTTCGGCCAAGACAGATTTAAGGTGCACCAGCCGCCTCTACACCATACGCTTACAAACATCCATGCCCGGTCCCAGATTCGAATCAGGAACCTTCCGATCTAGAGGCTAACACCTTAACCACGCAGCTCCGGTGGTGATCTCACCGTGGCTCAAAATTACGTGATGTTGTCCGCGCATCTTTCACTTCGGGGTTGATCCCAGATCGTCGCCAACAGCACGTTGTATTGCTCCAGTGCGACATTCATTGAATACCTACCTGCTTATAATGATATATCACCAATTTAGAGGTAGGTAGTTAACTGAAGCTTTACAGCAGGTTTTTGACGACTAACCGGGATCAATTCCGATAAAAAGATCTGAGGACAACATCACGTAATTTGAACCTCGGTGAGTTCAACACCTGAACTGGCCAACTCCACTCTCCAAACTTCCACCCCATGCCACGTGAGCACATTTGAGGCTACGATCGATTTAACCTTCACCATCTCACGTGTACACAACGGTCTTTGGTTGGACCTAGTTTCAAACTCCCACCGCACAGATTGCTATTCGGTTACTCATCCAACTGGGCTACCGCGGCTCCATCAATTATAAACACGTATGAAGGGTAGTGTCAACCTTGTCTACAAGAAAGTGCTTCATGATGGAGTTGGGTTACACTGCTATGAGCAGAAACGCATTATCTTAGAGACGCTAAATGCTAATATTCATGATGAGAAATACACTGCACTACAATAATGGACCGGACAGCAAGACGTGATGGTACAAGGGAAATAATACATGCTTTAATAGGGGATGGTATCCCACATGCTGCAATTACACTAACAACCCTTCTGGGCATACTTTCAACAAGGTTTTGATACACAGCTATGGGTATTTGTGTCCATTCCTGCTGCAAGAATGTCACCAGCTCAGCTGTAGATTTCGGACGTGGTTCCCTGGTCCGTCAGCGTCGCTCTAACTCGTACCAAAAATGTTCCATGGGGTTTAGGTCGCGACTCTGAGCAGGCCAGGGAAGACGTTTTACATCCATATCTTGATACCACTGCTTGACAGAGGCTGTAGCATGACATGGAGCGTTGTCGATCTTGAAGTAACATTCGTCCATTCCATAAAATTGCCGGAGCGTAGGAAGAACCTGACTGTCCAAAATGTTCATGCAGGCGTCGGCGTTTATTGACCAGGAACAACAAGCAAAGGTCCCAGGCTATACCACGAAAAACACTCCCAAGCAAGTAGTCGGATTATATGCAAATCGGACGACATCAGGACCATTATTGTACGGTAGTGTATATCTGTAATTAGCCACGGTCTAAGATTAATTCCGAAGGGAAATTCATTATTTTAAAGAAATTGCTAACGAAAGACGTTTCTCAAGTTGAAATTTCTTAAGCATACAATCTCTAATGGCAATTTCGAACCATTCATATGAATAGCAATTGAAAAAATAAGTAACAAACCTTGGTTCGAAATAAATATCGTCGAATTAGCCCTCATGGAACAAAAAATGAAACTTTGAGCGGCAAACCAATCGAACGATATACCTAATAAATTTGTTAAATGCATGATATAAATATTTCAAGTCAGTTTAAGGCGACATAAGTTTGTATCCTGCAGTTGGGTCCAGAGCTATCGATACGATGAGTACGAGACAGAAATATCATGACAAATATGTTCAGAGGTAAGCAGTCTCTAGAAGTTACTGTCGGACAGTTGACGAAACTGTACCTATAGATCTGTACAAGTGTAAAACGTACCTTAAAAGCTTGATATAAAGCAGGGGTTCCCAACCTTTTAGTAACTGCGTACCACTTGAAATTTTTGGCGTACCACCAGTTCTATATTTTTTTAGAAACATATATCTAGTGTCAGAAAAGTGCCAAAAGGCTTGTTTTATTTTAATTAAAATACTAAGAAAGCTTCATATTTTATGATTAATGCACTTGTATTTCGTATTAATAATGTTTTAATAAAGGAAAAAATAAAACGATTTCTGAAAATTATAGTTTTATTTTTTACTCACTGGTCTAAAAACAAATAATTTTTAATAATTAGTACAAACTACGTAAACAGAGATTAATATAATCAAAAATCAATTTTTAGTGCGAAACTTGTTGTTTGTCTTTTATTAAAATATTAATATCAGGAGCAATGGAGCTTAACTTCGCTCTTAGGTCCTCTTCAACACTTTTACTCTGTTTCTATATTTATTTTTTTATTTACAAAAGTGCAGAAAAACCACTCTTACACAAGTAACTAGTAATAAATGGCATAAGAAATAGCAGAGCTTGTTGGAAGATTATTGGGTACTATGTTTTACACCCGATCCAGAAGTCAATTAACGATTTCTCTTTAAAACTGTCTTTCCTGGAACTATCGTGTGTTAGATCGTTAAAACTTTCTTTCAATTTCGACTCATTTGACGAGGTTCCCGAAAAAGGATTTCTGATCCAGTCAAATTTGAAGTAATCTTCTATATCTTCCTATAACGTGGTTGTACATACTAAAAAATCGAACTTCGTAGAAAATTTCGGTCGCTCGTATCATCCTTGCGTACCACCTGAAACGTTGCCGCGTACCACCGATTGGGAATCCCTGATATATAGAAAAGGACAAACGTGAAACGTGTGTGTAATCTGAATAGAAAAATAACTATTATGCTATTTGATGTTTTCAGTATTTGCAACAATTCTTACCTGTATCTACGATTCCCAAAGACAACCCATTCACGACCATGAAAGATGTCAGTATTCCAATGCTCCTACTCCAAGGAATAGCAAGCATTGTAAGAGATACTATTAGAATGAAGAAAGTCATAACCATCTGTTTTCTAGTCAGCAAATCAAACATAATTCCTCCTGCAAATAAATGAATCATACCAGAATTAATACACGGGGTGAATCAGGATGGATGTTGGCCATTGTATTTTAAATGTGTTAGTCGCATAAATATACTCTCAACTAGAAAAAAGTTCAAATTATGAGTGGATGTTGGATATGTTACTTATTTTACCAAAGGGCGTCTACGTAAACGTTATGAAATTGAGCGTTTTTATGTACGCTATCTTCGAACAAAAACTTCCTGAACTAAAACACAAGTTCTTGATACCATTGCAACAATTTCACATTACTTTGATAAGTTCGGTCAGCAGGGGTGCATCTCCTTTAGATGTGTACGGGATTCCCGAGAGATCTTTCCCTGGGAGTTTACATGGAGTTTACTGTCTTCAGTAACTCTCCCGCGATTCCAAAGCGATCTTTTCTGCTTCCCAACTTTGTTCCCAATCCCTGTATTTTTTTCCGTCCAAGGCATTTGTTTACTTGAAGTTATCTGTCTTGTGTTTGGCGCAGCTTGCTCAAGTAGGGCCCTCGACGCCATAAAAACTAAAACCAAACAACCGACCAAGACTCACAAACAAACGATTTTTGAGACATGTGGAGATAACTAAATTTTTTTTTTATTGCTGTATTAAATATTTTTCCTTTTTGACAAATTAAACATTTTTAACTATGATAGATTTTTAATTCTTAACTTTTATTATTATCGCGAACTAAAAGTGCAAATAAGTAACCTGTTTTTTAGTACACAAAGTAACCTGTTTGGAAACTTCCTAATCTCGAGAGACCAGATGTTTCGAAACACCCAGTGTATTAGCTCCAAAAGTACAACCAGGAAAATTGTACAAATGTTATGAGAAGTAAAATATTATTTTCGGATGGCTGAAGTGATATTTACATCTTTCTATGACAGAAGCGGGATGAATTATATTCGATCACTTTCGATTTATGTCAATCCTAGTAACACTGAGATCTTGTTCATTTACAAACGAGCCAAGATTATTATCTGTGAAGACAAGATCAGAATCGGGAGTGATATGCGTTACAAAATACCTTGGTTTTTAGAAGTAGACAAAGTAAAAATTTATTAGATGAGAGATGAACAGGGTACATAACCTCTTTTCACGACGTTTTAGTTTTCCAAATTGGCAGCTGTGCGCTCCAATGGAGCGAAACAGCTCCATTTTTGTTCGAATGCGTTTTGGACTGGATGCTTTGTTATTGTGCTACTTAACATCTATTGACAAAGCTTCCGTGCGCTGTTATGCAGACATTTCTTTCATCTTAGCAAACGGCCAATTGCTTTGGATAAAAGCAAGGTACTGGTTATTGGAAGGTTCTTCATCGGTTCAGGAGTGATCAACAAAAGAAATTCTAGAATTGCGTGGATTCGAATGTTCTGTCGCATTTTCCAAAATCACCCATGGCATTTCCATTCTGATTCGCGTCATCTGAGAGTGGTTCAACATTGCGTGGTGTTGTCCTCGGATCTTTCTCGTGGGGATTGATCCCGGACCCTTGCCAGTAGCCCGTTGTATAGCCCCAATGCGACGTTAATTAAAATACCTGATCTTCGAGATAGTCTCCAATAACTCGTTATGATGCACCAGTGTAAACTCAATTCAACTTCCACACCCCACGCACGGGTGCAGGATTAGCAACAGGAGGGTTGCGAGTTCGAATACAACCAAAGACCCCCGTGTACAAAGGGGACTGGTGCACGTTAAACCTATAGTGGAATCAAATGTCCTCACGTTGGCGTAGTGTCGAAGTTTGGAGAGTGGGGTGCCAGCTCAGGTGTTGCTTCGTCATCTGACCGTGGTTCAAAATTACGAGGTGTTGTCCTCGCATCTTTCCCTTAAGGGACTGATCCCGGACCGTCGTCAATAGCCCGTCGTGTTGCTCTAGTACGACGTTAACTAAAATTACCATTACCATTACCCTTCAGAATTGATCCTGGACTGTCACTAATAGCCCGTTATGTTGCTCCAGTACGACATCAATGAAAATATCTACCTACTGTATACAGTTAGAATTGAAATGTGCTTTGCATAGGATCATCTTTTCTGGCTCTTCAGTGTCTTCAGTGTGTGTTTGTACAGTTGGCCTTAAATTGATTTCCCTACAAACTGAATTCTTTATTGGCATATATTGTTAATTTCAATACTAGAATTTCTCTTTTCATTTTTGATTTCAGACATTCTTTAAAATATATTTATCTCATGTTTAATTTATACAGCACTCGCACATATTGTAAGAATTGATGGTTGGATTCGTCGCTCTGCGGTCATTCTTCCTCTAGATAGGGCCGACCAACCGGTATAGTGGTTAAGGTGTTAGCCTCTAGATCGGAAGGTTCCTGGTTCGAATCCGGGTCCGGGCATGGATGTTTGTAAACGTATGGTGTAGAGGCGGCTGGTGCACCTCAAATATGTCGTGGCCGAAAGTCCTCACGTTGGGTTGGCGTGGAAGTTTGGAGAGTGGGGTGCTAGCTCAGGTGTTGCTTCGTCATCTGACCGTGGTTCAAAATTACGAGGTGTTGTCCTCGGATCTTTCCCTTAAGGGACTGATCCCGGACCGTCGTCAATAGCCCGTTGTGTTGCTCTAGTACGATGTTAACAAAAATTACAATTATCCTCTAGATCGGACGGTTCCTGGTTCGAATCCGGGTCCGGGCATGGATGTTTGTAAACGTATGGTGTAGAGGCGGCTGGTGCACCTCAAATCTGTCGTGGCCGAAAGTCCTCACGTTGGGTTGGCGTGGAAGTTTGGAGAGTGGGGTGCCAGCTCAGGTGTTGCTTCGTCATCTGACTGTGGTTCAAAATTACGAGTTGTTCTCGGATCTTTCCCTTAAGGGATTGATCCCGGACCGTGGCCAACAGTCCATTGAGTTGCTCTAGTACGACGTTAATTAAAAATTACTAATTACCAATTAAAAAGAGATAATTATGTTAAACTGACTAGTAACGTTGGCGTGGTGTGGAAGTTTGGAGAGTGGGGTTACAGCTCAGGTGTTACTTCGTCATCTGACCGTTGTTCAAAATTACGTGGCGTTGTCCTTGATCTCTCCCGTTGGGATTGATTCCAGACCGTCGTCAATAGATCGTTTTGTAGCTCCCAGTTTGACATTAATCAAAATACCAACCTCAACTGACTAGGTTTCTAATTGGACATAGATATTTTACTCATGGACATTTATTACTCTTATATCCTCCTCCATCGAGCTCATTTCGCTAACACTATTTTATCCGCACAACATATTTTAACAGAGTGCCCTATATTTAATAATCAGTATGGTATTTTAATTAACGTCACCCTCGACCAACACAATGGGTTATTGGTGACGGTCCGGGATCAAACCCAGACGGGAAAGATCCTAGGACAACACCACGTCATTTAGAACCACGGTCATATGACGAGGTAACACCTGAGCTAGCATCCCACTCTCCAAACTTTACCGCTACGCCAACGTGAGGAGACATTTAAGGCCACGACGGATTTATCGTGCACCAGCCTCCGTTGTACACGACGTTCTGTGGTTGGATTCGAACTGGTAACCCTCCGCTTGCTAATCTGTTGCTCTTCCAATGAGCGTAATAAAAAAAAACTAAACCGTTTCGTAGTTTTTTGCCCTAACCTAAAGGACTTATTATGGATCCGTTCCACACAAACTTGCTTTTATTCATTACTGACATTGGTTTGATAAACTACATTTAGATTTTATGATTTTCAGTGTCTAGTGACAGTCAGCGAAATTTACTTTAATTTACGTTTCTTTTAGATTTGAGCTTAAAATTCATTATATTACGACATTATTAACAACGTACATTAAATAAAACCTGTGCGGCGAGGTTTGGCCAAATATGGTCCATGTGCCATAAAAATCCAATCAACAAATCAAAGACTTGGTTTCTGCTTTTTAATATTTTCTAACGAATATTTTACTGTAGTATGTGTCATGAAAACATTTTCTGATATTTTCTGAATATTTTCGTGTTGCGGGTTTAACTTATTTAATAGATTTATCTAAAATATAAATTATCAGCCTATGTGTAATAGGAAAGACATAATTGTTTAGTTCACTAAAAAGCCCCAATTATTAAATCCATTTCAATACACGATTGAAGGAAAACCTAAATGATTCGAATGGATTCTTATGTGTTGTGATTGATAAAGTTGCAACCTTAAACATGAAATAATGAATATACTTTTCTGTAGTAGATAATTGTTTTACTTTAAACAAAAACATACTTGGACCACCAAATATAAAAGCATTTCACGTACAAGTATTGATAGTGCTTATGTTCAAACTAGATATTGTTTAAAAATGTGAACCAATGGAACTAAAAAAGTCCCTAAAGTCCCTTTTGCTTTTGTAAAATATTTATTCAATTAAATTTTGCAAAGAAATAATAAAACAAAAATACTGAATAAGTAGAAAACATAAACAGTGATTAAAATACTATGTTCATATAAATTGGTTAGGCCAACTACCCCCAGGGCTTAAAATAGTGACAGAAGAACGGAAAATCAAACGAGGCAAACCTTTCAGAATGGTAAATATCAGTTCTGCATACTCAACTATTATTTGAAGATTTTACCAGTAGATGGCAGCACCAAAGAATGTTACGGGCCATGAGTCTGAATGTTTGGCTCATTGGGATTTACACAAATAAACTCTCGCCTTGGAATCAGTGCAAATAACTGCATCCCTAAAATATTTATTTGAAATATTTTATAGTTTTCTTGGGTGAGTAGGTTGTTAAATCAACGTTGTACTGGAGCAAAAAAAAAAAAACTACAAAAATGGGCTTTTGGAGACGGTCCGGGATTAATATCGATGGGAAAGATCGAGGACAACTACTCGTCATTTTTTAACCCAAGTCAGATGACAAAGTCAACACCTATGCTAGCAGCCCACTCTCCAAACTTCCATCCCAACCAACGTGAGGAGATTGGAGGCCACGACAGATTTAACATGCACCAGCCCACGTATACAAATGTATTTGGTTGGGTCGAATTTTGAACTCTCCAAACTCCAGTGGCTAATCCGCTTCTCTTCATAGCTAGTTGTGTTGCTCCAGTACGACGTGAATTAAAAAATTACCGCTACTCCTCCAACTCTATTTTCGGCACGGGGTACTCGAATTAACGTCGCACTGGAGCAAAAAACTAATAGGCTTTAGGGCCCGGGATACATCCTGAAGGGCGAGATTAAGGACAACAACCTTGTCATTTTGAACTACGTTCAGATGACGAAGTAACAACTATGTATGAACTGGCTCCTCACTTCCACACCTTGCCAATGTGAAGACATTTGAAGCCACGACAGATTTATTGTGCACCAGCCTATACGTACACGACTTTTTTTTAGTTGGATCGAGTTTTAAACTTGCAACTCTTCCAATGGGATTACCGTGCTCCCCAATTTTCAGATACATCGTTTCAAAGTCCTTTCGTGTAGCCCACAGCATTAGTAAGAAAAGGTCTATAGATTACCATTATCTCACAAATGCATAGAGAGCACAAAACAAAGAGAGGGTTGTCTTTTCTTCTGTCCGCCTAACCCATTGCCAGGAGCCATTATCAAAGCTTAGCCTTTTGCTAGTTTATGTTCGGAAGGTTGCTGGTTCGAATCCGGGTCCGGGCATGGATGTTTGTAAACGCAACAGTAACAAATAATGACCGCAGGTAAGGTAATTATTCGTTAACGTCGTACTGGAGCAACACAACGGACTATTGCGACGGTCCGGGATCAACACCTCGTAATTTTGAACCACGGTCAGATGACGAAGCAACACCTGAGCTAGCACCCCATTCTCCAAACTTCCACACCAACCCAACGTGAGGACTTTCGGCCACGACAGATTTAAGATGCCCCAGCCGCCTCTACACCATACGCTTACAAACATCCATGCCCGGATTCGAACCAGGAACCTTCCGATCTAGAGGTAATGGTAATGGTAATGGTAATTTTTAGTTAACGTCGTACTAGAGCAACACAACGGGCTATTGACGACGGTCCGGAATCAGTCCCTTAAGGGAAAGATTCGAGGACAACACCTCGTAATTTTGAACCACGGTCAGATGACGAAGCAACACCTGAGCTGGCACCCCACTCTCCAAACTTCCACGCCAACCCAACGTGAGGACTTTCGGCCACGACAGATTTAAGGTGCACCAGCCGCCTCTACACCATACGTTTACAAACATCCATGCCCGGATTCGAACCAGGAACCTTCCGATCTAGAGGAAGAATGACATCAGAGCGATAAATCAAACAATCAATTCTTACAATATGTGCGAGTGCTGTATAAATTAAACATGAGATAAATATATTTAAAAAATGTCTGAAATCAAAAAGGAAAAAAGAAATTCCAGTATTGAAACTGGCGATATATGCCAATAAAGAATTCAGTTTGTAGTGAATTGAATTTAAGGCCAAGCTGAAGGCGGGGAAAGTTTTGAGCTCATGTTTGCTAACTTTTGAGACGAAAACGGTAAGCTTTATATTTATTATTTGTAAATAATTCCGATAGGTGTTCTTTCAACATGTTTGCAATACCAAATGCATCTTGTAGATATCTTGGCAGATGTAAATATTGATGTGCATTCATTTGATTTTGCGTGCAAGCGTAAACTCAAGTAAAACTGAAAATTAGCAGTTTAACACTTGTCATGTGTGCTTCAATCCTTAAAAGTGGACCTCATCTGATCGTGATTCAAAATTACATGGTGTTGTCCTTGAATTTTTCTCTTCGGGGGTTGAATCCGGGTCGTTGCAAATAGCACGTTGTGTTGTTTCAGTGTGTGTGACGTTAATTTAAAATAAAAAACAAAAAAATACCTTGAAACTATAAAATTTCAGCTTCTAGCACATTATGAACTAGAAAAACTGTCTGGGATCTGTTTTAATGGTTATAGTTAAGGAAATACTTGAATAAGAAAGGTATCTCTGGGCACTTAGATGTGTCCCATAATACTTGAAGATGTTAGTTATTTTGTGCAGAAACACTTGCAGATGTTCTCGAAAATATGGGATGAGCTAGAAGAGAAGTTCAGAAAAGGTTTTGGTTAGTAAAGAATAATAAAGGTGCAGTACTTTTTATGACTAAAACCTGTGATTGTACCACGTGGAAAGCCCCAAAAGCAAAAAATAATATCTTACGAATATTTCAGTTGCATGTGTTGTAATATTAATTTGGGAATTATTTTTTTTAATCTATTGTGTGGTTTGCGTACTTTTTTCATTGCATGCAAGCATTAATTATATTTTTAGTTAAATTATATTTTAAATACTTAAATTATTACATCTCAAATGAGTTAAACTTGTAAGACATTAACCCTAGAAGGGTTAATTATGTCTCGACGAGGTATCTGGTAATGAGCAAAAGTGACCAATCTTGAGGGACGAGATATCTCGTCATTAGAGAACTGTCCGGATCTTCATCTGGTCATCATAATATCGGAAATATCTTGATAACGAGACATCTCGGCTTCAGCAAAATTGGTCAGATCTTGATGACAAGATATCTCGTGGAAACCACTTGGAGAGTTAATTATTAGGAGTGGTTAGTTGGTCAAATGAGCATTCTTTGCATGCTAATAATATTGGAGTTATCTAGTTCAAATTCAGTACTGTGGCCATACAGCGTACTGTAAAAAAAAAAAAAAAATTTAGTAATGGCCATAGTTTAGTAAAATTACTGGACTAGTAATTTTTTGTCAATCTAATTAATCGTGGATTGTAGATATTTTAATTAACGTCATAAATTGAGCTATATAGAGGGCTATTGACGACGGTCCGAGTAATTGGTAATTTTTTAATTAACGTCATACTAAAGCAGCACAACGGGCTGGACGACGGTCCGGGATTAATACCAAAGGGATCATCTTCCGATCCGAGGAATCAATCCGAGGACAATACCACGTAATTTTGAACCGCGGTCACCCACTCTCCAAACTTCCTAGTTGCCGTGATTGAGAATAGAAAGGTGTTAATTAAAACTTATATAAATGTGGACCTCGACCTTTTATCTGTTTGAAGTTAATTAAAAATGATGATTTTTTTCGAATATTTTTTTAGGTCAAACTTGAAAATGTTCCAACCGTCGGCGCATTCCTTGCTTCGCCTTCTAGAATTCTTAGCGTTAATTATTGTTGGAACAATGCTAGTAATTAGCAGAGCTTTCCAGATGGTCACTTCAAGGTTGCTGAAAACTGGATTTTAATACTTACACTAGTACATCTTTATTGTACTGGTGTATCAATTATTGTGTACTGCTTAATTTCATTTAATATATGGAGCTATATTGGGAAACTTGTTTCTTGTTTGTTCAGTGTCAAGTTCAATTTTTATCAACTCTACGAAAATAAACAGATTTGAGAGTCTTGATGCCGTTTCTTAATTTTCTGCACACTTTTCAAGCGACAAAAAGTGGGAAAATGATTCCTAAGTTTGAAAAAATTCAGTTTCCGAGAGAAATTTAGGGTTTGCGAGAGATCCCTTTCACGAAGTACGCAACATGCAAATGAGGCAATTGGTTTTGGAAAATGGCGGAGAATGGATATTTTCCCTCGATTTTTCAATCTTTATATACTGTGATAAAATAACCTTCTTCAATCCCTTAGGGGCACATCTGTAGGTGTGTACGGACTTCATGGAACCGAGGTACTCTAGTGATATTTTCTTTCCCATGAGGTTTACTGTCTTTAGCAAACATGGGGGGGGGGGCTGCTTTCCGGGATACCCAAACGATCTTTTTCTGCTTTCAGCCCACTACTTTGTTTCCAAAATTTTTCTATTTTTTCTCTTTCACATTTTTTACTTGACGTTGTCTGGACGCAGCTTGACCAAATATGGTCCTTGCGCCATAAAACCTAAAGCCAAACAACCAATACTCGCAAACAAACAATCTCTGAAACATGAGAAAATTACATTTTTTACCGTTGCATTTAATATTTTTTATTTTCGACGAATTAAAAATTTCAAATAATGAAATATTTCCAATTATCTTTACTATCGCAAACTAAAATTAAAAATTTGTAACCTCCATTTTGAAAATTTGTCTATGGCTAGTATAGTATCAAACTTAAATACTACATAAACATGCCTGCAGTAGTCGTAATTACACAATGTTATTTTCTCTACACGAAACGACAGACATCGCATTCATATTTCGATATTAAATCTCCAAGTGGTTTCCAGCCGACCAACCGGTATAATGGTTAAGGTGTTAGCCTCTAGATCGGAAGGTTCCTGGTTCGAATCCGGGTCCGGGCATGGATGTTTGTAAGCGTATGGTGTAGAGGCGGCTAGTGCACCTTAAATCTGTCGTGGCCGAAAGTTCTCGCGTTGGGTTGGTGTGGAAGTTTGGAGAGTACGGTGCCAGCTCAGGCGTTGCTTCGTCATCTGACTGTGGCTCAAAATTACGAGGTGTTGTCCTCGGACCTTTCCCTTAAGGGATTGATCCCGGACCTTCGTCAATAGCCTGTTGTGTTGCTCTAGTACGACGTAAATTACAAATTACCAAGTGGTTTCGACGAGATATCTCGTCCATCAAGATCTAGCCAATTTTGCATAATGACGAGATGTCGACCTGGTCAGTTCTCTAATTACGATATATCTCGTCCATTCTGATCTGGTCAGTTTTGCTAATTCCTTCGTCGAGACAACCATCAGGAGGGTCAATGTATCGTTGACTTACACTGAAGTGCCAAAAGTCATGAGAGCTATGTGAAAATATACAGATCGCAGTAGCATCGCGTAAGAAATGTATAAATGGGCAATGCATTGTCATTTGTACTCAAGTGATTCACTTGAAAAGTTTATTGGCGTGATTAGGGCCGCACGACGGGAATTGACAGAATTTGAACGCGGAATGCTAGTTGAACGCATGGGGCATTCCATTTCGGAAATTGTTGGGGAATTTAACATTCATGGATCCAGTGTAAAGAGTGTGTCAAAATATAATTTCATGCATAACCTCCTGCCATAGGCAACTCAGTGGCCGACCTCGTCTACTTAATGACAAAGACCAGCGACGTGTGCGTAGAGTAGTCAGTGCTAACAGACAAGCAACACTGCGTCCAATAACAGCAACAATCAATGTGGGACGTACAACAGACGTGTCCGTGAGGACAGTGCAGCAAAATTTGGCGTTGATGGGATATGGCAGCAGAAGATCGACTCGAGGGACACGCCATCGGCTGCAGCGCCTCTGCTGGGCTCGTGAACGTATCGGTTAGACCCTTAGATCAGTGCTCCCCAACCTTTTTATCGCCGCGGACCGGATCAACATTTGATAATTTTAACACGGCCCGCTGAGGGGGGAGGGACGTTGATTGTTTACATTTTAGATTGTTTTGATTTAATAATTTTAATTTAATTGTATTTAAACATACCTTCAAAATAAAATACAGTTACATCAAAAAATAAATATAAAGTGATTTAAATTTTTAACTCACTAGACCGCTAAATCAATGAGAACCCTGAGCTTGTTTCTTTGCAATGAGACTGTTTATCTGGGGGTAATAGGAGACAATGACACCCGAAGTGTGTTGCTTATGTCCAGTTTATTCCGTTTTGTTTTGGTTGCTGTCACTAAGTTGTCGGAACTGGCAATAGGGATTTAAGTGCTGTGGTGACACAATCTCAGGGTATTTCGCCATGACTTTAATCCAGAACACCGGCAGTGTTGTCTCGAACGTAGTTTTAAGGCCGCCTTCATTAGCAATCTCCAGCAGTTGATCTTCTTGCACAGACATGCTAGATTCGCCTGATTTGTTGATAAATGGGTCGCGGATCCATTCCTTACAAGTTCGTGGGTCTTTTGTGGTTGGGAAGTAGCGCTCGAACTCTTTTAAAAGCGAAAACAGGTGATCGTGCGCCAGCTGGGAGAATGAATGTGCAGGCTCAGTCTCGCCTAAAATCCCCGCTAATGTCTGAAACATGTCCAAAATGTCTCTGTTCACACGCCATCCCCACAACATCAGTTGGCTTTAAATGCAGCTACTTTGTCTGGCAACTTGTAAACAGTTGTCACATTTGTCAAAATTGGAGACATACAGAATTTAGAAATCCTAATTGATGCTCTAGTAACAGAACAAATTTCAAGTTCTGATTTACCACCTCGTAATTTGAGTGGACATTTCATAGATAAGAACCGCACAAACCCGAGAGAAATACACCACAGTAAATAAAAGGGAAATAGCTTAATGTTCCTTGGGCGACCCGGTACCATTTGATCCACGGACCGGTACCGGTCCGCGGCCCGTAGGTTGGGGACCACTGCCTTAGATGACTGGAAAAACGTTGCTTGATCGGATGAGCCACGATTCCAGATAAGAGTTGATGGGAGGGTTCGAGAGTGGCACTAGGCCATTGCCCAACAAGGCACTGTGCAAACTGGTAATGGTTCCATATTGGTTTGGGCTGTTTTTACATGGCATGGACTGGGTCCTCTAGTCAAACTGAACCAATCGTTGACTGAGAATGGCTATCGTCATCTACTTGGAGACCATATTTGCAGTCATTCATTGACTTCACGTACCCAAATTTAATTGGAAAACTTTCGGCCGAAATACTTAGCGTTCACCCCAAGTCCTCTGAAGAACATCAAGGCATTACAAATTATCTTGATAATGATAAAATCAAGTATTTTTATCTTTCGACTAAAAATCAAAGACCCTTTAAGGAAGTAATTAAAGGACGTCCCTCCTGCACTCCCTGTGCCGATATAAAATCGGAACTAGAAAACGTTGGTATCAAGGCCATGGATGTTTTTCAACTGAAACGGTCCTATAATGTAGGACAGGTCGAGTTGCTACACTTCGCCTTGGAAAAGGAAATCCCACAAGATATTAAAAGGTCCCACACGATATTAAGGAGGTATCCCATGACTTTTGGCACTTCAGTGTATTAGTATTATGGATAACGGTTATTTTCCGCTATACTTCCCTAACAAAAGCTAGCAAAATGATCGTAGAGCAACAAACCAATACCAAAATAAATCCAACCATTTTTCAGCATTTGTAAAATCTACCATTGTTTGAGTCCAATTTTAAAAGAACCAATTATAGAAAAGTACTAAAAACGTGTTTAATTTGTGCGATAATTTGACATGTCGCTGTAATTTAACGCTGAAATGCATCGATGCGTTGAGAACCACAGAATTACCCACCAGCCATGGATCCTACGAGATATCCGACGGACCTTGCCGTGTAGATGAAGGCGATGTTTTTAGTATCGGTGTTAACAATATTCTGCAAGTCCAGAAGACTAGGCCCCGGCAAAGATATGCACAGACCCTGCGAATGAAAGAAAACAAGGATATATGTTAGATGTAAAACAAATTCCATGAAAGAAGTAAATGTATCCAATAGTGTTAACAGCTGAGAACTAAGTTTTGCTAAAAACCTATAACTTTTACTGAGAACTGGAAGGTTTGCCAACAACTGGGAAAACTGATTGAGAAGTAAAATTTTGCTGAAAATTACAAGTTTGCCAACAACTGGTAAGGGTGGTGGATGACTAAAATTTGATGACATAAGATTTGCCAACAACTGGTAAGGTTGGTGGATAACTAAAATTTGCTGACATAAGATTTGCCAACAACTGGTAAGGTTGGTGGATAACTAAAATTTGATGACATAAGATTTGCCAACAACTGGTAAGGTTGGTGGTTAACTAAAATTTGCTGACATAAGATTTGCCAACAACTGGTAAGGCTGGTTGAGAACTAAAATTTACTGAAAATTATGAGGTTTGCCAACAACTGGTGAAGTTGGTTGAGAACTAGTTTGGGTGATAATTATAAGGTTTGCTTAGAACCTTGCATTTCTGAGCAAAGGGGGAGAAGCTTAAATTACGCTCTGCGAATGTTCAAAATAAAAGTAGATATGCACTGATAGAGTAACGCTGTAGCTGTCGATGTATTTAGCTTAGAATGGTTCCACGGGCAGAAATATCTGGAGTCTGCAACCCCTTGGTTTGCTTCAATAATTTTATACACTGTATACCAGGCACCCTAAACGAGAAGGTTAAATCTTACCGATGAATAACCGACATACCGATTATCACCGACGAAAAACAAACCATGAACAATGAGTCCAGAGATCCAACTTTCCTGATGATTTACGAGCCGACCAACCGGTATAGTGGTTAAGGTGTTAGCCTCTAGATCGGAAGGTTCCTGGTTCGAATCCGGGTCCGGTCATGGATGTTTGTAAGCGTATGGTGTAGAGGCGGCTGGTGCACCTTAAATCTGTCGTGGCCGAAAGTCCTCACGTTGGGTTGGCGTGGAAGTTTGGAGAGTGGGGTGCCAGCTCAGGTGTTGCTTCGTCATCTGACCGTGGTTCAAAATTACGAGGTGTTGTCCTCGGATCTTTCCCTTAAGGGACTGATCCCGGACCGTCGTCAATAGCCCGTTGTGTTGCTCTAGTACGACGTTAACTAAAAATTACTATTACCATTACCTGATGATTTACGCTCAGGTGTTGCTTCGTCATCTGACCGTGGTTCAAAATTACGAGGTGTTGTCCTCGGATCTTTCCCTTAAGGGACTGATCCCGAACCGTCGTCAATAGCCCGTTGTGTTGCTCTAGTACGACGTTAACTAAAAATTACTATTACCATTACCATTACCTGATGATTTACGCTCAGGTGTTGCTTCGTCATCTGACCGTGGTTCAAAATTACGAGGTGTTGTCCTCGAATCTTTCCCTTAAGGGACTGATTCCGGACCGTCGTCAATAGCCCGTTGTGTTGCTCTAGTACGACGTTAACTAAAATTACCATTACCATTACCTGATGATTTACGGTTAGTGCCTGTCCCTAAAACACGAGGGATAAATTAAAAATGCAGGTAATACGAGAAAAAAAATAACTCGGGTCATTTGACCGCTAAATAAGTTAGGTACGTATTTTAACTAACAATGGCACTGGAGGAACCTAACGGGCTATTGGCGACGGTCCGAAATCAACCCCCGAAATTAAAGAGTCGGAGGACAACACGGCGTAATTTTGAACCACTGTCAGATGACGTGGCCATGCCTGATCTGGCACCCTACTCTCCAAACTTCCACACCACGCCAACGTGAGAGCATTTGAAGCCACGACGGATTTACCGTGCACCAGCCCCTTTGTACACGACGGTCTTTGGTTGGTTTCGATCTCGCAACCCTCCTGTTGCGAACCCGTTACTCTTCCAAACGGGCTGCTACTACAACCTTGATAATTGGTAATTTTTAGTTAACATCGAACGAGACCAACACAACGCGCTATAGACGACGGTCCGGGATCAACCCCCGAAGGGAAAGATCAGAGGACAACACCACGTCATTGTGAACAACGGTCAGATGACAAGGCAACACGTGAGCTGGCACCCCACTCTCCAAACTTGCACACCAACCCAACGTGAGGACTTTCGGCCACGACAGATTTAAGGTGCACCAGCCGCCTCTACACCATACGCTTACAAGCATCCATGCACTTACCCGGATTCGTACCAGGAACCTTCCGATCTAGAGGCAAACGGCCATATTCACAAGTCTCGAGTTAACTCGAGGATCAGTTGATCCGCGAGTAAGAGTTAACTCGAGGATTAGCAAGAACGGTATTCTCAAACAGCGTGTAAAGTGATCCGGGCATTAAAATGAGACGCTCGCTGTGATTGGCTACCTCACGATCACGTGGTATTGTTTACATTGGTTACGACGCCCGAATCTGCATTCATACTGATCAAGCACGTACTTCGCCGTAGAATTGATTCCAAATTGTGAATAAATAGGACTCTTACAGCATTTTAATATGGGTTTGGGAAATGCAAAGGTATTTAATTTCAAATTGGATTTTTATGGGAACCTAAATTTTGCAAGAAAGAATTGTACACAATGTCTTGACAGATGTATGTAATCCGATTATCTTTGTACTTGTCAGTATGGGTGTGTGTTGGTGTGTGAAAAGTGACTTGCATTGTCAATTTTTTTTTCATTCGTAATAAATCAACAGAATAATTTTTATTCTACGACGAATTTGTATCTGCCATGGTCGTTTTCTACCGTTTGCTCTCTCCGGCTTCGAGGACAGAGGTGGCGCCATCTATCTTTTCGCTAAGCTGCTTGGTTAAGATTACGCAGCTACCTTTATTTTCATTTATTTTTCTTTTGAATTTCAATAAAAATATATGTTTAAATTTTTCCATTTAAGCAATATTATGATGAGGTGATTAGCTGCTAGGTAGTAGGTGCTCCGTAATAACAGATCCAGTTCAGTCGTCGCAAGAATTCTGTAATTGAGAATAGAATGAAATGTGTCATCCATTTTGTTTTATCAAAAAAGATGGTACTGCGCATGCGTTAAATGTAACTCGCGAGGTAACTCGCCGATTTTGGAGGATCAAAATGTAACACCGAAACGGCAGTTTAAACCACGCATCAGGACTTGTGAATACGGTTTTTTCGATAACTCGCGGATTATCGTTGATCCTCGAGTTAACTCGGACTTGTGAATACGGCCGTAACACCTTAACCAACAGACCGGGTGTTCGGCTACTGCAGCCTTGAAGCGCTCTGTGAAAGTAATCTATAACAGTGGTGCGCAAACTATTTTCATTTCTGACCCCCCATTTTGTGTACTATTTTGTCGCGACCCCCCTGGATAGACAAGATCTTTTTTTAACCGTCAACGTAGTTAAAGTTGAATTGCTTGGGAGTTTTGCGTTTATGATTCTGCCTTATTAGAGGGCCGACCAACCGGTATAGTGGTTAATGTGTTAGCCTCTGGATCGGAAGGTTCGTGTTTCGAATCCGGGTCCGAGCATGGATGTTTGTATGCGTATGGTGTAGAGGCAGCTGGTGCACCTTAAATCTGCCGTGGCTGAAAGTCCTCACGTTGGGTTGGTGTGAAAGTTTGGAGAGTGGGGTGCCAGCTCAGATGTTCCTTCGTCAACTGACCGTGGTTCAAAATTACGAGGTGTTGTCCTCGGTTCTTTCCCTTAAGAGACTAATCCCGGACTGTCGCCAATAGCCCGTTGTGTTGCTTTAGTACGACGTAAACTAAAAATTACCAATTACCTTATCAGAGGTCTGAATAAAACACATAATTTTATGATGGTAATGGTAATTTTTAGTTAACGTCGTACTAGAGCAGCACAACGGGCTATTGACGACGGTCCGGGTAATGGTAATGGTAATTTTAGTTAACGTCGTACTAGAGCAACACAACGGGCTATTGACGACGGTCCGGGATCAGTCCCTTAAGGGAAAGATCCGAGGACAACACCTCGTAATTTTGAACCTCGGTCAGATGACGAAGCAACACCTGATCTGGCACCCCACTCTCCAACTTCCACGCCAACTCAACGTGAGGACTTTCGTCCACGACAGATTTAAGGTGCACCAGCCGCCTCTACACCATACGCTTACAAACATCCATGCCCGAGCCCGGATTCGAACCAGGAACCTTCCGATCTAGAGGCTAACACCTTAACCACTATACCGGTTGGTCGGCGACGACGGTCCGGGATCAATCAATTAAGGGAAAGATCCAAGGACAACACCTCGTAATTTTAAACCATGGTCAGATGACCATAATTTTATGAAGCAATGGTTTTATTTATGCATATGGGTTTAAAAAAAAAAAAAAAAAAAAAAAAAAAAAAAAAAAGTTGTTTTAATCAAAAATACTTTAAGAAAACTTTACATCAGAATAATTCAATGTGATGTATAAGTTTGCAAAGAGCTCATGATTGCTTCTATGTTCGGATCTGTAAAGGAAATTGCGGTGTTTCATCGCTTGAAGCATCAATATTAACTGTCTTTTTCATTTAGAGATATACTCGTATTCGATTTAAAAATATCAAACGAAAATATGGATCACGGATCCAACCGAATTCATTATCTGAAAATTTCTCTCAATTTTATCATGTGACGGGAAATGATGTTTTTAAATAACAAGAAATCTATATTATTTTCTTTAGTAAATTCTGAAAAGGCTCGGGAATATGTCTTTTGTTTTTGTTGAATTATCCTTGCCAGAGGACAGAGTGGTCATAAAAAAACTTTGCCGATATTTGGACCTCTAGCAACCGTTCCGTTCAACCGATCGACATGAGATTTCAGATATAGTTATTCAGAGGTATGAGCTCGGGATTCTGTGAACGGCAACAAAGTGACCCTCACGGTTACGGTTATAGGTAGAGAAACTCGAAATTTTCGAATGCCAACACCCACTTTTTCCCGTGTCAAAATGCTCAGCGAATGCGAAAAACACAAAAGAGCGTTGAAACGGTGCGTGTATCACAAAAAACGGACGCGTTATGCACGCACAAAAAACAGCTCTGCGAACGGCCAACAAAACCACGATCGGGGCACACGGAGGAAATTTGCATATGACAGAGGCAAGACACCAACATCAGAACGCCGTTCGCCAGATATTCAGTCGGGAGCTCGCACATGCCAACGAAATGACTGTCAGCGAAAGTTCGTGGGGAAATGTAAAACTCTGTTTATCAAAAGGGGGTGAATGCCGCGGAAGCCTTGCGTGTTTACCGTTGAAACCATCGCCAAATACGTGGCCCATGTAGCCCGCAAGCTCTGTGTGCTTTAGCAAAGAAATTCGAAGAAACTAACTGCACCTGTGATAGACCGCGATCCGGACGACCAACTGTTCCTGAGGACGCTGTTACGGAAGTGCAGCACATAATGACTTCAGGGCATATGCAAACTGCAAGAGGTACAGTTCGTGTATTGGATATACCGAAAACAACGGCCCTAAAGCTACTGCGCTCTGTACTCCGCATGTTTCTATACCGGTACCAGCGCGTCCAGATGTTGCACGCGGAGGACCATCAACAACGTATCGACTTTGCAAATGAATTCATTATCCGATATGATGGCGATAACGACTGGCCTCTTCGCATATTATGGACGGACGAGGCGTATTTCACTGTAACTGACAACGTTAACACCAAAAATTGTGAGCACTGGGCACACACGAATCCGCACGATGTGGAAACCAGTACCTTTATACGACGCCAAAGATACTGTGTGGTGCGGCATTGCATTCACAATTGTTCTCGGCCCGTACTTCTTTGAGGAAGCGACACCAACGGGGTTTATAACATCTTCTGGGACAGGCTCTCGCTTTACAGGCATGCTACAAAACTACGTCTTCCCAGAATTGCTGCAAAACTACGTCATACCAGAATTGCTGCAGCGAAATGCACTGAATGACATCGTTTGGATGCAAGATGGCGCACCTCCTCATATAGCGACGTCTGTGCGCAGGGTCCTGGAACAGCATTTTGGCGACCGCGGTCATCTCACGCCATTTTCCATTTCCGTGGCCTCCTAGATCGCAACCTCACTCCTATGGAATTCTGGTTCTGGGGATATCTAAAATCTAGAGTGTACATGTGCAATCCGCAAACTTTGCCCGATTTGAAAGACTATCAAACGTGAGATTGCAAACATCACTCATGCTATGTTACGTTCGGCTACGCTCTCCAGTCTCCCGCATACAATGCGTAATTGCTTGTGATGGCACCCATGTGGAAAATGTGTAATCCAAATAAAAGCTTTCTTTTGTCCGTTCTGTGTTGTCATCAGTGATTGGTGTCTTGCCTGTCATATGCAAATTTCTCCGTGCGCCCCGATCGTGGTTTTGTTGGCCGTTCGCAGAATTGTTTTTTGTGATACACGTACCGTTCCAACGCTCTTTAGGGTTTTCGCATGCGCTGAGCATTTTGAGACGGGAAAAGGTGGGGGTTGCCATTCGAAAATTTCGAGTTTCTCTACCTATAACCGTAACTGTGAGTGCCACTTTGTTGCCGTTCACAGAATCCCGAGCTCACACCCCTGAATAACTGTATTTGAAATCTCATCTCGATCGGTTGAACGGAACGGCCGCTAGAGGTCCATATATCGGCAAAGTTTTTTTTATGACCACCCTGTACACTACCCTACAATAATGGACCGGACGCCAGCGGATTTGCATAAAATCCGATTACTTGTTTGGGGGTGTTTTTCGTGGTATAGCCTGGGACATTTGCATGTTGTTCCTGGTCAATTAACGCCGACGCTTCCATGAACATTTTGGACAATGAGGTTCTTCCCACGCTCCGGCAATTTTATGGAATGGACGAATGTTACTTCCAGAACGACTACGCTCCATGTCATGCTGCAGCCTCTGTCAAGCAGTGATATCAAGATATGGATGTAAAAAACCCCATGGAACATTTGTGGTACGAGTTAGAGCGACGCTTACGACCAGGGAACCACGTCCGAAATCTACAGGTGAGCTGGCGACATTCGTGCAGCAGTAATGGACACTAATACCCATAGATGTGTATCAAAACCTTGTTGAATGTAAGCCCAAAAGGGTTGCTAGCGTAATTGCAGCACGTGGGGGACCGTCTCCCTATTAAAGCATGTATTATTTCCCTTATACCATCACATCTTGCTGTTCGGTCCATTGTTATAGGGTAGTGTATATGCTTATTCTTAAAAGCTTCAATTTTACTTCTCGATGTTAAAATGTTTGTACTCTCTCCCGTAAACTTAAATTCAAATCGAAAATGTCATCATGTAACAGTTTTCCGAGCGAATCTTCATTAAATGAACTTGCCAATATATGTTTCTTCTCAACGAAAAGAATGTAAACTTCGTTTCTCAGATGGAAAATACGTCGCAGTATTTTGCCGAGTGTCTGACTTCTGTATGTAGTAATGTCTCTTACACAGAACCCATCTCATTAGAGTATTGAAAAGAGACGACGACTGTTTAGGGCGGTTTTGATTTTAATGTAATTAATCGCAATAACAACATCCTGTAATATCTTGTGCTATTCGTCATTAGAGTCTTTTGCAACAAGAGCTTGTGTATGTATCATGTAATGGTTGAATACTATATGGGGAGCAATTTTCTTTATTAACTCTCTTAGTCCTTTATAACTACCTGTTAATGCTGCAGCACCATAAGTGCAATCCGCGACACAGTATGGCCAGGTAAGGCCATTTGTTTCAAACTATCTATTAATAATTTCAAACATTTTCTCTCCATTTGTTTTTGTTTTCCAATTTTTTACAACATAAAAAAATCTTCTGATATGTGTTCTTCACTAACGTATCTCAAATAAACAATTACGGTCAGGTCAATAAACAATTAAGGATAAATAAACAATAATTACAATCGCAAACAATTAAGGTAAGGTCATTTGTTTCAAACTATCTATTAATAATTTCAAACTTCTTCTCTCCATTTGTTTTTGTTTTCCAATTTTTTACAACATAAAAAATCTTCTGATATGTGTTCTTCATAAACGTATCTCACATAAACAATTAATTAAGACAGTTTAGTAATGTCAGCAGTTTCGTCAAGATGTAGAGCAAATGCAGAAGAGTTTTGAAATCGATTTAACAGAACTGATTCTATATTACGTGATATCGCGGAAGTTCGGCGTGAAACGGTATCTCTTGATAATGGTATCGTTTTTAAATCGATACCATATTAACAAAAGCAGTATATAAACAGAATTACAGAATGCACTTGAATGAACGTCAGAAGAGGCAAAACCTAACCACTGAGCCAACAGACGGAAAGAACTGCACTGTCCTTTGCTGTGATCACATTATAAAGACTAAATAGAGCAGGCCACACCTAAATTGAAAAGCTGTAGAAAACATGGCCACTGCTAAACGTCAGACCGACCCAAGTTACATATGAATTCAACCAGAGAGCAAGTAAAGGCCATCTCAAATTGACAATTATCTTTTATCACTGTCTGTTTGCCTTACGGTCGCCTAAGTATAGGTATTACATACTAATACAGACAATTGTTTTCGTAAAAAAATGCAGTTATTTTTTATAAATATTATTTTATACCATTATTTTACTGGTACCTGATACTTGTTGAAGAGAAGCCTTATATTTTTTACTGTGAAACAAATTTCTTTATTAACCCTTCATTAATTTGGCGACCCACAAAAATTTCACGCGACCCATGGTTTACGCACCACTGATCTATAGAACTCCTTCAAATACTTCCAGTAAGTAGCAGCACTTACTTGAAGCAGACACCTGTTATATTCAATGGAGGCCTTTACCAAGTGAGAGTTGTTACCCCAGCACATTCCTATTTCGAACTTATTCACGTATTGTGCTTAAGCATGATATACGTTTGGCATCAAAAGTAGAAATTTTTTACAGAATTAGAAGAAAAAAAAGGGGGGGGGGATTTTTAAATTTGTACATTTTTCGTGAAAGGAAAGATAGGTCGTTATTAAATTAACGTCTTGCACTGGAAAGAAAAATCCAATAATTATTTTAATCAGTATCAAAGGAATTCAATCCGAGGGATGAATGAAAAGTTTCAAATAAATAAATGCAGGGATTAAATGGGTAGAATAACTGATTGGACTTACCAGAACGACGAAGCAGAGATACAGATTGCATGTCTTAAAGATTTTTATGCTTTTAGGCGTAAGATTCACCATTTTAGAAGTTCTTCAAATCACAAAAGTTGTGCTCTGAAACGGAAAATAAGATAGAAATCATAAGAAAAAAAACTCAATCCACTACTATAAAACCTATGAGTCAGGCTTTATATTATCTGGCCTGTACTTATAAACCAATTAAAAATATTCTACTCAAATTTTGTAGACATTCTCTTTGTTTAAAGTATGTACAGTTGCGGAAAATAAAACGAACCACCACTCTTTATTCGAGCAATTTTAACAGTAGATAAAATCCAAAGATGGCGCTTGACAGGAACTAACGCTTTCTATAAATTCAATTTCAGAAAATTTGCATAAGGGGCCGTCATCATATTAAATTGCGCACAAACTTCATTTTTCAAAGGGAACCCCCTATTTCGACACATAATTTCAAATCTATACCAAAATTTAACTTCAGATACCAAATTTCATGTCATTAAGTTTTACTGTTTGGAAGTTTTGAGTACAGAAAGATCGAAACTTATAATGTTAAATCAGTTTCTTGACTCTTTTGTGTGCATATCTTCCTAAATAATATAGCTATAACGCTGATATTTTGTACCATGGTATTGTTAAAAAACCCAAACAAAATCCACCTTATATTTTATCTTAAAAATAGTTTTTAGTATGCAATAATAAGTATTAATTAATATTTGAAAAAATTATGAGTTGGAACCTTATTATATATTTTGATGGGATTTGATTCAGAACTTTTAGTATGGCCATTCAAAATTCCAGCTAATTCCGATAGTTTTTACGCTACGTTAAATTTTCCTCAGTATTACGATTTTAGGGGGCAACCAAAAGTTTAAGAAACGTTTGACAAACCTCGGATAATTCACGGATCATTTTTGCACTTTTATAATAAATATTATAACGTAATTTTCAAATCGATTGCACTTGAATAATAAATATAATAATTCTCGGATCACTGAAAAATATGTTTGGTAATGGTAATGGTAATTTTAGTTAACGTCGTACTAGAGCAACACAACGGGCTATTGACGACGGTCCGGGATCAGTCCCTTAAGGGAAAGATCCGAGGACAACACCTCGTAATTTTGAACCACGGTCAGATGACGAAGCAACACCTGAGCTGGCACCCCACTCTCCAAACTTCCACGCCAACCCAACGTGAGGACGAAAAATATGTTTGAAATAGTGTTCAAATTTGATATTCTTGAAGCTATAATTTTTTTTAAAACTCGATCTACAAATAGAGAACTTTTTGTCCAAATGAGCACTGAAATTGATACTAACTTTAGCATTGAATATCTCGGGATAAAAAGGTAGTAAAGTCACGAAGTTCATATTTAGACTAATTTAACGATCCATAATCTGATTATGGCATCAAAACACGGCGCTTCCATGAGAAATTTCGTTGTTTGTGCCAAACTTGATATGAGGTCGTCTCTTTAAGCAATTTTTTAAATTTGAATTTGTAGTGGACGTTATTTCCTACTGAATGATACCTTTGAATTTGCTCTAGTATGAATAGTGCTCGAAATAAAGAAGGTGGTTCGTTTTTTTTTCCTGTGACAACAAATTGAAACGCCAAAAACGTATTTCTTATAAAACGTTTTAATAGAAATAAAGGTGTTAAATTTCAGAATGCTACGCTAAATATTGTCTTTCGCTTTTCAATGATTTTCAAACGCAAAAGAACACTATTCTATACAAGCCTCGCCATTTAAGGGAAATCCAAACTATCTATACCCTCATCTTTCATAGAACTTGCAGTTAGGGATTGCAATCCGATCCGGCTGATCCGGTAATCCGACGGATCCGGCATCATTTGGCTACCTACCGGATCCAGCAACATCTATAGGATCCGGTCCGGATCCCATAAACCCGAATTTAAAAAAAAATTAAATATAGGATTATTCAAACCCAACTTTAAAGTCGCAAAATCGTTTATTAAGCAATCGATTGTGAATTAATCGATTTTATATTTTTCAATCATAATTTTGAAGAATTCTAGCGAAAATAATAAATTAAATTATCAATCATTTTTTTAATAAAGAGGAATTAGAAAAACAAATTCTGCAAGAAAATGAAGACGATTGCAAAAAGACAAACTTTAGAAAAGAAACAGATTTTGAGAAATTACTGAAGAAAGAAATGACTTCATATATATGAAATGGAGTCAAAGGGAAATATTTGTCTCGTATGCACGACTACTTAAAGACGGTTAAACCAACTAGTGTCGAAACTGAGAGGGCCTTCTCGGCCGATACTTATATTATCAGTTCATTGAGCGGATTGGGGGATCACACAATTAATGCGATTTGCTTCCTTAGATTGTTCTTTCAAACTCAAAAGTGATTTTCATTTCTATAGAACTTCAATTTAAACAATTAAGAAGATTTAAGAGTTCCTTTTTTTGTTATGTTGACCAAAACAAGTTTCAAAACGATGTGCCAAAGATTAGATTTTTATGTTAGTATGAGACAAGGTTAGGTACAATTTATATATCATTTGCTCAATGACATTAGAGATAGACTGCTTAATTTTAGATAAATAGAAAAGTACTATGTATAAAACAAACTGATGTTTTTGGGTGAGGAAACTAGTAAGACTGATCATCATGAATCGTTTAATACTTACTACCAGTCGTTGTAGTAGTTACTATAATTAATTGTTGGTGATTAATTTCGTACCTATGGATAATTATTAATAAAATTGATTTTCGAATGCTAAATAAACGTTTTGTTCGTCAATTTGGAATAATATCCTTTTTACCTTCTTTTCCTCAACCTATTTTGGAAAAATACATACTGGTTAGATAGACGTATCAACAAAGTACCTATCCGGTCGGATCCGGTTGGATCCAGCCAGATTAGTGTCAATCAGACCGGTTCCGGCCGGATTGCAATCCCTACTTGCAGTAATCTGGAACGGTTGCACCAACTTGGTAGAGTTAAATGGCGCAGGGCCATATTTGGCCAAACAGCGTCAAACACAAGATATAAAAACACTATAGAAGTTTTACTAACACAGAAGATGTAGTGTAGTTTTATTAACATTGCACTGGGCATTTTTCCGCTTTACAAGATTTTTCTTTTTATGTTAGTATGAGACACGTTTAGGTACAATTTATATATCATTTGCTCAATGACATTAGAGATAGACTACTTAATTTTAGATAAATAGACAAGTACTATGTATAAAACGAACTGATGTTTTTTGGTGAGGAAACTAGTAAGAGTGATCATCATTAATCGTTTAATACTTACTACTAGTCGTTGTAGTAGTTACTATAATTGATTGGTGGTGATTAATTTCGTACCTATGGATAATTATTAATAAAAATTATTTTCTAGTGCTAAATAAACGTCTTGTTCGTCAATTTGGAATAATATCCTTTTTACCTTCTTTACCTCAGCCGATTTTGGAAAAATACATACTGGTTAGATAGACGTATTAACAAAGTGCCTATCCGGTCGGATCCGGTTGGATCCAGCCAGATTAGTGTTAATCAGACCGGTCCCGGACGGATTGCAATCCCTACTTGCAGTAATCTGGAACGGTTGCACCAACTTGTGTGGTAGAGTTAAATGGCGCAGGGCCATATTTGGCCAAACTGCGTCAAACACAAGATATAAAAACACTATAGAAGTTTTACTAACACAGAAGAGGTAGTGTAGTATTATTAACATTGCACTGCATTTTTCCGCTTTTCCAAGATTTTTCTTTTTATGTTAGTATGAGACACGTTTAGGTACAATTTATATATCATTTGCTCAATGACATTAGAGATAGACTACTTAATTTTAGATAAATAGACAAGTACTATGTATAAAACAAACTGATGTTTTTTGGTGAGGAAACTAGAGTAAGACTGATCATCATCAATCGTTTAATACTTACTACTAGTCGTTGTAGTAGTTACTATAATTAATTGTTGGTGATTAATTTCGTACCTATGGATAATTATTAATAAAATTGATTTTCTAATGCTAAATAAACGTCTTGTTCGTCAATTTGGAATAATATCCTTTTTACCATCTTTACTTCAGCCGATTTTGGAAAAATACATACTGGTTAGATTGACGTATTAATAAAGTACCTATCCGGTCGGATCCGGTTGGATCCAGCCAGATTAGTGTCAATCACACCGGTTCCGGCCGGATTGCAATCCCTACTTGCAGTAATCTGGAACGGTTGCACCAACTTGGTTGAGTTAAATGGCGCAGGGCCATATTTTGCCAAACTGCGTCAAACACAAGATATAAAAACACTATAGAAGTTTTACTTTCACAGAAGAGGTAGTGTAGTATTATTAACATTGCACTGCATTTTTCCGCTTTCCAATATATATATATATTTTTTAATGTCAGTATGAGACACGTTTAGGTACAATTTATATATCATTTGCTCAATGACATTAGAGATAGACTACTTAATTTAGATAAATAAAAAAGTACTATGTATAAAACAAACTGATGTTTTTTGGTGAGGAAACTAGAGTAAGACTGATCATCATCAATCGTTTAATACTTACTACTAGTCGTTGTAGTAGTTACTATAATTAATTGTTGGTGATTAATTTCGTACCTATGGATAATTATTAATAAAATTGATTTTCTAATGCTAAATAAACGTCTTGTTCGTCAATTTGGAATAATATCCTTTTTACCATCTTTACTTCAGCCGATTTTGGAAAAATACATACTGGTTAGATTGACGTATTAATAAAGTACCTATCCGGTCGGATCCGGTTGGATCCAGCCAGATTAGTGTCAATCACACCGGTTCCGGCCGGATTGCAATCCCTACTTGCAGTAATCTGGAACGGTTGCACCAACTTGGTTGAGTTAAATGGCGCAGGGCCATATTTGGCCAAACTGCGTCAAACACAAGATATAAAAACACTATAGAAGTTTTACTTTCACAGAAGAGGTAGTGTAGTATTATTAACATTGCACTGCATTTTTCCGCTTTCCAATATATATATATATTTTTTAATGTCAGTATGAGACACGTTTAGGTACAATTTATATATCATTTGCTCAATGACATTAGAGATAGACTACTTAATTTAGATAAATAAAAAAGTACTATGTATAAAACAAACTGATGTTTTTTGGTGAGGAAACTAGAGTAAGACTGATCATCATCAATCGTTTAATACTTACTACTAGTCGTTGTAGTAGTTACTATAATTAATTGTTGGTGATTAATTTCGTACCTATGGATAATTATTAATAAAATTGATTTTCTAATGCTAAATAAACGTCTTGTTCGTCAATTTGGAATAATATCCTTTTTACCTTCTTTACTTCAGCCGATTTTGGAAAAATACATACTGGTTAGATTGACGTATTAACAAAGTACCTATCCGGTCGGATCCAGCCAGATTAGTGTCAATCAGACCGGTTCCGGCCGGATTGCAATCCCTACTTGCAGTAATCTCGAACGGTTGCACCAACTTGGTTGGGTTAAATGGCGCAAGGCCATATTTGGCCAAACTGCGTCAAACCAAAGATATAAAAACACTATAGAAATTTTACTAACACAGAAGAGATAGAATAGTTTTATTAACATTGCACACTGCATTTTTCCGCCATCCAAGATTTTTCTTAAAGGGAAATAAGTAACCGGGGACAACACCTCGAAATTTTGAACCACGCACGGTGGGAAAGTAAAGAAGTTTAGAGCAGGAAAGTGTCTTACTGCTACAAATGTGTGTTCTAATGTTTTTAGCTAACACCACACTATTTTTCGATTGTAAGCCCTACGTTCTCCTGGAACACCAGTCACTGGAAAATTACCTAGATCCAACATTTTTCAGTTTCATAACTAGGAGAGTGGGGTGCCAGTTCAGGTGTGGTCTCGTCATCTAACCGTGGTTCTAAATTACGTGGTGTTGTCAACGGATCTTTCCCTTCGAGGTTGATCAATGATCGTCACTACAACGTTGTATTGCTCCAGTGTAACGTTAATTAAAAAAATATGAATTTCAGTTTCATAACGGTAAATTTTAAATGACAAATATATAGGAAGCACTTCGCAAAGTTCACAGAACTTAAACGATTTTTTTTAAAAAAGTATTTCGCATCAGTAATTGGTAATTTTTTAGTAACGTCGTTAGTTAGTTTAGTTAACGTCGTACTAGAGCAACACAACGGGCTATTGACGACGGTCCGGGATCAGTCCCATAAGGGAAAGATTCGAGGACAACACCTCGTAATATATTTCGCCATCAGATGTACTTAAGGATGAAAAAATGAATAAAATATGAATACATACTTAAGGAAGATTCAAATCCAACTTGAAAAATGAAGCCTGTTTGCTCTCACTGTCGTGCGAATCTTGCGACGGTCTTATCGCTTCGTCGCAGACTGTTTTACAAAAAGCAACATTTCAAACCTGCCATGAATGGGAAGACGATAAGAGTGATATATTTCAGCTAGATTGTCATGAAAGGGATACCAAGGTTAGGGAACTTACAATCTGCGAATTTCAAGGATCATTTGTTCACGAGGTGAAGGAGATATATTTATGTCAATTCTCTAGGAACCTAATGAAAGAAAGATTTAAATCAGAGGTGAAGCTTGACTTTTGGGGGACATGGGACAAACGAGTCTTCCCCCTCTGTCTGAATCAAAATTTAAACTAGGTCCAGCCAAAAGCTGTCGTGGACGCGGGAGGTAGTGCACGTTAAATTAACCTCAAATGTTATCCCGATGGCGTAGTGTGGAAGTTTGGGGAGGTGCCAGCTCAGGTGTTCTTGCCATCTGACCGTGGCTCGAAATTATGAGACGTCTTTGGATCTTTCCCCTCGGGTTTGAGCCGACCAACCGGTATAGTGGTTAAGGAGTTAGCCTCTAGATCGGAAGGTTCCTGGTTCGAATCCGGGTCAGGGCATGGATGTTTGTAAGCGTATGGTGTAGAAGCGGCTGGTGCACCTTAAATCTGTCGTGGCCGAAAGTCCTCACGTTGGGTTGGTGTGCAAGTTTGGAGAGTGGGGTGCCAGCTCAGGTGTTGCTTCGTCATCTGACCGTGGTTCAAAATTACGAGGTGTTGTCCTCGGATCTCTTCCTTAAGGGACTGATACCGGACCGTCGTCAATAACCCGTTGTGTTGATCCATTAGGCCTTTAATTAAAATAACTACCTACCTTAAAATGAGATGATGAATTACATTGTTTTACAATGAAGTTAAAGTATTAATTGGCGTCATTAATTTGTTAATAAATTCGACCGTTATACTTCAGTTGGAAGAATAACTGATTAGTAGAGCTCGGATTGGTATGCAAAAATGTGACCTGAAATATGCATTACAAAATCCCAAAATATGCACTAAAACCCCCAATTTATGCAAAATGGCGAAATTACAAAAACAAATTTTCATTCTTACAAAAAGGGTAGTGAGGAGGATAAAGTGAAAATTAACAACTATAGAAATATTACATGATTGAAAAATGTAGATTAAAATGAAAGGACTTCAAACGTCTTCATGGATGTAACTAGGTGGGAGGGGAGGGGGGTAACAGACTGGACATGAAGGACCGGAAGGACCTGAAAAATAAGGTGGTTCAAAATTACGTTGTGTTATCCTCGGATCTTTCATTTTGAGATTGATCTTGGCCCGGCGTCAATTGTCCGGTTTTTTGCTCCAGTACGACGTTAATTAAAATACCTTCCTACCTACATTCAAAATATGTAACGCGCAGTCCTGGCCAACACAAATTGTTCTGCAGACCACTTGGACGAGTTGTAATTCTCTTCTCACCGAAACGGTCTGTAGCCATTGTGGTGTTTTGGGGCACCACACAGTAATACAAATGGAGTTGGACTAAGCAGTTTTCCCTTTTAAGTTACTTATTGCACTTAAAAGGATTTCAATAACAATCGGATTCAGTATATTTTATTTACACTCGGTACATTGGACAATCGTTGAACTAATGGTCGTAAAGAAACCACAACCAGTTTCTTTTTGATACTTTGTCTTTTATTCTACGGTGTTGACTTCACCTCATCGCTTGTCGAAACCGTAGCTCTCTCCTCCACACCTTGCCACTGTCACTTCTCTGGCTCGACTCCTTTCTGTTTCTCTCGGGGGTGTTTCGCCTCTCCTCTGGAATCTCAAACAGGTGTCTTCCAATCCAAGCAACACCCGTCAAGATGTCAGCTCCCCACATGCGTGTATCCCATCTATCGAATCTTGCAACCGTTAGAAAGTCGAAAGTAACCGTTAGACATTGATGTCGATGTTTTCAAAACATCGATGTTTTTAACATAGATGTATCGGAGTCGATGTTTTTGTAACATCGATGTTTATACTTTTCGATGTTTTTACGTTGTCGATGTTTTATTTTTAAATGAAAACAGTACCGTTATAAAAATTTACAAAATAACTAAGTAGCATAATTTTTATAGCAAATTAACAGCAAATTGAACATACTTTTAGACCAAAGTGGCCAAAGGTGAAGGGTCTGAAAAGTAGGGATGCCACATCGATGTCTATGTTTTCAAAACATTGATGTTTTATAAAAAAACATCGTGCTATCACTAGGTGCTAAACCAGTTCTAAGAAATGGAGGGGAAAGTTTAAATACACTGAATTTTAAAAACATCGATGTTTTTGGGGCGATATATTATCAACATCGCTGTTTTAATTTTGAACATCGATGTTTCAAAGCATCGATGTTTTGCTTTCGATGTCACATCCCTACTCTACACTAGGGATGCGACATCGACAGCAAAACATCGATGTTCAAAATTAAAACATGGATGTTGATAATACATCGACCCAAAAACATCGATGTTTTTAAAATTCAGTGTATTTAAACTTTTTCCCCCCCATTTCTTAAAACTGGTTTAGTAACTAGTCATGCAACATCGACAGCAAAACATCGATGTTTTTAAAATTCAATGCATTTAAACCTTTTCCCCCCATTTCTTAAAACTGGTTTAGCAACTAGTCATGCAACATCGACAGCAAAACATCGATGTTTTTAAAATTCAATGAATTTAAACTTTTCACCCCATTTCTTAAAACTGGTTTAGCAACTAGTAATGCTACATCGACAGCAAAACATCGATGTTCAAAATTAAAACATCGATGTTGATAATACATCGCACCAAAACCATCGCTGTTTTAAAAATTCAGTGTATTTAAACTTTTTTCCCCCAGTTCTTAAAACTGGTTTAGCAACTAGTGATGCGACATAGGCTCCAATGCATCGATGTTTTTATAAAATATCAATGTTTTGAAAACATCGACATCGATGTCGCATTCCTACTTTTCAAGCCCTTCACTCTTGGCCTCTTTGATCTATAAATATGTTCAATTTGCTGATTATGAAAATTATGCTACTTTGTTAATTTTAAAATTTTTATAACGATACTTTTTTCATTAAAAAATAAAACATAGACAACGTAAAAACATCGACAAGTATAAACATCGATGTTACAAAAACATCGACTCCAATACATCGATGTTAAAAACATCGATGTTTTTAATAAAACATCGATGTTTTGAAAACATTGACATCGATGGAGTATGTCCACTCAGCTTTGTGTTATTTTTTCTGGTAACTCGGTTGGAAGATCTGTCACGTGGTTGTGGGAAAAAGCATGAATTCTGCATAATTAAATTTGTTAAAATGACTATCAAAAACACTATTCTGCGCTTCTATAGCCAATCGGCTAACTCGATTCGTAAACTCGCGTGATTCCGAGTTTTTATTACAGCTACTCTGCCCATATGCTCAGTCAATTTTATGAGAAGGTCGATGTATGTACCCCTTGATAACAGACACTGACCTATCACGGCTTTACTGTTCGTTGCTGCTCAATTTCATTTCAACAAACTCTGTCCACTGCTATTCAGACTAAGACCGTCGTGTTCAAAGGGTGCTGGTGCACATTAAATCCGTCGTGGCCTCAGATGTCCTCACGTTGGTGTGGTGTGGAAGTTTGGAGAGTGGGGTGTCAGCTCAGGTGTTGCCTCGTCACGTAACCGTGGTTTTAAATTACGTGGCGCTTCCAGTATGACTTAACTGAAATATATATTTCACTACCTATCCATTGAAAATCAATCTCATAAAGTTTTATTGATAGACGTTAATGGATGTTCAGAACTTTATAGTTCGAGTGCTATCTGGAGGTAAGCCGACCAACCGGTCTGGTGGTTAAGGTGTAAGCCTCTAGATCAGAAGGTTCCTGGTTCAAATCCGTGTCCGTGCATGGATGTTTGTAAACGTATGGTGTAGAGGCGGCTGGTGCACCTTAAATCTGTCTTGATCGAAAGTCCTCACGTTGCGTTGGTGTGGAAGTTTGGAGAGTGGGGTGCCAGCTCAGATGTTGCCACGTCATCTGACCGAGGTTCAAAATTCACGTGGTGTTGTCCTCGGATCTTTCCCTTAAGGGACTGATCCCGGACCATTGTCAATAGCCCGTTGTGTTGCTCTAGTACGACGTTAACTAAAATTACCATTACCATTTGAAATCGTCCCCTGAATGAATTTTGACTTGAACGTAAGAAGTGAACATTTTTCTATCTTTTTAAATGTAAAACTCAAAGGTATTGGGAGACAAGATGGAGTAATGATAAAGTATTTAAAATCATCGCCTAGATGTGTCAATTTCTCTTGTATTCGAAAAGTAAAGGGACTGGTTATGACCTAGAGGAGAAATTTCGAACTGGCTCAGATGATCGGTCTGAAAATGTAGCCGACTACCGATCTGAGAATTACTGAACCGCCTTAAATCTGTCATGATCGAAAGTCCTCACGTTGCGTTGGTGTGGAAGTTAGGAGAGTGGGGTGCCAGCTCAGATGTTGCTTCGTCATCTGACCGTGGTTCAAAATTACGAGGTTTCGTCCTCGGATCTTTCCCTTAAGGGATTGATCCCGGACCGTCGTCAAAAGCCCGTTGTGTTGCTCTAGTACCGACGTTAACTAAAATTACCATTACCATTACTCTAATCTGAAGGTACAGTCACGGAAAAAAACCGAACTGCTTCTCTTCATTCGAGCAGTTTTAACAGTAGAGAAAATTCAAAGATGGCGTTTGACAGGAACCCTGATGTCTTCTATAAATTCAAAGGCACAAAATTTACATAAGGGGCCGTCTTCATATTAAATTGAACATAAACTTCATAACTTCCAATAGGAACCCCTATTTCGAAATACAAATTCAAATCTTGACAAAATTTAACTTCAAATACCAAATTTCATGTCATTAGGTCTTGCCGTTTGGATGTTATGAGGACAGAAAGATTGGAGCTCCTAATGTTAAATCAATTTCTTAGACTTTTATAGATATTTTCCAAAATTATATTTCTGTAGCGCTGATATTTTGTACCACGTTACTGTTAAAAAAGAACAAAACACAAAATCCACCTAATATAATATTTGAAAAATAGTTTTTAGTATGCAATAACAGTTATTAAATTAATGTTTGAAAAAATTAGGAGCTGGAGCCAAATTATATTTTGAAGAGAAGCGATATAGAAGGTATTCTAATATGGCCATGTAAAATTTCAGCTCATTCCGATCATTAGTTTTTGCGCTACATTAAATTTTCCTGATTATTGCGATTTTAGGAGGCAACGAAAAGTTTAATAAACGTCTGTCAAACCACGTATAATAATTTCTCGGATTGTTTGAATTTGCATCTCTAATATTATAAAAGGAAGTGTTTGTCTGTTTGTTGTTTGTTTGTTTCTTGCACGCAAAGAGAGAGAGAGAGAGAGAGAGAGAGAGAGAGTTCTGACGAATCTATGGCACTTACAGTAATGGGATTTGGCACACTAGTCCGAATTTGTTGCAATTTTTGGGTCGCGGGGAATTTTAAAATTCAATCTAGAACAATTTTAAATGAATTTAATGAAATTTATTTATTGTTTTCTTTGGAATGGCAACAGTATAAAGCGATGACAGATTCTATAAATTTATATTTTTCCGTTTCCGTTTTCATTTTGCGCGGAGGAGTGATTTTCCAGAAGACGATAAAAAACAAAGTTTTGACTTCAGTTATGTAGTTCTTTTTTCTATCCCCTAGACCGTTAAAGATAGATTAAAAATTTCAACGGAATTGAAATCTGAGGAAAATTTCACACTAGATCGATATCTGAAAATACGATTTTCTTTAAATAAATGAAATTTTTAAATTGAATATATTTTATACTTTCGCAAGAGAATGTGACGTTCCGCCAACATTCGTGTTCCAAAAATAACCAGATTAAATTTCCTGCCTTCTTACGATTTCAGGGAAAGAAAGCACAGAAAATAAAAAACATTTTGGCTGGAATTATTTAGTTCTTTTTTGTAACATCGGGATCGTTAAAAATATATTGAAAAATTTCAACGGATTTGAAGTCTGCGGAAAATTTGATACCAGATAGATACCTTATACATACAATTTTCTTTTAATAAATAATTTTCCAAATAAATATTTATATTTTCGCAAGTGATCGTGTCGTCACGCCGAATTCCAATTTGTTATGCGAAGCAAATATTGTATTGTATTATATTGATTTGACACCACGGGCAACTCCGTTATGGCTTTTATCCAATTTACGAAGCAAACCATAGTTCATGATATTCATAATTTGGTTTGCTTCGCAAACCAAATTGGAATTCGCAAGGAATTCATTCCAATAGGCTATGAATTTCCATTTGGTTTGAAATGCAATCCAACACCACGGGCAACGCCATGATGATGGCTGTTATCGAATTTGGCCGCATTTGACAATGACGAGGCCATCACGGCGTTTCCCGTGGTGTTGGTTTGCGAAGCAAACCAAATTGGAATTAACAGGGAATTACTTCCAATAGGCTACGAATTTCCATTTGGTTTGCGAAGCAAACCAACACCATGGTGGCTGCTATCATTATGGCTTTAACACCATTATGGTAATTATTACCATTATTATATTATTACACCATTATTAACACCATTATTATAACACCATTATGGCTGTTATCCAATAGGCTACGAATTTGTATTTGAATTCTTAGCAATCACTGGGGGTTAGCGAGCAGTGGTCACACCTGACACCAAGAAAAGAACTGTAACGGGCAACGCCGTGCTGGCCACGCAGTGGCTAGTAGTTAATATAATGTAATTCTTAAATTGTTTGCACTTGCGTAATAAATATAATAATTCTCGGATAGCTGAAAAATGCGTGTTTGAAACAGTATTCAAATTTGAAATTCGGGTAGCTATGACTACAATTAATCTCGATCTACAAGTAGCGACTTTCTATTTCAAGATGATCCCTGAAATTTGCGCAAAATTTAAATGTATCTTGGGATATGAAGGTAGTAGTCATGAAATTTCATATTTAGACTAATTTAACGATGCAGAATGTGATTATGACATGAAAACATGTTGTTTCCATAGAAATTTCGTTGTTAATTTGATATGAAGAGGTCCCTTTATGTAATTATTTTGGATTTGAATTTGTAGAGGACGTTATTCTATATCTAATTATACCTTTGAATTTGCTCTAGTATGAAGAGGGCTCGAAATAAAAGAGGTGGTTCGCTTTTTTTCCGTGACAGTACAAGTACGTTCTGTGGAAGTAGGCTCTGTTATGATAGCCACGAAAACATAAAAACGCTAACATACAACTTTAATTCTAAAAAAAAAGAAGAAATTAGTTCATACTTATTAAAATATAGGGAGTGCTTACTTTTATTTGACGGTCTTTTGCAACACGATACCAACCCTCAACTCCTGTTTTTATGTTTTAGAACAGCTAAATAAGCTTTCACAAGAACTATTTGATCAGTTGATTCAATCGGTATTACATATAATAAAGGAGTTTCACGAGGTGTAAGGGAAGATGTTTGTTTTAATCGTGCCTGCAAACGTGATCTCAGAGTCATATTTTTGTGTGTAAGGTATGTAATGTGTTACTTGGGGCCATAAGGCTCCCTATGGTAAGGGTAAGGTACAGTCGCTGTGTTACTTGGGGCCATAAGGCTCCCTATGGTAAGGGTAAGGTACAGTCGCTGAAAAAAAGAACCACCTCCTTTATTTCGAGCACTATTCATTATTGAACAAATTCATCCTTCTATATGGAATAGCGTCCTCTAAAAATTTAAATTTAAAAAAAATTGCATAAGTAGGCGTCTTATCAAATTTTGCACAAACAATGAAATTTTTAATGGAATTTCTAAAGGACTCTAATGAGCATGTTTTGATATCACCAATCAGATTCTGCACAGTTAAAGTAGTCTAAATAGGAAATTTCACGACTTTTATATCTCTATATCATGAGATATTAAATCCTAAACTTGGTGTTAATTTCAGGGATCATTTCCACATAGAAGGCCGCTATTCGTAGATAAATAATTACTGTAGTTATAGCTATAACGTTTAAATTTGAACTCGATTTCAAATGTAGTATATATATACACACACATTGAATCAGAATTTACTTGTTAAATTTATCAAAATACATATTAGATGCACATTTCAAAATATGATAAATAAATGCAAAACATAATTGAATCACTTGTTGATATATTTTGGAAGTATAGGTAGTTTAAATTTCTATGTTCAATTATAACTCAGTTTAAATCCAAACTTAATATTGGGAAAAGAAAAGCGTTCAAGTAAGTGTGTGATTTTTTAGTTGTGTGTATATCATTTAAATTGCCGCAGAAACACCCAAGAGATTAAATAAATTTGGAATTTGCTTGGCGACCGATCATAGGTGACGCTTATCCAAACACTCTGATCTGGCTATGCTTTCACTAATCGTTTTAAATACAATCAAATCGCGGTTTTTCGTGAAACGAGATTCGCTTGTAACTAATGTTTTATTACCGAGGTTCGAACCTTTCTCACGGCACCAAGTTGTTATCAGGTAACATAGAGTGCTAAGTTTCGCCAGGTTTACACTGGGCCCAGTGCTGTAGTCGTAAAAAAAACAGAGGGTATACCATGTGAATTTTTTCCATGGGGAGACGAAACGTGTACTTACTACTTACACTTTCCAGGGCGAGGGGCAAAAACATCTACACAAGAACATACATGTATATGTATAGGAAATTCATAAGCCAGGAGGTTGTCCGCCGCCCCCCACCTCCGGGCGTCTATGGGGTATAGGACCTCAAAGGACCGTGGAGTATGTTCGAATTAATCAAAGTTCAAATTATCGAGAGAAATAAAGCTTATATCAATTTTATATTACAGGAAAGGAATTGTGGAACTTTGAAGAAACTTCGACTTAAACAGAAATTTGTTTTAACAAATTTTAAGGCCTTCCTCTATCATTTTCGTAGAAATATTTTCCGAACTGTGCTTGACTAGAGAAATCCGTCTGTGTGTCTCATTTTGTAGCTCATACTCTCGAACTATTGTCTACTGAAGAGTAATGGTTGGTCAACCAGGAATTTACAAATTTTTTCCGGTTGAAAGTGTTTTTTATATGGTCTATTTGCCTTAATAAACAGTAGATTGAAAACGTTTGAAATCAATAAAGACGATCTCAAATCTTTTTCACTATTTTATTCATAAAACTAAACCCGAGCTCTCACTCGGCCGTGGAGCATAGTAATACACTATAACCTGTTTTTGTGCGGTGGATAGGGACCCATAAAAAAAATCTTCCAAAACTTCACGAGTAGCTATAAAAAATATTTTTCGCAACACATTTCAAAAGTATTTTTTTATGCGGTGAATAGGAACCGCATAAAAAAGTCACGTAGAAAATAACTCAAAACCTTACGAAATAACTAGAAATAGCTTTTTTAAACGAAATCAAGACACGAGGTTTGGCAACTACTTGGAATCTAGTCAACCCTTTTGCAATCTCATTTTGAAATCTTGTTTAGAAAATACACATGCGAACATTTTTAAATATTATTTTAATGTACTTATTTAACACATACAAAACTTTTCAAAATGTATAACCACATTATCCTTCGTAGTCTGACAATACGTGGATTTGTTTGTAGTGAACTGTGGTTCAAAATCACTTTCGTCACTTGAAGATACTACCTCGCACTCGTTTAGAGTTGATTTTTTTCAGTTACCATGTAGTCGGTGTAACGGACTAAAAGTATAAAATAATTTCTCCTGGCCCCATACAGATTTATAACCCCATACAGATTGTCCTGAAAATTTGTGATAGTGAAGTTTTAATAGCTATAAAAATACTTGTTGGATTTAAAACGATAAACGTGGGGCGCTTTACACTCCTCACTATTATCTATTGCATGCGCCCCACGTTTTTCGTTTTATATCCAACAATTATTTTTATAGCTATTAAAACTTCACTATCACAAATTTTCAGGACAATCTGTATGGGGTTAGGAATCTGTATGGGGCCAGGAGAAATTATTTTATGCTTTTTAGTCCGTTACAAAAACGTGCTATATTAAAAAAAAATTTTATTTAAGTAATTTTTATTGACAACTTCGTCAATTATGTTCTAATTTGATTGAAATTTTGAAAGAACTGTAAGTAGATTGTACTAAATAAATTCTTTTCATATACTGCACAAAAAAAGATCGCACAAAAAAAAAAATTGCACCAAAAAAGATCGCACAAAAACAGGTTTGAGTGTATTGCAATTGTTCTTAAAAGAGGCTTTAATTTTTCTGGAATAACTTGGGCGTTTTCATTGGTCCCTCAAACCCTGACTAGTGCACATTTTATCTATACCAAAACGTCGCCAGATCCTTTTTAACTACTTTTCTCCATGGCGAATATACCCTGTATTTATACTTTCTGGATCAAGCATGGATATATCCTTCAAAAGTTGATCATTTTCTTCATTAACATCAGAACAAAGTCTAGATTTCATTCTATCGACAGTATCTTGAATTAATTGCTTGTGATTAATAGGTACGATTTCGGAATTATGTACCAATGTGACACTTTGAAATAGAAACTTTTCTTTTGCTTCTACAGCTATCTGCGTTTCACGTGACGTTTCGCGCAAAGTTTTCTAGAAAAAGCAAAGCGTGTATGTAGTTTTTAAGAAAAACCAGAGGGTATACGGAATTTGCTGGAAAAACCAGAGGGTATACGGCGTATACCACCGTATACCCTCTACTACAGCCTTGACTGGGCCTAATTAAAGCTTAGGCTGAAAAGAAAAGATGAAATAAAAGGAGATCGTATAGCGGCAGATTAAATTTTGTTTATTACTCATCTCTTGGAGATGGATCCTGGGTATATATAAGATGCAAATACACTTACAATTCTTTCACAATTATCGAAACATTGATAGACTGCACGGAGATACTAAGTGCCGAGTTATTTTTGACCTGGTGGGATTTCATGCTAATTATCTTAAAATTTAGGGTTATGTTATGGGAGAAATTTAGTGAAGGATAGATATCGGTTTACTGAAGACACTCACCGGAAAAAGCCATGGAACCAACAGTGGCGCTGAAGAAAACGCACCGACCTCCACGCGTCGGGAAAAAGGCGGAATGGGAATTCTTGGTGTGCTCAATCGCTTCTGTTGAGGAAGGAACAAGTTTAACTATAACATGGCTGCTGCCGGCCATCGACCTTAAAATCAAATAGACAGAGCATGGGCTAGCAGCTTCATGTTATGTTTTCCAGTTCTCGGTTTCAAGACGTGTCACGTGGTCGTGGGAAAAAGCATGAATCCTATATTATTGATTAGTTAAAGTGACAATCCACCATGATCAAAAACACTAGTCTGCTCTTCCATAGGCAATCGGAATATATTGGATTTGGTTTTGTGGCATTGAGTCCTCTTGGGACATATTATATATATATGCCAAACTCAAGATAAAAAGTCTAGTATATATAGTCTAATAATAAAATGGAATGAGTGATGTCATAATAAAATGAATACTATATACAATTATATATGATAAATAAACTCAATGTCATGTAAAAAGCTAAAAATATTTGGATGAGGATTCTCTCCAACCATGTCTTCTAAAACCAAGGTATACGAATTAAAATGTTTAAGTCGTTGCCCATTAAAATGAGAACATTCTATTAAAATATGTTTCACCGTTAATGGACAAATACAATAATTACAAATTGGGTGATCTTCTTCTCCGAGGAGGTGTCTATGGGTGATCCTAGTATGTCCAATGCGGAGACGTGTTATTATTACCTGCTGCCTTCTTAAAGGTAGCGATTTCCATTGCGTTACATTTGGTTTAATAAAGTGAAGCTTGTTCTCGGTTAGTTCATTCCATTCGTTCTGCCATTTTGTTTCTAAAAATTTGTAAATGCAAGATTTTATGTCACGATAAGGAATGGTATGACTAATATTATTTGCGGCCGATTTTGCGGCTTTGTCGACAGTCTCATTTCCTGATATCCCAACATGAGATGGGGATCCAACAAAATACCAAGTTGAAGTTTTTCGAAGAAAGATGATAAATTATTTTTAGTGACTCTAAAACAATGGGATGACTGTCATGATCAGGATGTTTCAATGACTGTAAAACACTTAATGAATCTGTGAAAATGATACATTTTTTTATGACAATGATCGGATATATTTTCTAGTGCTTTATAGATGGCCATTATTTCAGCGGTAAAAACAGAACAAACCATAGGCAATAGGTGAATTCGATTTGTGATTTACCCTTCAGAGATCTTACGATAGTGACTCCGCCTACCTGGTCTGTCTATTTCATTTTAAGGTCGATGCTGGCGGCCTGGTGTCGTGAGAAATTGGTTTGTCCCACGTGACAATTTAACTGATAAATTATTTATTAAAAGATAATCAAACGTATAAGGTATCTATCCTGTGTAAAATTTTCCTCAGATTTCAAATCCGTTAAAATTTTCATTCTATCTTTAACGATCGCTGAGATAGAAGCAGTAAAGAACGCCAGTGATAACTTTAATAATTTATTTTGCTTCATTTGAATCCTTTTCCCAGAAAATCAAAATGAATTAATCTCGAATCAAACGAAGGTTATTCGTTTGTTCGCTACCATTCGAGACGGAAGGTGAAAAAAATTTGGCATGGTTCCAAAGGCTGACGTCAACAGTGACGTGAGGGAGAAAAGTCTGCATTTTTTTTTGTGCTTCTTCATTTCCGAAAGAAGAAAGAACGGTGAAAAAAAACCAATTCAATTTATTTTAGAATGTTCTAGATTGAATTTTAAATTTCGCCGCGACCCAAAAATTGCAAAACATTTGGACTACCTTGTGTGTCGAATCCCATTACTGTAAGTGCTATACATTCGTCCGGACTTTGTGGGCAAAAAACAAAGAGACAAACCCTTCCTTTTATAATAGTAGAGATGCAAGTGCAAAGCGATCAGACAATTATCCGAGATTTGTCAGACGTAAAATTTGTAAACTTTTGGTTGCCCACTAAAACGCAATAATGAGGAAAATTTAATGTAGCGCAAAAACTAACTATATGAATGATCTGAAATTTTACATGGCCATACACGTCCTTCTGATTGATTCCTACCAAAATATGATATGGTTCCAGTTCATAGTTTTCAAACATTAATTTAAAAATTATTAATTAATACTAAAAACTATTTTAAAAATAAATTATTAAGTGGATTTTCTTTGGGTTGTTTAACAGTAATATCAGGGTTATAGAAATATTATTTACTAGCCACTGCGTGGCCAGCATTGCGTTGCCCGTGACAGTTTTTTTCTTGGGATCAGGTGTGACCACTGTTCGCTAAACCCCGGTGATTGCTACGAATTTGCATTTGGTTTGCGAAGTAAACTAAATGGGAATACGTAGCCTATTGGATAACAGCTATCATTTCTTTTCGTGTGGTGTTGGTTGTTTCGTAAACTAAATGGAAATTCGTAGCTAATTGGAATTAATTCCCTGCGAATTCCAATTTTTTTTGCGAATTTTGAACTATTGTTTGCTTCGCACATTGGATAACAGCCATAGCCCTGTGTTGTTTGTTTGTTTCGCAAAAGTCGAATTCTCCTTCCTTACTTCCTTCTTATGTACTCCGATGAACACGCCGTGGCCATTTTGTAGAATGTTAAAGGAATCATTGAGTATAAGTTCAATTAAAAAATAACGGAGCAATTAAGTTAAAATTAAGGTTTATTTACGAATTAGTTAAAAATGTCACATAAAAGTTTCAAGTTAACTGGATTGTTTACACTTAAAATATTAATTTACAGAACTATTGTTTCCGAGCAAACCGCCTACGCAAGGCCTCCCCCGATTCTGTCCACTCTCACTTACTTCTTCCCAAACCACAATGTTGGGCTCTTCGCGACCAAGGGGTCGTACACAAGTTGCCAATGTCTCAAGGGTGCTCGAGACCGGACTGTACAGCAAACCAAATGGGAATTCAGCTTAACGTCACAATCTCTTGCGAAAATATAAATATTAAATTGAAAAATTATTTATTAAAATAAAATAAAATAAAACATATAAGGTATCTATCTGGTGTCAAATTTTACGCAGATTTCAAATCCATTGAAACTTTCAATCTATCTTTAACGATCCCGATTTCACAAAAAAGAACTAAACAATACCAGCCAAAATGTTTTTTATTTATTTTTGCTTTCTTTCGCTGAAATTGTAAGAGGGCAGGAAATGTAATGTGTTTATTTGTTGAACGCGAAGCTTGACGTGACGTCACAATCTCTTGCGAAAATATAAAAGGTATTTAAATTAAAAATTATATTTATTTAAAGAAAATCCTATTCTTAGGTATCGATCTAATGTGAAACTTTCCGCAGATTTCAAATCCGTTGAAATTTTTATTCTATCTTTAACGGTGTAGGAGATAGAAAAAAAGAACTAAATAACTACAGTTAAACGTTTGTTTTTTATCGTCTGCTGGAAATCATTCCCCCTTGCAAAATGAAAACGCAAACGAAAAAATAAATTTAGAATACGATCTTTTATGCTGTGCATTCAATAATAATTAAATTTAATTAAATTCGTTTTAAAATGGTCTATATTGAATTTTAAAATTCGCCGCGACCCAAAAATTGCAAAAAAGAAATCGGACTACCTGTGTGCCAAATCCCATTGCTCTAAGTGCCATAGATTCGTCAGGACTTTGCGTGCACAAAACAAACAGACAGACAAACATTTCCTTTTATAATATTAGAGATATAGGAAGATATCTATAAAAGTTTAAGAAACTAATTTAACAGGAGCTCCAATCTTTCTGTCCTCATAACTTCGAAACAGTCAGATCATATGACATTAAATTTGAAATCTGAAGTTAAACTTTGATATAAATTCGAAAGAATGTGTTGCAATAGAGGCTCTTATTGGAAATTATGAAGTTGGTGCTCAATTTAACATGAAGACGCCCCTAATGCAAATTTTATGCATTTGAATTTATAGAAGACGTTATTTCCTGCCGAACGCCATATTTGAATTTTCTGAACTGTTGCTGGAAGGAAGAGGGTTGTTTCGTTTTTTTTTTCCGAAACTGTACATGAAACATGCAAATACTTTTACAACCTGTATACTATGTAAAAAAAAGTAGACCCCAAATTTTTAACAGTAAACTTGAAGAAAAACTGTTGGATTTAAAACGAGAAAACTACATATATTTGTGTAAGTGCAAGATTAAGTCATTCAAATACTAGTTGTTTTTAACGAAGGGCCCACCTGTAAACCTATCACTGAAACCTGTGGCTTCCGAAGGACCTTAAAGGTCGTTCACTTTTAAAATATGGTGCGTTTTAAAGATTTCTTAAAAGACAAGGGGACCACTCTTTGGAATGCAGGTAGGTATTTTGATTAACATCGCACTGGAGCAACACAACGGGCTATTGGTGACGGCTACGGATCAATCCCCGAAGGGAAATATCCGAGGACAGCACCATGCAATTTGGAACCACTGTCATACGACGAGGTGACACCAGACCTGTCCCCCACGCCAATCTGAGGACATTTGATGCCACGGCGGATTTAACCTACACCAGTCCCCTTTGTACACGATGTTATTTTGTTGGATTCGAACCGGCAACCCTCCGGTTTGTAATCCGTTACTCTTCCAACCGTGATCTCGCCGCCTTACGCTACGGTTTCCTAAGTAAGCGGAGCCCTTATCTAGCACTGCTAGTAGCAGCCGTGATACGTCATGATGCCGGCGGCATAATTAGGTAGCAGTCTTAACAGAGACCATAGGCGTCAACTTAGACGGACAGAATACGGAGAATGGGCGATACCAGTGCTGTAGTCGTAAAAAAAAAACAGAGGGTATACCATGAGCGCCCGCAGAATGTTTTCCATGGGGAGGCGAAACATGTACATACTTACTACTTACACTTTCCATTGGGAGGGCAAAAAACCTGTACACATGCACATACATCTATATATATATATATATATATATATATATATATATATATATATATATATATATATATAT